>JXTC01000046.1:566155-579691 GCA_002914845.1 Trema orientale
ATTCCTTAGCTAGCTAGAGACAAATAATCGTTCATTATACATGTATACATATGTTTATGTATATATATCATTAATCTTATTTTTTTTAATTAATCATGAGAATTAATCTTTTTAAAATAAAAATAATAAAAGAACTTATGTGATGTGTGCAGATTCCTAGACAAGGCATGTATCAAAATTGAAGATGGAAGTAGTAGTAGTAGTAATAGTAATGGTAACAGTGAAAGTCCATGGAGACTGTGCAGTTTGGGGCAAGTGGAGCAAGTGAAGATTATTCTGTCCGTGATTCCAATATTCGCTTGCACCATCATCTTCAACACCATCTTAGCTCAGCTCCAAACCTTCTCCGTCCAACAAGGATCCGCCATGAACACACACGGGATTCCTCCAGCTTCCCTTCAGGCCATCCCTTACATTTTGCTCATCTTTGTGGTCCCTCTCTATGAGATGGCCTTTGTCCCGATCGCTCGAAAATTCACCGGTCGGGACTCGGGCATCTCCCCTCTACAAAGGGTAGGAATTGGCCTCTTCATCGCCACTTTCTCCATGGTCTCGGCTGCTCTCGTTGAGACGAAGCGAAGGAACTCTGCTTTGCATTCGGGCCACACTCTTTCCATCTTCTGGATAGCCCCCCAGTTCCTCATATTCGGGCTCTCCGAGATGTTCACTGCTGTGGGGCTGATTGAATTCTTCTACACGCAATCCTTGGAAGGAATGCAGTCCTTCCTCACTGCCATGACGTACTGCTCCTACTCCTTTGGCTTCTACTTGAGCTCTGTTCTTGTCTCTGTGGTGAATAGAGTAACATCTTCAGGCTCGAGCGGCGGCTGGCTTGGCCACAATGATCTCAACAACGACAGGCTTGACCTTTTCTACTGGTTGCTGGCTGCTTTGAGCCTTGTTAACTTCTTCAATTATCTTTTCTGGTCCAACTGGTATTCTTATAATCCAACTATGTCCTCCTCGGCTAACCACACCTCGTTGGATTTGGACCCCTCAAGCCATGTTCCCGGTGACGCTGATCACGGCCATGATCGCACTAATATTGTATCTTCAACTTCATTATAGCTAATTGATTACTCTCGAGTAATATATAAATATATCTAAATGTTATAGAATGTCGAGCTAGCTAGCTAATGATTCTTTGCTTGACTATTTCATTTGTGAAAACCCAGCTAGATCAATTAATAGCAAACAAGTAAAGAGAAAAATAAAAATCTATAGCTGAAAAGCTAAAAAAAAAAAAAAATGGTACCCTTTCCCTACTTCTTACATTTGAATAGAGATGCCAATATGAGCCGGATTTTGTAGACTGACCCACATTCTAAAGAAAAAGCACGGTACTGGTTCGGTCCAGACTTAGGTCGGCCCGTTACATATAGTAGGGACTGGGCTTCAGTCATAGGCCCACGGACCCGGCCCAACCCACATTAGGCTCATATTTAGTCGTTTTATATAAAATTTTAAATATATTTCTTAATTAAAATTTGAAAAAAAATCTTAATTAAATATTTTCATTTATATAGTTTTAATGTTATTTATTTAATTATTTTTGTTTATTTTCAATTTATTCAAATTGTAAAAAAATATGAATGAGTTTTAGACATATATTTGATATTTTAAAAGAAATTTAAGTAAATGACCAAAATTTTAAATTTGATTAAGTAGATGTCCACTTTTAAAATTTTATAGTTAAATGTCCATGTATATATATTTTTATACTTGGTAGATACACATATATACCAATTTTAGTTACTGTACTAAAATACACTGGATATATAATTTTTTATACATGGTATATAAAATTTTACACTTGGTATATAATTTTTTATACTTGGTATATAAAATTTTACACTTGGTATATAAGCATATATACCGGATATTTAACTATAACATTTGACAAAGGGACATTTACTAAAATTGGGCCCAAAATTTGGTCACATTTCTATAAGCCCCATATTTTAAAGCATAGAAAAAACAACGAAATTAGGCCAACATTGTGTCCCACATTCGGCCCGCAAAAGCAGAGCCCATTTAGGTTCACATAAAATGTGAGCTGGATCTGTGGGCCGTGTCAGGCCCCTTAATGAGAATATAGGCCGGCTCGACCCGACGTACCCATAGTTTAGGCAGACCGGGCCTAGGCACAGTATAAAGCCTGTATGGACTTATCAAATGTGGATCGGGCCGGCTCAGACCAGCCCACTTTATAGACGTAAATAAGAACAATGTTATAGGATACCAGTGTCTCAGTATCGTATGAGGTGTAATTCTATTGCTGGATATATAATAAATAAACTTAATTGCATATGAATTTCACTTAAAATATAATTATAATTCATTAATAATAAATATTACTTCTTAAATAAAGGGGAGCACTACTTAAATTTGACCCGTAATCAACAGTTTATGACCATAACGAGGAAGTTAGGTCCAAACCCACGAACCACCCATGGTATGCATTAATTTCGATTATCTTTATTACTTTTTTTTCCAAAAAAAAAAAATTTGGTCCACCGTACCCTTATGTTTATTTTGCGGAAAATGATCGTATGCAACAGTGGGGAATCAGATTCTATATCTACATTTTCAGTGTTTTCTTTTTTTTTTTCTCGATCCACTCAATAATATTTTAACACATTATTAAATTAGGTCTACTATAAAATATAAAACAATCAAGTACAAAGATTAGTCAGTAAAAGGTCGTGATAATCGTTTCTAGACTCGCAGAAAGATGCCACTTTGGTCGTAAATTTTAAATATTATGGTCATTTTTCATTTGCGGATAAAAAAGAAAGATGCATTTAAGAGAGGGTGACTAGTAAGTGGCTAGGGAGGGCTTTCACTCAAGGTCTTAATCTATGCTTGAATATATTTGTTTTGGCTGTGTTAATATAGTTTAGTTCGTTGAAACGAGACAGAATCTCATCTCTATACATGTTATACGCGTGGTGTGTATGCAATTCAAGAGTTTTTCTCTTACATTAGTTCGATCACTTTAGCCTTCAAAAAATGGATCAAACGTCAGCAATGTCTTTCTTTGATTCTTCCCTTTGAAGCCATATAGACACTTCTCTATGTTCTAATAAATGTCCATTGTTATTGTTATTATTCTAATCCCCATGTTGGGTGGAAAATACTCTAGTGGTCCCGAGAAGCCATATCTTTGCCAACAAAGTTGGCCCAATTAAGGATCCACTGCTTTATTGCCTCCTATTATGTCGATGGGGTCAAAAGTAGAAGCAGTAACAAGTCTTCCAAATCAGTCTAACTATTTTTTTTTTAAATAAAAAATGAGACTTAACAAATGAGCTCCACTTATTACAAATTAAAGGAAAATACCTACTACTACCCAACCCCCACCCCACCCCATTAGGGATAATAGGCTTTCACACCTACCCCTGGTGTGACTCGAACCTAGGACTGAGATCCTAAGTAATGGGTACTCTTACCACTTGAGTCAACCCACTTCGTCAATCAGTCTAACTATTTAAGCAAAGAGATAAATTATATCAGGATTTTTGTATAAAAAAACCTTAAGAGAAAGCTAATATCCAACCCCACAATAATTAGGATGAGCACATGCTGGGATCCACTGATTCTAATTTACCTCTTTGATCAGTCTAACTATTTAAGCAAAGAGGTAAATTAGAATCAGTGGATCCTAGCATGAGCTCACCCTAATTATTGTGGGGTTGGATATTAGCTTTCTCTTAAGGCTTTTTAATACAAAAATTTCGATATAATTTAGTAAAATTAACCCCGAGTGCAATTTTTTAGAGCAAATCCTTCAATATTTCCTAATATTAGTTATGTTAGAAAATAAATGTGTTTGTATTAGTTTTTTTTTTTGTTACAATTAAGTACACACTTTTTTTATTTATAGTTTTTAAGTACCCATTCTTAAATTTTTGTTTCACATTAATCTCTTTTAATTTTTCTGTCTAAAACTATTACTAATTAACACTTGCCCAATACGAGCTCATCTTAGTAGGGGTAAAATTGAAAACAAAATAAAATTATTATTTTGAAAAAAAAAGCTAGGTTATCATTTTCGTTCAAGACAGAGGTAAGAAATTAGAAAATTTTATATAATTTCACTGTGAATCTATTTTCGTCCAAGTATTCAGTAAATAGTAAGGGCTATATCCTCGGAAAGTGTTCTCACAAGTGCCCAGTCGCCATTGCTAGGAAATAGAGAGGACTACATTCTATCCTTGCGACACTGTCCTAGCTACCATAGACAGTAGAGAGGACATTATCCTCGCTATTCTCGGCATATTTTTAATTTCCTGTTATTCACAAAAATAATTGAATACATGGAGCAAAGTAGATCCATATTGGAGCCATATAAAAATTTTCAATTTCTTACCTTCGTCTTAAATGAAAACTATAACTTAACTCTTTTTTTTTTTTCAAATAATAATTTCCCTTTGTTTCCAATTTTAACTGTGCCAAGATGAGAATGTTTTGGGCAAGTGCAAATTAACGACAGGTTTGGACATAAAAAATTAAAAGAGATTAAAGAGAAAAAAAAAATCTAAGAATGAGGACTTAAAAGTCATAAATAATGGAATGAGGACTTAACCGTAAAAAAACTAATAGAAACACCTTTCTTTTCTTTTCTTTTCTTTTTTCTTTTTTAATTAAATACCTTTCTATTCTATCATAACTAATATTAGGAATATTAGGGGGTTTTGTTCCAAAAACATTAAGTTCATGGTTAGTTTTACTAAATTATTTGAGTTTGGGATGTTTTTGTCTTAAAAAGCCTTCTCTTAAATAAGAAGGGTTTCTAACACTTATACCTATAAAAACCGAAAAAAATTACAAAAATATGAAAGTCAGGCTTTTTTCCAATTTTCGTACGGTTTTAATTAGGAAAATATCACTTTCTAAAAAATATTTAGAACAGTACCATTTTTAAAATAGTTACTAGTTACTGGTTTCTGGAAACTGGTTACTGATTACTGGTTACTACTTATATACTAGTTATAAATATCTTTGGTTATTAATTACCAGTTTCCAAAAACTAGTTACCAGAAACTAGTTACTATTTTAAAAAATAGTATTTTTCGAAATATTTTTTAAAAAACGGTATTTTTCTAATAAAAATCGTACCGCATTTTGAAAAACACAAAACCACCGTATTTTTCAAATTTTTTTCTTAAATACCGTATACTTTCTAATTTTCCGAATAAGAATGCAACAAGATAGATATTGGCATGGCCTAGTAATATGGCCCAACACAAAGCAAACGAGGGGCCATCCCTTTCTTTGGTCCGTGGGCTGCATAGTACTAGAAACTTAGGGCCTATGACCAACCCTAATCGACCGTTCAACCTGTTGCAAAACCTTGAGCTCACTGGAGTCAAATAAGAGTCAAGGTGTCCATTGAGACAATGCTGAACCCCACATGTGAACAATCACCGTGTAATTGTTTTTTCAACAGATGAACAAGAAAAAAAAATGATTTTAATGATACATGACTTGATTAATGTAATTAGTTATGGCACAATTTTCATAGTTCAATCAAAGTTTGAAATTGGGAATATTCTCCTATACAAAATAAGAGGAGTACTGTTTTTGTGAGTAGAAAAATTATTCATCTTAAAAGAGTACAAGTAGAAGTATAAGGTGTGCACCTTTACAATAGCAATACGTGTGTAGCTCCGTAATAACTACACGTGTACAGGTGCACAACATATGGGTAGCTACACCAAAAGTAGCTACACGAGAGTAGCTGCATGAGGATCCTATTCCATTCCCTTGCTATGATTCATGAAGTGTGTAGCTAGTCAGGTATGTGAGCTATGTAGCTAGTTAGCTGCACGAGTTGTGTAGATAGTCAACTACACTAGTTTCACCCACTAAAGAGTGATACCTAGAAATTGGCTTGAGAGCTCAACTAGCAAACTTGTGAGAAGTACCTCAACTAAGTAAATACCAATTGGCTCCTTATTATGAATGTGCACCTCAAAGGAATGTGCACCTTAAGGGACGTGCACTTCAAGGAAATATGCACCTCAGAGGAATGTGTACCTCAAAGAACGTGCACCTCAAATAAATGTGCACCTCGGAGGAATGTGCACCTTAAGGGACGTACACCTCAAGGAAACGTGTACCTCAGAGGAACGTACATCTAGACAAATTCTTGTGAAAAATAGATAACTCAAATTCAAATTGGATACTTATTTTTTGGATTGAAATAATTCATTCAAGTTGAGATAATTCATTCGAATTAAGCTATATTATTTGAATTTAGATAATTATTTAAATATTTATATTATCTTCTAGATAAATATGCCAGCAAATACACAGCATAAAGTTGTAATCGACTGCGACTCTCTTCCTATAAATAGAGGTCCACAGTCACATTTTAAAATAAGTACAAAAATATACCAGAGCTCTGTAACACTCTCTGATAATAAAAAGAAGTGGACATAGGTCATTTTTTTTGGGGCTGAATCACTATAAAAATCGCTTTCTTTTTATTTTTCCGTCAATAATTCTATAGAACTTGGCCCGATTCTGTCTGTGAATCTGGTCACCATTTCCGTTGATAAAACCTTCGTCAACAACTGTTATTCATTTTTATAAGAATATACTCAAAAGGTGATTCATTATGTTTTCAACATAGATGACATATTTCATGAGATCTGTCCTGATGCTTATTATTCCACAGGCTTTTCTATATTCATAAAAATCAAAAATCAAAAGAAAAAGTTTCTGATTGGAATATTAAAAGGTGATTCATATGTCAGATTTTCATTAGTGTAATTGCTTAGTTTAGTTCACAGTGATAGTAAAAAGTTTAGAAAGTCTAAACTAATCTAAGCAGATTGTACTTCTAACCTAGTAAAAAAAGAAAATTGAATAATTAAAATTACTTGTGTTAAAAAACCAAAATTAAAGAAGTAAATAATTAGAGAAAGTAGTTGAAAAAAAGAATTACAAAGGAACATTACCATAGTTTTAGAATCAACCAGAATTTAACTTAGCATGTCTCTAATTATTAATTATTCTCGTATTTAGAGTGACAACTCGAAATCTGTGAGTGACAACTTGAAATCCATCTATGTCATCTTATAAATATGTATAATAATTGAGCACAAATTATATGAATCAAAAATAAGTTCTTCTTCGCTTTGTGTGTAGTGTGCCTAAATATTTTATGTACCGAATTTATTAATAAGATCACAAAGAATCAAAAGAAAGACAATATTCTTTGAAGAGCCAAGCCAAGTAAATTAAATAAAGCTCTAATTATCAAGAATACGTGACATTAATAATGAAAGAAAATTCTATTTAATTACTTAAGCAAGAACCATAATCATTAAAGAACACGTATTTCTCTGTTGATGGAGATTTTGTCAACAATAAATTTTGAGATTTACGAGATATGGCTTATGTGTGAAACTAATTAAAAAATAAAGTAAAGTAAAGAGACAAGAATTTTATAGTGGTTCAGTCCCAAAAAAGATGAGCCTACATCCATTGTTTTTCACTATTTTCTGGAGAATTACAAGAGTTTCCCTAAGTCTCAAGATGAGAGCAAAGAAAAAATTACAGAGTATATATAGTGAAGTAATTGTGAGATGATAAATAATGATATTGAGCCCCCTTTGTATCGGTGAGGGTAGCTTGATATTTTCCAATTATAAGAACGGAAAAGTACATAATCACACATAATCACAATACAAATTGGGTAATAACTAAATAGACGGATTACTTGATTTCTACTCAGAAGCCTGTTTCCTTTTCTTCGTAGTTACGATTTTGAAGCTTGATCTAGTTTCTTTTTACTGTTAATTCAGATCGTCTATTATCTATTCAGAGCAGGTCACACTATTGGTTGATGTTAATATGGGACATGGCGCATTCACCTTACAGTCGTTGACTTTCCTTTCATGTTATTGACCAATGATGTAGATTTAAGATCGCACAACATTCTCAAACCATATTAGAGAACACATAAAAGAGAACTAATCCAATAAAAAGAAAATGTAAAAGAAAACTAATACAGTAAAAAGAAATATAAGAATATAAGAAAATTAGAAAAATAATTGAGTAAAGAAAAACCATATAAGAACATAAAAAAATTAGAAACACATAATTGAGTACAGAAAAACCATCAACGAGATGGAATTATCTTCACTGACTCAATAGGAGTATTTTGTCCTTGATGTACCTTTTTCTTTGTCTCTATAGACTAATTTATTTGTCTCTGTAGACTAATTTATCCTTGATCCGGAAGGGGTTAATTGATGGAAAATAATAAAGTGAGAATATATGGTAGCAAATATTTTTGTTATAATTAAATTGCTAATTACAAATGGATTTGACCTTTATTTATATAAGCCATCATGGGTCTTAACCGTCTCATTAAAAGAATGTGGGATTCGACATCTTTTGAATAAGATGTCAAGATATTTCAAACTTGACACCTTTGTGTCTTGCTTATTGGCTAATATCTTAGTAATTTAAAACCTGGTAGTTATTTGAGACTTTGGGAGAAATTCTTCCTATTTTGCTTATAACACCTGTCTTGGAGTGCTACAATCTAATTTTGTCAAGTCATAGTCAATTAATTATTAATCCCCTATTTAACCTCTTCATATCATGATTGTAATATAATTTATTATGTCTAAATTTAGAGGGTATGTACACCAATATATATGTGGGTTTTGCTTGTATTATTTATATCCGAGTGCTCGTAAAGTAGCTAGATATGAAAGATTAATTTGGCCAGAATCTAAGCTGAAGATTCTTTATGCGGGGTACTTGTGTGTAGGTTCTCGGTCAGTTTGTCATTGTTTCACGTATATGATATCCGTGAATAAATGAGCTAACATTTGCATACATATATATATATATATGTGGCTTTTATTAAGTATCAGTAGTGTAAGGAGAATTTATGGTTTATATCCATTTGTTTCAACTGGTATTAGTAAATCATCATATTTATTATTTATAGTTTAATGATTTTTTTTTAATAAATAAAAGTCTATATTTTAGTTAGACGATTTTAGTTTTTTTTTTTTTTAATTGTATTTTACAGCTATTAATGACAAATCATCATTAAGTAGTACATTCAGTTTTTCTCTTGGTATGTTTACTTAGTATATTTTTATGTATATCACATTTGGTAGATATATCACTTCAGTTATGTTATATCTTTTTGTGAGATTGGTAATATCTAATCAAGTTTTTATAGAATATATATATATATATATGTATTTGCAAATTGAGTCTTTAAGTTTCGAAGATATCATTTTATATCTAACTATAAAAATGATGCACTATAGTAGTAGAATTAGTGTCACTACTACACAAAAGGTCAACTACTGAATATACCATGCTAGGTGCTAGAAGTACCATGGCGCCTAAAAGGTGTTGTCTTACATCACATATATCATTGCGCCTATAAGGTGCCATGAAAGACATTTCTCGGTGCTTTATAGGCGCATAAAGTTATGGGCATTGAGGATACACAGTACCCTATAGGCACCGTGGCTCTATCCTTTCACGGCGCCTTTAAAGCGCTGTGATAGGGTCCAGTTTTAATGGGCTCACGCATGCAGACCTCCTTCAGCACTTATTTCTCCTAGCTCTAGCGACCAGTCTCCTCCCTCCGCCTCCAGGTGCGAGCCAGCCTCACCATTTTTGGCGAAAATAGGTACTTTTAAGCATTAAGCTTCCATTTATTTTCCACTAAAATTACATTACCCATTGATTATATATTGTGAGTTTGACCAATTATTTTTGTTGAAATTTCTTGTTTTAGGTTAATTTTGAGAGCTGGAACCCTAAATTCCTAGTTTTTTGTATTGCTTTGTTAGAAATTGACAATCAAGGTAATTTAAAGCTTTTAAACTCAATATTTTCACTAAATTAGAATATCTCAGGTTTAAACTATGAATATGATTGAAAGAGCAAAATTTGTTAGTAACCTTCATATTACAACATGACTAGTTTACTCGATTATGTTACAACATGTGACTAAATATTTGATCTGATTAGATTTTTCAATATTTGCCTATTATATACTTTTTTGTCACGAATTGTGTGATTGTCAATGATAAAAATCTGATTATATTGAGTTTTAGATAGATTCAATTATAAGGGACTCTTACCAAAATCGGTTTTGAGTATCTGTCTATATTTCATTAAGGAAATTCCCTTAAATGAATATTATATGTGAATATCTTTTATAGAAGTTTCTTTAACTCATTGCTACTGATTCTCATTGTTTAAAGTTACTCTAATTTGTCATATAAGCTGTCAAAAGGTTTGAGTAACTGATTGTTTTATTTCAGGAAAGAAATCTGGAAGTTTCTTTATCTGTTCCAACATGACTGTGTTGACAAATCATTTTTCTATACGTGGACGGAATCAACAATTAATTTCTAGATCAGTATTCTAAGTTTGGTAACGAAATTAGTTGATCTTGCAAGTCTTCTATTCAATATTAGATGCTTTTAAGAGTTGTTTTGCAGATACCTAACTATGAAGGCTTGGAGCTCTATTTGAAGGCCACTCAAAAGTAGCTTTAGGTAGAGACCACTTATTGTATTTCGGCCATTGAGTGTAAAAGAAAGAATTTTCTTTTAGCCATTTTTTTAGACTTAGAAATAGTCCTAGTCATGTGATATAGTACTTTGGGAGATATACTGAATATCTTCAAGAGAAGATCGATCCATAGTTGTGAAGAAAATTCACGAGTGAAGGATCAAACAAAGTCAATGGGAGTTTGACTATGAGTGTTCTTTGGAAGGACGCATATAAAATTTTTAGGAGAAGATCGACTTCAAGACTCTTAAGGGATTGCAGAAGTACGAGGTCAAATATAAGACGAGTGGTGCTCGCTAAATACGTTGGTGAAGGAATACAACCATATTACGATAATCAAAAGAGGGAGTCTTTTTATTGTATGAGTCAAATTGGGTTTTATATTCATTCCAAACTTTACTAATAGTGTTTATTCTCTAGGCGTGACCCTTTGGACATAGGTTATCAGGAGATAACTGAACTAAGTAAAAAATTATGTGTATTATTTTTACTTTTTTGCTTTTACAATGACCATCATTCGTATTACAACATAATTAAATAATTTGTTACATTATTTAATTCGGCCATATCTGAAAAATAGACCTAACAATGATAATTATTTTTTTGTTCAATTTCTTATTTAGGTTAAATTTGGGAGTTGGAATTCTAAACTCTCAATTTGATAATTCTTGAATAAATATTGAAAATTCATACTCACGTAAATGTTATATTAACTCGAATTATTGCATATGTTTTAATTTTTGATATATATATATATATACACATGTATATTTTACTAATTAATGAAACTTAATGTGTTAATTTTTGGACTTTAGATATTGATATGTTTATTTTGCTTCTATTTGTGCTAGTTGAAGTTTAGTGTTGATTTCCTAGCCAAAATTTGTAATATTTTAAGGTACATTCTCCAATCTTTTTTTTAATTAAATTATGTAAACATTTTATTATGTTTTATGTTTATTTTATCCTCTAAGCTTATGTTTCCGTGAGGAAATTAGTTTAACGATGATCGAGTAAGTTTTCTAATAGTCATTTTATTATAGTTAAGTTTTCTTATAGTATTTTTAGTTGTGGTTGTTATTCTAATATTTTATTTTTTTATGTTTGTGTCAATTCAAAGTACATTTAATATATATAATGCAGAAAAAAGGAAGCAAGGAAAATGAAATGGTCCGGTTTATAAGCAATTAACGGTATTAAACTTGGATAAATAATACCAATTAGATATAAAAGTAATTAGAACTACTTATTTTTTCTAATCCCATGTATAGTATCTAAGACAATCGGCAAGTATTGAACGTGGATTTTCTACATCTATAAATTTATGAGAAAAATAAAATCATTAAACAAAACAATGTTAGATCATTTTCCACAATAGTATGTAACTTGTATATTTTAATAGTTCTCTTCTAATTTAGAGTTTAATCAATCATTTTCTAACAAATAAGGTATTTGAATTTGTAGTTTAATGGACAAACTTTCTACACAAAGGATGATATAAATAAAGTTCGTGAAGACTGGGCGGATGAACTAATACAATTTCTCATTTAAAGTTCCTATTATGTGTTCTTTTAAACTATATAATATATGACAATCATGTTAGTTTAGCTTAGAAAACTAATGTATATACTTAGTTTTTAGACTATATATATATGTATATGATCATGATCAAATTATTATGTTAAGTAGTTATACTATATTGATTTACTCATCTACATACCTTTTATATTGTTAAACTAGTAGTTTTTAAATAATATTAAATGTACATTTATATTTATATTCTATTTTATTTGAAATATTTGATTTATGTCATAAATTTAAATCATATTTGTAAAATATACATGGTATACACAAATATATTAAAAATACCTACTAGAAATGTTGTACCACAATGCTTATAGTGCTTTAATAAAAAAAAAGGTCAATCAAGATACCAAGGCACTCATTGTCTTGGTAGATCTACTGAGGCGCTTAATGGTATCCAACAGATACCAAGGCACCTGCCAAGTATCATGATAGCCGGGGCTTATTATGGAGCCTAGAACCACGGCGCTTCACGAGCATCGTGACTAGCATTTCAAGGTGCTTATAAAGTGCTTTGAATTTGAAAGACTTTTTTTGTTGTAGTGTATACATGAAAAATATACTAAGAACATAAATGGATATGCCAAGAGGAAAAAAAAAAAAAAACAAATGTACTACTTATAATGGTCATTTCTTATTAATATTTATAGAATTCATTTTCTAAAATTCCAAGAACTCATAAACATTAAAAAAAAAAAAGTTTAATTAAACACCTTTTAACTAACAAATCAACATTAATTTATAAGAAATTGTGAGTTTTTATAAGGGTCATAGTTAATTACACAATAGGTGGTATATATGAAAATATACTGAGCACATAAATTAATCAAAATATCAAAAGAAAAAATAAATATACTAATTAAGGGTGTTTTTTAGGTTAATTGCTGTAAAGTATATTTTCTGAAATTCAGGGAACTTATAAACATTACAAAATAGTTTAAGAACCTTTTTAACTTAAAACTGGAACTTAATTTGTTTTTTTAAAAAAAAGAGTGGGTTGAGAGTGATTTTGGCCCCGTTTGTTTCGCCTATTTGAATGTGTGTATTTGAATGAAAATTGTGGAATGGATTATAATTGGAATGGAAGACATTTGAATGGAAAAAATAGTGGAATGGGTTATAATTAGAATGGGAGTATTGGAATAGACCATTCAAAAACACCTCTTTCCCTCCATTCTCATCCAAGACACAAAAATCCATTCAAATAGTTGATGTGACTGATGAACCATTAGAATAGAAAAACTAAATTGTTAAAACAAACTCATTCCAAAAGACCATTTGAATGGAAAATTTAGAGTTGTTGAAACAAATACCCATTCAAATGGATTTTCCATTCCAATGGAATGGAATGGGCGAACCAAACGGCCCCTTTGGCTTTTA
>JXTC01000046.1:579703-591893 GCA_002914845.1 Trema orientale
CAATGGAATGGAATGGGCGAACCAAACGGCCCCTTTGGCTTTTAATTTCAATAATTATCTGATTAAGTCATTTAGCTATAACTTCTGAGTTCGCTATATTTATTGGTTTTTTTTTTCACCTAAAAATGAATGTGTATATATATATATATATATATCTGTATATACCTATTCAACCCGGATGCATAGTAAATTTATAGCCGAAAAAACATCCTAGCTTCTAAGCTGGGCATGAAAGTAGCATGCTTTGTAAGTTAACGCAGTAAATATGAGGTATTCAACCCGAATGCATAGTAAATTTATAGCCGAAAAAACATCCTAGCTTCTAAGCTGGGCATGAAAGTAGCATGCTTTGTAAGTTAACGCAGTAAATATGAGGTAGAACAGCATGTGTTATGCTTCTCTATATGAATATGACGAGGCAATTTCCGTCACATCAGTCATTAATTTTGATTCCATCTCATGGCATTTTTGGAATGTATAAGACTAGTGATCTGTGATACAAATTGATGTAGGTTAATAATTAGCTTAATTGGGTAGAACCCGTATTAGGGTGGTACATATGGTCAATTATTACATACACGCTTGTAAATTTTTGGGAAAGGCAAGATATTATGATGCCCAAATTAACAAATAAATAGCAGGCATATAGTTTGTTGAGCCATGAAACACACATGATTGAACTGCCTTATCAAAGCAATCAAGGCTAAAGCAATGAATTCCATAATATTCCATCTAATTATCACACAGACGAGTATCCAATGGAAGAGCTTTTATATGATCACTTGTACTTCTCAAATATATAGCTGATGATTAACAACACAACATATGTATATGAATTATAGAGGAGGCTCTCTCAATTTCCTTAGTTAATTATTATCATCTTATGAGCAAGTAATTAAGCACCACTACTTATTAGCAGTCACTATCGCCTCTAATTGACCCCTCACGTCCGGTTTCCTGATCAGGTATTCAGTTTCATCTGCAAATTAGTTTAATGTATCATTCTTAAATTTTTAGTGCGTACTTTAAAAAGGCACTTTCGACTAGGCAACAACAAATTTATGCTCACCACACGTCCTTCTAATTTGTTTTGTAATTCTATCATATCGATTGTTAATGATTTGCTTTGATTAAAATTTGGCTTTCAATATGTATCTTCATGTGCGTAAACGGTTGTCAAAATCATGAAATGTAACATATATATTGCCATACATGCAGTTAATTGCGTTTGTGTGTGGTATTCTGGTAAACTTACTAGCCCAAATTTTTTCTATAAAATATTGCATTTGAATTATGCACTTTAAAGATGATCTCTCTCTCATCTCTTAAAATATGATCCCATGGAATGTAGTAGTTGAACAGGACAATCTGAACTGAGATGACTCGGTCATGGGGAGATAAGGAGGCCTGGAAAGCAACTTTTAACTAATATATATTGTTTTTCGTCGAATCATAATTAATTGGCACGTAGATATTAACTCATAATAGGGCTCTGCAAATACTAAATATAGATAGATTACCATATGTATGGATGTCTGTATATGTTAAGCGTTAAATTTGCCTTCTAGTACAACAAGGATCTGAAGTCACTTTCTGAGACCTTACCCTCTAATTGATCTGCATGTATAGCTAGCTACGACTACGAATATATATGATATGTATATTTATACGGGAAGGATGATTACCAACACGAACGATATAAAGAAGAAAGGCCAAGAAGCATATGCTAGTAGTACTAGTTTCCGGTCTACATCGAATTCTTTTTAGGAAAACCATTAATTGATCAGTTACATTAAATTTACTCACATTGTAGAAGGTATTGAAAATGAGGTTCGATAGCTAGATAGGATAGTTTATTACGAAGGATCTAGGATCAAGGTGAGGCTTTAAGGCACTCGCTTTCATGCCTTGCCCTGCTTGAACCGGTCTAGGACAAAACGAACACCATATTCAAGTGGTTTATATATATACATATATAGTATTACTTGGTGGTATTAAACATATGTTTATGTTCATGAGAATGTTGAGAACACTAGCGCAGGACGCCCCAAGCAAGAAAAAGGCGGTGGCAGTACTGCCACTGGAAAAGAAACGAATAAGGATCATCGAAGCGAATTGGTGGCGTGATCTTAAAATGAGAGGAAAGCCATTTTCGGGAAAGGCCATATTTGTGTTCTGCCTTGCTAGTTTTCTTGCTGGTTCGCTCTTTACCAGCCGTACCTCTTGGACTCACCAACATCAACCTCATCATCATGCTCTTTCTCTGCCTCAACCTCAACCTCATGATGTCACAAGGCCGCGGGACTGTGATCACAAGAGGGTACGTACATATTTATTTCTCTTTTAATTTCTGCTTGTAAAGATAGAGTACGTACATATTTATTTCTCCGTACATATTTATTTCTCTTACTTAACCTACTTTAATTTAGCACTACTATATGCTTGTCACTCATTACTTTATTTGAAATAGGTGGAAGGAAAATCTGGAGATGTTATTGAGGAAGTGACGAAAACACATCAAGCCATCCAGTAAGCCGTATATATATATATATATATATATATGTGTATTCGTATAGCATTATATATGATCGTGGTCATCTTGATCTAATTAGTTGTTTGTGTATAATAGATCACTGGATAGAACGATCTCAACGCTGGAAATGGAGCTAGCAGCAGCCAGAACAAGGCATAATATGTATGGAGACGGAAGATCAGATTCGGATTCAGTCACAGAAAACGACAATAGTACTAGTACTAGTACTATAAAGAAGGCGTTCGTGGTGATCGGGATCAATACGGGGTTCAGCAGCAAAAAACGACGGGACTCGGTTCGGGAGACGTGGATGCCGAGAGGAGAGAATCTGAAGAAGCTGGAGAAGGAGAAAGGGATAGTGATAAGATTCGTGATAGGGCACAGCGCCACCCGAGGCGGAGTGCTTGACAGAGCCATCGAGGCAGAGGAGGCAGAGCACAGAGACTTCCTCCGGCTCAACCACGTGGAGGGCTATCACCAACTCTCCACCAAAACCCGCCTCTATTTCTCGACCGCCGTCTCGCTCTGGGACGCCTTCTTCTACGTCAAGGTCGACGACGATGTCCATCTCAACTTGGCCACCCTTGTCACCACGCTCGCCAAGCACAGGTTCAAGCCGAGAATCTATATTGGATGCATGAAGTCTGGCCCTGTTCTTTCTCAAAAGTTAGTAGTACTGCTACGTCCTACTGCTGATCATGACTGAGTTAGCCTAAACATTCTTCTGTTCTTTCTGTCTGAAAATTCCATTTCATTTAATTTATCAATGCAGGGGAGCCAAGTACCATGAGCCAGAATATTGGAAATTTGGAGAAGAAGGGAACAAGTATTTCAGGCATGCCACAGGCCAAATCTACGCCATCTCTAAGGACCTTGCTTCCTATATCTCTATCAATCTGTACGTCAACATTTATTTTAACTACGTCTCCTCTTCATACTCTGTTTTTGGCAAATTTCTGAAAATGCAAAGCTACTTCTTCTTTGTAAAATACAAAATAGACCTTACAAAATAATGCTAGAAATAAACACAAATTACATAAAAAAGTTACACGCATTAACATTAACATGACATATTTTTAATTAGCCACCATGTTTTTTAATTAACCACCTATGTATGGTGTGGCCCTACTATATGGAAAAACATTAGTGGTTAAAATACAGGTATGCCATTGAGTTTGAGTTTTGTGTGTATCTAGCCTTAAGACTCCTGTTTTTTTTTTTTAAAGTAAATAAACGCATGAATATTTTTTAAATGATAAAAAGATAACAATATAATACACATATGCCACTCGAAATAATAATAATAATAATACAAGATATTAATTCTGACATCAAACAAATTTTATAAGAATTAAAATTTTAGTACATGACAAAATTATAATATGTTTTATCAGGTTTTGGATGACAAAATCTAGTAAAAGATTAAATTTTCATCTACTACATGACATTAGAGCATTTTGGTATTTTGACAACTTTGTGGAGTCTATTCATTCGTACTATGTTTTGTAAGAAGGAGGGATAGTAGGAGAGATGGACAGATTAAGAAAGAACGCGATTATAATTAATGGAGGATAATAGCTCACCTTCAAGTTGTTTGGTATTGGAAGGAGAGTTGAAAAAATAGATAAAAAATTTAATTGCATAATTATTATACTAAAAAATGAATATTTGTTAAATGGGTTATTTTGCCTTTACCCTTCATTTTGTCACTCCAAGGATGGAAAGATTCAATTCAGTGGGGCTAGAGTAGTTTGTAAGCCCTCCACTCCTCTCACTCCCAACATTCCTCCTAACAATGAATTTTAGTTCTCTTTCTATCCCTCTTCATCCTTCAAGACATCTTGCCTACCAACCGAAGCCTAGAGGAAAAATGAGGACCAGTGTACTTTTCAGTTTAGAAGAAACAAAAATTTGAGAAGATTTTCATTTTCATTTGGGGCTCCTTAGAAAAATGGTTGAATTTTCAATCTTTTTCAAATGAATAATCGTTTTCCAAACACTAGTAAAATGTCCAATATATCCATGGATATATACTAGGTGTAAAATCTGATTTAGTACAAAAACTTGGATACTCCTATATAGACTGAATCTAATATATCACTTGTTATACCTAGTGTTAAAAACTGATAAACCAGGCATTTGGAGACTCCCAACTAATTTCGCTTTGTTTCTGTTTGACAAACAATTGAATGATACCCTGCTTTGGATCTTGGATTTGGGCTTGGTTGGTCCACAATGTAGGCCCATTTTGCATAGGTACGCAAACGAGGACGTGTCGTTGGGCTCCTGGTTCATAGGCCTTGAAGTGGAACACGTGGACGACAGATCCATGTGTTGTGGGACCCCTCCAGGTATTATTATTTTATTTTATATTTTTATTTTACTTTTTGCTCCTGTTTATTTCTTGTTTCAGTCAAATTGCAAGTAATTTTCAAACTTCGATTCTTGCGTAGATTGCCAATGGAAAGCACAAGAGGGGAATGTATGCGTGGCGTCGTTTGATTGGCAGTGCAGTGGGATATGCAAATCGGTGGAGAGAATGAAAACCGTCCATAACTCTTGCGGAGAGGGAAACGGAGCCGTGTGGAGCAGTGACATATGATCATTTACATTCACTACACTACACTCCAACTCTGATTTTTGCAATTCCTCTCTTTTCTCATCTTTCTTAACCACTTAACCTTCTCGCCTAAGTCTTAGTCACTTCTGACTTCAAAAATAAATTAATAAAACAAGACCCATAAGTGGTGCGAAAAGAAAAAAAGGACCCATAATATTTCATATTCATTGCTCAAAATGGATCACGTTATTGTTGCCTATTCATCTACTTCTACTATTTTAGTTTATGTCCCAATTCCAACAGTCCCAAGTCAATATATTTTAATTAAATAATGCAATTAAAAGAAGGAAAAAAGGAGATATTTTGTGGCAGAGATGATTGCTTAGCCATTGGCTAGTGACGACATTGACAAGTACAACTTGAAATTGAAGTCGTGTGACCCCGCGCTTAGTTTATCTAATTTAATAATTTGGATTTCATTAAATTACAGGGGCATCCTCTCCTCTCCCGCCAATTTTTCAACTTTTGTTTGGGTTTGTAGATTCCTTAATGAATTTCAATATAATTTCATAGGAACCGCCTTTCTTTTTTCGCGCACCAATATCTAAAAGCGACTGTACATGTGAAAACGACCCCTTTCCCCATTTTTGTTTATTGTTTTTATTTATAATTTTCTTTTTCGTATTTCAAAAAAGTTTTATTGGTGCACGAAGACATACACAAACGGGCCTCGGGCCCTCAAGGCAATAATAAAGCATGGACCTCGGACCTCCCAATGAAACCAAACCAATAAAAATAAATTAAAAAATAATATTAATAAATAAAGATGAAGAGAGACGTAAAAGGAGGGCAGGAAAGAAAGAGGAAACAGAGTTTGAACCGCCATAGATATAAATAAATTTGAGAAAGAATAGGAAAAGCCCGAAACCCTTATTACTAGCCAGAAATTGCAATCAAAAAATCAAAACACAAATCACAATAAGTATTTGAACATAGAGTAGCAGAGACAAAACCCTTTGCAAATATATTTATTTAAAAAAAAAAAAAAAACTGAGAATTATCCAGATTCAAAAACCCCGAAAAAGGTGGGTAGTAGTAGCTCAAAAAGCTAAATAGCAAATAAAAAGAAAAAAATCTTAAGGAAGAAGGAGGAGATGGTGTTGGGGGTAAAGGATGATAATGATATGGCATTACAGAGTGTTAAAAAGAGGAGGATCTGTAAAGATCTACCAGATTTCTTCGAGTTTCCGCCTCGAGGGGGCAGCGCCACCGCCTCACAGCCCTTCAGGGACTCCGTCAAGGCTTTCCTCTCCGCACACGCGCGCCTCACGCTCCAAACCTCGCTCTTCCCGTCTCTGCTGGCCTGGAGCCTCGACCTTCGCTCGCCGGCCCCCGTCGTCCTCCACATCGTCGAAGAGGACGTCACCACCTCCAGACGCTCCGTCTACTGCGACCACTGCCGAGTCGTTGGTGAGCCCACTATCCCACTCTCGTTCCCTGCTCCCCACCACCACTCTTCTCGCTTTCTATTTTTTATTTTTGTTTTTTGTTGTTATTGTTATTTTATTTTATTTTTTGAAATATCTACTTTTTCCATTCGTTTTTTTATATTTACACAGAACACCACAACATGTGTGAAAATTCACAAAAACAAAAAAAAAAAAAAAAAAAAAAAAATTGTTTATAGTAAACTCATAGTAGGCAAAAACAAATCTAGATATTTAAAAGTTTGCGATAGGATTTACTTATTTAATTTTGAACGGAGGTGATAGGATAATGTCTGGTTTAAGTGATACAATTTAATAAATAAATGAATTTTGTGAATTGTCAATTTTTTTTTAATAGTATAAGATGTGGTTGTCCATTTACTAATTGAAAAAAAAAAAAAAAAAAAAGTGGCTGTCCATGTCATCCATAGAATTTGCCGCCATTTTGTTGACTAATTAAACTCCAGTTTTNCCTTGCACGTACAAAAATAACTTTTTTTTTTCTTTTTTTTTTTTTTTTGTAAAAAAGGATGGAGTGGGCATCCGGTGTGCACAAAGCGATACCATTTCATAATAAGGGCTGAGCAGAGCGAAATGGCAAGTGTACAAGAAGACGAGGGAAGAACGTACCCCAATTCATGTTTAACCTGTGGCGCTTCCGTAGTCCATTTATCTGAATCAAGGTTTTATTTCTTGTTTTTCTGTATTTTTAGATATCTTTCAGTTCAATTTCATCGCTACTCTAATCCTCAAATTCGATGACGTTTTAAAGGTGCAAGAGCTGCAACTCTTGTGTACGCCCGGATGATATGGAAGACCGGCTCTACCTTCAGCTAGAGGATAACAGGCATCTGCTGCACGCCGTTGTTCACTCCAACGGTTTCGGCCACCTTCTCACCCTCAATGGCAGACAGGGTGGTTCCCGTTTTCTATCCGGCCACCACATTATGGAGTTCTGGGATCGCCTTTGCCAAACGCTTTCCGTCAGGTTTGGACATCACCAAACATCCTTGTTTAGTCTTCTCTCTTCGGTAGAGTCTTCTGTTCGGTTCTTTTAGCCTTTATTGATCCCCATTAGTCACTTGTGTAGAAAGATTAGCGTGATGGATGTGTCCAAGAAACACGGCATGGAATACCGGTTGCTCCACGCAGTCACCTCCGGTCGTTCCTGGTACGGCAATTGGGGTTATGGATTTGGTGCTGGCAGCTACGCGCTCACACTAGATGCGTACCGTAAAGCTGTAGATTTCCTCTCCAGCATGCCGCTGCCCCCTTTTCTTTTCCAGGCGCGGACACCTCGTTCCCGCCTGCAGTCTCTTATTGCTTTCTACCAGTCTTTGTCCGACACTCAGCTTGCCACTTTCAAGGATCTCTTCTCCTTCTTGTTGAGTCTCGCACGACAAATTCGTAGGCTTGGCACATCAGAGAAGCCTCAGCTCGTCTCTTCAAACGTGGTATGTGCATGGACGATGAATGATGTTGAACTTCTGCAAGAAGCCGTGGTTAAGGTACTACGTGCCTCATCTGGTGGTTGGGTTGCGACACGTGCTCTCAAGGGTGCAATGTGCAAGGCTGCATCGTCGGAGCTTCTAGATTACAGCCTTAAACACTTTGGAGGGAAGGTCACAGCTGATGGCTTGGTGGTTCGCTCCCGCTGCAATCCTTCTTCTTGTACAGTTGAATACAGGTAAACTAGGATGCCATAGGAATTCTCTGTTTTGTCCTCGCATGATGTTTCCAAAGTTTTGTGCTAAGCATTGAGTTGTTTCCTGTTTCATATGAACAAGCAGGCTCGAGCCGTTGAGTATTACTATAGATGGATCTGGTATGCATTTGGTTTACCCATCGGAGGATCAAGTTATATGTGATCTCAAGTTCTTGTACGAGTCCCTTCTTCACCCTGACACAATGGCCAGCTATAAACCCAAAATGACGAGGGATAAAGTGATTGATTCGGCAAATAAACTTCTTGATTGTAAACAATTTATGAAGGTCTATGTGCCTGAGAATGCAGTGCCAGTGAACCCCCATGCAATCCATCTCTGGTGTGATGTCCAACTATCAGATCAACCCAAGGGTGAGCTAGTCGTACCCCCTGAATTAGTTGTGTTACCCTTGAATGCAACAGTTGGGGACCTTAAAGGTGCAGTTACCCTAGTCTTCCGAGAAGTGTATGCATTGTTTAAGAGGTTTCAAGCTGAACAATTGGTCGAATATGGCTCAGTAGATGACAACATTACATTAAAGTTCCTGGTTGGATCAAGTGAGTCAATTCGACTTGAAGGGAAATGCGCCGCAAAGCATGGGCTAATTCGATTCCGCAAGGAAAGGGGAATTGAGAGCTGGACTGTGGATTGCTTCTGTGGTGCTAAGGACGATGATGGCGAGAGAATGTTGGCTTGTGATACCTGTGGTGTTTGGCAACATACAAGATGCCTTGGAATTGACAATTCGGATGACATCCCTGCAAAGTTTGTTTGCCTGAGATGCAAGAGCTTGTACTCCAATGAACTTGGAAACATCTATGGTTCTACCAAGGACGCCATTTCTGTTTCTGTTCCCCGCAAGACGTGTAGAGGAAAAGCAGCACTAACTAATGGCCTTAGACTGGCAGCTAACTTGACCATGACATCTGATGTTCTTTAACTGTATCTTTCCTTGTAAACTGTTTGTAAATATATTTGTAAATACAGTTCCCCTTTTTTAGAGAATGGTGCTCTGGCTTCTGGGAGATGGTCAATTGTTTTAGGATTTTATTTCCCTCCCCATTTTGACAGTATATAGTAACTGAGTTTTGTATCCTGTATTTGAAAATGAGAAAAAGACTACTATTACTATTGTTATGGTCAGTATTATTATCATTATTATTATTTTGGTTCTGAAGTGTCATCAGCTTCTTTTTCTTTGGTCTGATCTGTATAACTAACTTCTTCAGCAATAACACGGTATTCTTTTTTCTCTAGGAGAAATACAATTGAAACTAGTATACATTACACCTCTTCATTATCCTCCAGGGAGAGATGGGGCACCGGTTCCCTCAAGCTGTGATAAGGTATCACTGGTACCTTCTACACTGGAGACAGGGATTTCTGTCTTAGAGAAAGGATGCCGTCTAACCGCCCTGCTCAAATTCGTATATTTTGCTACAACGTCTTTGTATGTACTAAGCAATATTTCTACATCCCTGACAGTCAAATCCCCCGCCTCTGCTTCCATATAAGGATAATTTGACCCACCTGTAATGATAGATTAAAATTGAAGTGAAAACAATTTCAGGGCATCACTTAGGATACGTATACCAACATGCATACTTCTCAATATGCATACATTCTAAAGAAAGAATTCATTGTTTAAGGCTTACTTGTCTCTTTATCTTGCATTTTCTCTGAAGGAACCTGATACTTGTGGTCTTGTGAGCTTTTCATTGCTTCTGACGCTGATAAAGGTTCCTTTGGTGTCAATTTGTTCTTCTGCCTTGCGGCCTTCATGTTCTCCTCAAATACGATTTCATCCATTGAAAGAGATTTAGCATTTAAGTCCAAAAGAAATGATTTTGTTGAGACCAGATTTGTGAAATAATAGGCAGCTTCTGAAACCAGTTTCGCCTGCCTTCGGTATAACTGTATAAATCTAAGGTTGGAATGCAACTGTGGAGGATTGGCCTGCTGATACTCAAGAGACTTAGAAACTCCGTGATAAAGAGTGGCAAAAAAGTCGTCGAATCAACGGCACTAGTAGTAGTATATCTCAGACATTCATTCATGGATATGCAATCTTCAATCGGAGTAATGCAACAAAGAGAATTGATAGATGAACAGCAAATAGAATAGTGATAAACTGAAAGTAAGGTACGCAGATTTGAATGATCAGCAAAATGGCATAAAGGAGAGCTTGCCTTGATGGTGACAAATATAAGAAGAGGAAGGAAATCATCAGCTCCTGCAAGAACGCGGTTCTCTGACATTGACGCATTGAGTAACAAATTGTTGATGACTTTGCAACAATTCACAATGCATAGAAGCTTCTCCCGGGGGGATTTGAAAGCATTAATCTTGAGTAGCTCTTTTTCTGCAAGCTGGGAATCAAGAAAGGAAATGAAAATCCTGGTAAATCCTAATCCTTTCCCAAAATGGACTAGAAAATTCCAAGAAATTATTTCTAGACTAACATGCTCGATCGCCTTTTTTCTTCGAACAAGTTGTGGCTGATCAAGCTAATGAACAATATATTGAGACTACATGTACAAGATGGAATGCATACCAGCCATGAAGCTTCGTTACAAAGAAGTGGCGGTATGTCTAAATGTTCAGGCTTCAAGAAAGCCTGCAACAACTGAATTTTCTCGGAGATTTGAAGGTCCATCTTTGCATCCTCCGGAGAAGAAGAAAATGTGCGGGAGAAGAGTTTTGTCATCACGTATTTCTCCAGTCCCTCCATTGCAGAGTCAATTTCTTGTGCGGTGGCAGCTTCCCAAAGCGGATGTTCCATGATCGCAGCTTCCATCGTAGAGAAGAAGTCTTGCACCCTTTTGGCATCGTTTTCGGGGTTGGCCGCGTAGAATGAAATTGATACAATAAAACTGGAGAGAAAGATAACAAGGAACTTGGATTGAGATGAGGGATGTGATGGTTCAATACAAGAGCGAGCGATTGGATCATCATGAAATACAAACATACCTCTTGATGGAGCGAACAAGATCGAGGGAAGCAGGGTTTCGCATTCGATCGAGAAAGTCGTAGAAATTAGCATCCATGTTCTCTACTAAACCCTTCAGGATTTGCTCAAAAAAACCGTTACGAGTAACAGAAGCAGCAGATAATGGTAACTTTTGCTTAAACGATTAACGACCAGCCAGAAGGGACGACAGAAGATGAAAGACTGTTAGGTATGTCTCTATCACGTGAACTCCCCTTTGACTTTGTCATTTGATTTTTTTTCTTTTAATGAAAAAAAAAAAAGAAAATAAAAAAAAAAAGAAAAGAAAGAGGAGTATTGCATTGGCAACATGGTCTGCTACTGCTACTAACCTTTTTTTGATAGAGGTATACTACTAACTTAGAGCTCCAAATTTCCTCCTCTGTTCAAAAAATAAAACAAAATTACCTCCTCCGTCTCCAAAGTCCGAACGTCTGTTGGTGGAGTCGCTTGGAGTATAACTTAATTACGAAAGTTCTAAATCTATTATTATTTGGATTGTGTATATTTAATTTCTTTTGTATGTTGAACTTATTTGTAGATTTATTTTGTCAAATACAAATTTAGTAGATATATATATATATATATTCTTTACGTATCCTTTTACATAATTAAAATTCATCTTATACGTTTTTATGGTACAAGATAGAAAGAACATTTAATACTATATATTTATTGTTTATTTTTTTTTCCAACTACTCAAATTATTAGAATTATTAAATGATGATCTAATGATTAAAAAAAATAACTATAGATAAAAGAAAAAAAATACCTCTATATATAGGTATTAAATGGTATATCAATGATGTATATATTGGTATTGCTCTAGTGATTTAATTGAAAAATAAAATTGCTTGAAAAAACAGCCAAATAAATAACAGTGATATAATATCAATGAATAAAAAAAAAAAAAAA
>JXTC01000046.1:591918-657554 GCA_002914845.1 Trema orientale
ATACCTTTTAGGAGTCAAAAACATTTTCAGGAATATTTAGATGAATTTTTACAAGAGTTTTTTTTTTTTTTTTTTATTTGGAAGATCTTTTTAAGAAATTCACTTTTTCCAAAAAGATCTTCTAAGACTTTTGCTTATTAAAAGCATAAATAAAACTTATCCCAAATGGCCCCGTGATATAAGTGATTTACTTGAAAATTGGTGTTGAAAAATTTTATAAAGAAAAATTGAAAATTAATTTAATTATCATCGTTTATATATCAATTATAGGGATAATTGTAAAAAAATACCCTGAAGTTTGGGTATTCTGCAAATTAAACCCTAAAGTTTGGACTCTGCAAAACAATACCCTGAGATTAAGAATTTCTGAAAATTAATACCCTGAACAGATTTTTTAATCAATTTTAAGAATGAAAAAATAATAATATCCTCCATTAAAACTAGATTAATTCGTATTATTCATCTTAATTTTGAAGATATTATTGTATTTTATCAGTTAAAAATCAACATACGATATTAATTTTCAGAAATTCATAATCTGAGGGTATTATTTTGCAGAATCCAAACTTCAGGGTTTAAATTGCATAACATCCAAACATGAGGGTATTTTTTTGCAGTTATCTCATCAATTATATTAGTAATTAACTTGAAGCATGAAATGATTAATCAATTAATAACACGGTATATAACCCGTAATACAATGGTATAATCACTGATTTACTGGAAAAATAAAGTGACCATCACTTTAGTTTCTTGAAAATAAAACTAATCAATTGGAGATATATCATTGAATTACTTCAAGAATAAAATGCGTCAATTAATTTTAAAGGTAACTAAAGCTTGTTTAATGAGGATTTGAATTGCAACCACGAATGAATATTCATTAGTTCATGGTTTTGAAATCGCAAAATTAATATTCATAGATAGAAGCCCAAAAATGTTCAATAAGCTTAGTAAACGTCATCTATAAATTATAGTTGCATGCCCTCTTGTAGATGGATTACTAAAATGATATTTTTAATTTATGATATTGCTCATAATTTCTAGTGGAATGAAATCAAAGAACTCCCATTGTTTGCTTTTCTCTTTTTTTTTTTTTATTATTGGTTTTTTGAAATGAAACAGTTCCATGAAAGAAAATTGAAAATTGGCCCATTAAGCATAGAATGTAGTCCCAAAAGGCATTTCCTCAAAAACGTAGTCAACGTCGAAAGATCCACTTTTGGCTTAAAATTCATGAGTCTAGATAACGTACACGATATTACTTCTTTGTTGACTTTGTTTTGATTTAATTTCCTTGGTACATCTTCAAGTCTTCTCTGTATAAACATCTACCCCGTGATAATAAATGTTATGTAAATCAGTTGCTTACATTGATTCAATCTTATAATTTATCAAACATGGGATTTTTCTTAGAATATTTGGTGAAACTTTAAATAAATCTATAAGAAAAAATTGGTAATTTGATGTCAAAATAAAGAAACAAGACAATAAAATCCCCTTTTGTTGGTCATTACTGCTACAAAACAAGTAATAATTATTGGTAGAATTTATCTGAACCCTCCCCACAATCCAATATTATCACTTTGATATTCTACATCATTACATCAAAAATTTGGTTGGTACATAACCATCATATGCAAATCATTGAGACATAAAGAACCCACTTTTAAATGCAGAACTAAATGTACATCCATTTAAATAGCCCTTACCAAATAAAGCATACCTTCATTTGTGAAAAAGGCATTGTCCCAAGCTAAGCTTTTGCTGGAGTCGTACTAGCCAACTCTCTGCTTGTTACTTTCAGGTAATCAAGACCCAAAAGGAATAAAATTTCTTCTTCATGCTTAAATTATATGCTCAGAGAGTATATATCCAATAGGTTTTTTTTTTTTTTCCTTTTCCTTAAATCAACAATCATGTCATCTTATACGAGTTGCTCGTACTCTTTAATCATAGTAGCTATATGATTAGTATTGGGATAACGACCCCTGAACAATCTCTCAAAGATACTCTAATATATATTGGCAATATCTCGATAAATCTTAACTATTTCTTATCAATTAATAGCTTCATTAGTAAGCTTGAAAGTGACAAATATTACTTGTAACCATCTATCAGCTATGGCAGGGTCAAGTCTCCCATCAAAATGAGGCAAACTTAGCTTGATGAAATCCTTGAAAAAATTAGTTTGTCCAGCCTCAATTTTACACTCAATTATAAAAGCTAGGTAATACCCGAAAAAAAAAATCACACAAAAATAGCCAGAGAATTAGGAGCCTCTTGTTGTGATGGATGAGATTCAGCTCAAGGCTTTTGCTTTCATATCCTTTTGCCTTAAAAGCATCTTATAGTTATATATTCATATGCAAAAGCACTAGTGAGATAACGATGCAAGAATTTTAAGAAGTAGTCAAAATCTAATCCAACATCATCTCTGAGGAAATTAAACCTTACGCTCTGATACCAATTTTTCTGTGACGCCCCAAACCTTACGCCAGTAGTAGAATAGAACTTTCATAAGTTCGAAGTCAATAATTTGTTTTATGAAAGTATTAGCAAAGTTTTTGTTTTTCCACTCTTTAGAAAAAAAAAAAAAAAAGACAGTTGTTATAGAATGATAGTTTTGTGAAAAGTTCATAAAATCAACCATGAGCTTATTCTCCCAATTATGTGATCATCTTTTACATAGATTGATATATAAGTTTTAAAATATTTCCAAGGATTATCATCATCATCACAAAATAGGCATAATAGTTATACAAACCAAATACATTATATAAATCTCTAAATATTGATACAAGTCAAAGATAGATAAGATAAACGTCTGTAATAAGTTGTTACTAACTACTAAAGTACAAACTAGTTTTTTCTAACTCACTCTGCTATGAAGTTACCCAAATCATACTAAGTGTCACCTGATAAAGGAAAAATAAGGGATAAGCATATGAATATGCCTAGCAAGAACTCAATTATCGTTTTTGAAATGGATGTGAGTTAATAAAACCTGCATTGTTAGTATTTATCCAAGATAATTTTTAAAACCAAAATACAAATATGTAATCGAAAGATCATTTATAATTCACAAAGTCAAAATATGATCAAAACTCAATCTATTAAGATAAGTGAACATTCATCTTCTCATCACGATCTTGTAATATCCTTCATCAAAGGTATCCAGTATCTTGATACTCTCTAGTATTAAACCCTCTAGACGTTCTTAGGTTTTTCACATAGAAGTACAACAAATCGCCAATCTAAACTACTGTAATGTAAATATGATCTCAAGTGTAATCCTATAGTAAGTATTAATGTAAAATGTGTAAGCACAATTGTACATTATCATGACAAGTAATAAAGAATAAGTAATGAGTATCATCCTATGAGGATTGATGTTCACCAATTACCAGAATTAACGTAACCCTAGTTTTATTTTGAACAAATCAAAAAGAAAGCATATGTTGAACTAAAATAAGGAACTAACTTAACACATATGGCAATTCAATTAACTTGAGACTAAGGGTTTCAGACTTGACTAAGATTAATCCTATTTAAATTCCTTTTTAAATAGATTAAGTTTCTATTCCATATGTTGACATTGAATTCTTGTCAATTAATTATTAATCTTTCTCAAATATTAACAATTTAATTCAATAAGTAAATTTTCTACGTCTCTATAAAAGTTCTAAATCAGTTAAATTTTATTAAGAATAAGAAATTCATAATCCTTACATAAATCCCATAGATATCTCTATCCCATGGTAAATTTTTGGTATTTCAATTATGACTTAATTTGATTACTACTCAAATACTCAACATATATTAGGATAGAACATCAATCTATATAAACTAAGGGCATTCAAGCATTAATAATCTGGCTACATCATAGTCCTATAAAAGAAAATTACTTCATGACTAAAGTAAAGAAAACCAGAAACATTGTTTTAAACACGAAGAGTATGAAAAGAATGAACTGTTGATATTGGGTTAAAGCACTCTGTCTCTGGGTTGTGCCTTCTCTCCTTCTCTCTTTCTTCAGTCTAACTGTCATGACCAAAAATCCAAAGTTGTGACATTTAGTAATTTTATGTGAAAATATAATAAAATATTAATTTTATAATATTTTAAGAGAAATCAAGTATTAGATAATTTTGTTTTGATTCTCAAATCATTATAAATTCCACAATTATTAAAATTCTTATTAGTTTTAATTACTTAAGAAAAATACCCATCAAAGTTTAAGAAAATTTCCAACTATCTCTTTTGAAAACTTGTTGAGAAATCATAAACTTTGATAAATTAAGTTTAACTGAAATCTTAAGTTCAATGTCCAAAATATGTTACATAAAATCGCTTGCAATTTTAAGTTCTCAAATTAACAACAAAATCATTCTCATACATCCACTTACTAATCTTAACTAAATATTTGAACAAGTAAAGAAAGACAACAGATTATGAACACCTACCAAGGATTAAGAGTAGAACAGCGAGTACAAACTACGCAGCTTAATAGACCACTGAGATTACTACCTCAATTAGACAACACATGAAAGTGAAAGAAGTAAGGAGGTGAGCGTTCACATGCTCAGTAGAAATTCAATTACCTTTTTAAATGGATACGATTTTTATCAAACATACATGATTAATACCTTTTCCAAAATTCATTTATAAACTAAGTATATAAAACAATTGATATCTAAAATAATCACATATTCAAAACCAAAACCAAATCCACATAATTGTACATATCATAAATCAACTAAGTATATAAGTGAGCTTTCATCCTCCTATCACGACCCTGAAATACCTCTTACCTGAGATACCCAGCATTCTGATAGTACCCATACGTACGTCAGCCAAAAACCTGCACATGCACCAAGATCTTTTACCCAGTGCTGTAGTAACTCGCCAGCGATCTAAACTATCATGATGCAATAATAGAACTCAAGTGTGTGATCCTATGATATGTACGAGCTGTAACCCTTCACAATAACCATGCATCCAATAATCAAATCATATTTTAAAAATCTAACTTGGTATTATTCTAGGATTTACTGTAACATGGGCAGCATACCACTATTTTACCCCATAATTATGATAAAAGTATGTATAATAATCTACAAAGTCTAATCCCAGTATAATCCAATAATTTTCAACAATTTATCAAACCATCGTGAAATCACGATTTTTCATAAATAATTTTTAATGCAATCATAAATCAAAAAAGATATAAAACTATATAATTGAACCCTGCCTCAAAATGGTAGCTATACCAAGCCAACGACGCTCAAAGAAACTCCTGTTGTTCAATTGAATGTTCAAACAGCCGTTTCAAGATCCCGGTAAGTGCATTTAGAAAAGTGACTTTTCTGCTGGCATTTTGGATAGAGAAACAGAGGTCACCACTGAATTTAGAGAACCCAAAAATGCTAGATTAGACATATAATTTGTCAAAAATAGATCCCAGTACGAGACCCGCCCCATAGCAACCCGCCCCATAGCACATAAAACAATCGGAGTTTGTATTATTTCAAAACATAGCGATATTATATATTAAAATTCGTTTCTCGATCTCAGTAATTCCAAATTTGAAATCAGAATTCAATTTCGAGATTCCAAGCTTTAATTGGGCTTCGAAATTCGAGAATTACGAAAATGTCTCTTTTTGGAATTAATTTGAAAAATATCCATTTTTTTCAAACTATTTAGAGAAATATCATTTTTCTGGTTATTTGCAAAAAAAAAATCACTTTTTTGAAGTATTTCAGAAAATATCATTATCACAGAATTATTTAGGAAAATATCACTTTCAAAAATATTTGAAAAAAGTATCAACTTCACTGATTATTTGTAAAAAATATCATTTTTGCAATAACATCAGAAAGTAACAGTTTTCTAATCTCAGCCCAAGGCTCAAATCTGAATAGTAACAGATTCTAGTCCAACACTAATTAATTTTGCAAAAATATCACTTTTCGTTGTAAATTAGAAAAATACCATATTTTTCAATTCGAAAATTAACATGCTTCCGGATATCATTTTAACTTCTACCAACTGTAATTATTCATGGTTTTTAACCCTCTTTCATTTCATATATTTATCTCGAGTAAAATAATTACCTAACTAAAATAATTATGGAAATATCACTTTTTACAAACTTTGGTAAAACGATAAAAGTAGTGAAAATCCTGCCGATGGTGAGTTAACAGCCGAGACCTGTTAGGAAATGACGGTGACAAGTAGACGAATCTAAAGGTACCCTTAGTGTCGCAAAAGGAGATCCGGTGAAGTTCCGGTGGCCGAAAAACCTCGTGGTGGCCGGAAATTTCAAGGTGGCCGATCTCCATTTTTCGGCGATGAAATCCGGCGGGACTTGGCGGCGTGGCTTCGTCGGAGGGAGACGGTCATGGCGGGCCGGCGCATAGGCTGGTTGGAGGTGGCGTGCAGCAGCGATGGAGCTCGATAGTTCCAGTGTTCTCTCCCTCTCTCAAGGATTTGTGTGAAGAAGATGCTGAAATTGGGGGAGGGGAGAGGGGGCTTTTAAGCAATTTTTGGGAACTGTAGCCCTTAATATTAAATTTCAGATATTTTAATTATTTTATTCCGAAAACACTTATTTGCAACAATGCCATTGGTCCTTAAAAAATCTCTTTTACTCTTAAAAAGTTTCAGATTTTACACTAAGCCTCTCTAAACATCTAGAATGAACCATAAAATACCTTATTTATAGGTTTTAAGACAAGAGGCAATTTCGAAAAAATTAAAGAGTTTCAATTTTCTAAAATCGTGAATTAGCGCTGCAGTCTCAACTTCTCGGCACTATGACGCTAATTTTCTTATATTTTTTTTTTCTTTTTTTTTATCGGACTGGCATTGCTCTAGGTTTTCAAAATTTCAGCTTTGTTTAAAAAGCTTCCAGATCTCCCGAAAACTTAATTACCAACAACTCCTAACCTACAAAAACAAAATAAAACCACAATAAAACTAGTAAAAAAAATGAAAGAACTAATCAAAATATCAAATTAAAGATACATGACTAACATATATAATGTGAACTTATCAAGTATTCAAAATGACTATGCAATAATGATTTAATCAAAATAATCCTTTAAATTCTGTTTTGAATTATCTTGGGATTTTTAGAAAATTGGGAAGTATAACGGTCGTATTTTTGAGTAGCCAAAACCTGAAACCTACATTTAAAATATATATACCACTTTTAGGACAATCCACAATGTCCCTCAATTCTCAATTCTGCAATTCAAATTAATTCAATTAAATATAAACTACAATATTTTTCTCAAAGTCTCACAAAATGCATAATTCAAACCAAAATATGCATAAACTAAATAATTGAACTCCTACCTTATAGCTAGGCCTAGCTACCAATACACGTGGTATTCCATATTGATTGGTTGGATGCTTGGTTAGAGATTCGAGATTTCTATTCACTCACTTTAGATTAATGAATTTTCTAAAAGAGTCTCAAATAGTGAAACTGATGTCACCATTGCGTTCAGAACATTAAATTCAGCTATCAGAGGTATATAAATTATCAGATTCATATTCACACCCAAACTCGAGCATCGGCATGCAATTTTGTAGAGCGGTTCCTGTTCAGGGTGAAATTTTGTGGCGATATTAGATGTCATTGGATTCTATTCAAGGAATACATTCCAAAAATGACAACTAAACTTCAATCAGATGGCCCAATCGAAAAGAAAATGCACAAATCAAACACTTTGTAACTGTGAAAAATATCTATTTTCCCACTAGAGCAAATTTGACAATAACCAAGGTAGTAGTAGCTGAGTGACAATATGCTAGGTGCCCACTTGCTAGCAGTGAGGCAAAACGGTGGCTGGAGACAGTACTGTGATCGAAGAAGCGTCATGAAAGGCATTGTCTTCTCCGACCATGATCTGCTGCTTTGCGGTGTTCCAAGCGGCAATGGTGGGTGCTGAAGGTTTGGCCGGAGCTGGCTTGGTTGTGATCATGCGTACGTATCGGCTGGGATCGTCCGGTAATTGGACTTCCAACAACATATAGTGAAGTGGGGAGAGGTAGAGGGAGAAGGGAGAGACTAGGATCTGGACGTTAATTTGACCTATGGCAAACGCTGAGATAGGTTTTTAATTCCTAGACTTGCAAATGAGTCCCTGCCTTCAATTTCCTCTTAAAAACGCCATTAAAAATTGTACAGAAGTCCCTCTGAGTTTGCCATTTAATCCTTGACATCAATACCTTTTCGCTTAAGCCTAGATTTTGAAATTGATTCAGCTTTTCTTTTTCACAAATTTGAATCCAAATCTAAATAAAAAAAAATCAGAATTTATTGTATTATCCCTAATAAAAGTTCGGGTTTTCACAGCAACTCCTTGTTCAAATATATTCTATTCCTATTTAATTTCAAAATGAACATCTATTATTTATGTTAAAATTTGGGTGTTACAAATTAGCCACACCCCGTGGCTTTCACGAAAAAAAAAAAAGAAAAAAAAAAAGTCACACCCGTGAAAGTATTTTTTACCGTTATGTGTATACATATTTTTAATTCAGGGCTGCATGTACTATTTCTTTTTATTTAATTTTTGGAAATTATTATAAATCCACTTATTCACTAATCAACAGCTTAATTAACTGATGAAAAAATTGCACGCCCTCATGCAGCACAGGTCGGTTTTTGCGGCTCATCATGGATTAATTCCATACCAGCTACGTACTGGACCAGTCTGCTAATTATAAAATAAAAGTACAAAAGATAATCTAATTAATTGTCATTAGAAATTCATAACAAGAGATCAAATCACGATAACATAATTTTCGAGGATACACTGGACTATATCTGTACACATATACATCATTCATGGGATTACTGATTTAGTACTGTGATAAATTAATGAAGTTTCGAAGAAGTAGTACTGTGCTAGCTAGCTAGCTGTTGATCATGAACTAATTAGCTAGCTAGAACGAAGTTCCCATCATGTTATACATTGCGTACTATCTAAGGCTACAGCCTAGAGAATGCATACATATACTGATAATTTAACGGATGTTTATTATTAGTTTGGTCCAACTTAATATTTTACAGTTCCAAAAAATCAATTCCAATTTATATAATAAAGTACGTAGTCGATGAGGAGATCCTTTGAAGAGCTTATACAAATGATATTTAGACTATAGACCCGGAGGAAGAAAATAATATATATATATATATATATCTCACAAAGAAGCAGAAAGAAAGCGTGCAATTTAATCAAATAAGTTAACCTGAATCCTCTTAAGGTCGTAGCCGCATGTGCAAAGACCCAGCTAGCTATGGCGACTGCGTCTCATCTTCAACTGTTTGTTATTAAGTCTAAACCCAATTAATTATAATCTTAATTAAAGCTTATCTATATATATATATAATTGTGTGTATATATATGTATAAATTCGTAGCTCATTCTACCTGATTATAAAACTTAAACCGTCCAATCAAATGCGAAAATCCCAAGAAGGTTTAGCAGCTATTTTTCCAATCCGTTGCTTCGAAAACAATCAATATCCCATAATTTTATCACTTCTTATTTTCTTGGGATCGTTTATTTCTTTAAATATAGCTGGATTATATTACTACATAGAAATGTAAAAGGAGGAGGTCCAAGTTGATTATGAAGCGCGTGGCTATATATGTATCGAATAATGCAAGTTCTTAAATATGGGGAAATGCTAGTGAGAAAATGAGTTAATTTAGCATTGTTGTGCTTTATGTAATTGTGATACGAGTAAGAAGCAGATTAAAAAGAAAAAAAAGAGTTTTGGCATTTTATAAATTAAATTTACAAAACAATTATACTGCTTAAGAACAATATTTAGATGTTTAGTAGAATAATATTTTAATCAATTTGTATAACGAAAGCAAGAATCATAATAATAGGACTTACTTTATTTCTCAAATTTTGCTAAAATAACTAGTATTTTGCAGCATTTCTAAAAAATTTGCTGGCTACAAGAAAGTTCTACCAAAATTAATTTAAAAGCTAAAAACAACCTCCAAAAATAATCTCAAGCGGGCTCAATGTATTTAATTAACTTGGAAAAATATATCAGAACACTAGTAACTGAGTGTTGTATATGTAAATCTTGAAATGATTTCACTAGCTAGGCTCTTGCTTTCTATTTATCCAAGTATAGTTAGATTGTACATATAACCCTAGCCCTCTTGCTCATTAACATCAATTTGCTTTAGGAGGCTAGTTTTTCCACTGGATTTTTACATGGTCAGGATTTAATGAGGCACAACGTCGATAGTTTTTTTTTTTTTTTTGGTTCTGTATATTCAATCAGTTTGGTTTCAACCCTTTTGAATGCTTGAATTTTTTTTTTTAATATTTTTTCTTGCTTGAAGTTGTTGGGTGCAGGATAAATGGTACAGATACATGCAGTTTTAACCTACTTGGGAAATGTTAGGCTCAGTTTGACTCTTCTTCTAGTCGAGTATTACTCATTTGAATTTTAGAAAAAATGTTAATATGAATTATAGCTAGCTAGCTAGCTTGACAAACTATCATTGATATATAGCATGAGCCATTAATTACAGCAGCGTTGGCGACTGGTAAAGAGGATAAACAGAATGGAGAGTACTAGACACGCTCCGAAGCAGGCAGGTGATCAGAAAGAGAGATATTTAATAGACAGAAGAAAAATGAATAGAAGCTTACATAAATAAATGTGTATAATATATATACACATCTTTCCGAGTCTGATGATTTCTTAGACTTGCTTTCTACGATAGCTTTAAGCATCCCCGACGGCGTAGTGACCGGTCGTCAACTTTATTCACATCAACCATACCCCCGTTGACACCCGCATATATGGCACTAACACTGACATCATAGAGTATAGATTTTATTGATATATATACATATAGATATATAGATACGTACGACATTTAGTAACACTGGCTTATTCCGCGTATATACACATTTTGAGAATCAATATTGATATTGAGAATTAGAATTCGAATTGTATATATCATCATTGACATGGCTTCATCAAGCGGCGGGGTGCCTCCGGGATTCCGATTCCACCCGACCGACGAGGAGCTTCTTCACTACTACTTGAAGAAGAAGCTGTCCTTCCAGAAGTTTGACATGGAGGTCATTCGAGAGGTCGACTTGAACAAGATGGAACCCTGGGATTTACAAGGTATACTCCCCTTTATATTTTGTAATCACTGTACTGCCTTAATTTTCATCATTCATAATTAATTATTTATCCCTCGTGAGCAACTCATTTATTTGTTTTTCATTAGTTTTTTATTTTCTAATTAATTACAACTAGGTACAAGTTAAACATCTTTTTCTCCAAAACTAGTAAGATTTCTTGCTGCTTCATATATCTAAACAAATTATACATCAGATTCTCTAGCATGAGTAGGATTAAACCTGAAAAATACAAAGTCACATAAACAGTATGTCGATACGTATAATAACGCTCAAAATTAATATTTGTTTCATGATAACATATATAAAAAGGAGATAATGAGGAAATAGAAGGAATAATTGGCTTTTGAATCTTAGATAGGAAAACGGGGCAGTTAATAATTTGGTTAACAATTTGCAATTGCGTGTAAAAACATTAACTTATAAACTTGTATCTCTACTTAACGTGGATTTACCAATCAATAGACTTTTTTTTTTTTTGGATCGATCAGTAGACTTAAATTTGGTTCCCTTACCATTTCTCTTATGATGTATAATTACGTCAATGGATTAACATGATTATGTTATATTAACATGGAGTACGATGGAGAAAGTAGATTTCTGTCTCAAGGAATTATTAATTGTTTTGAAGACTCGTATTAGTGGCACACTGAATACGCCTGCCTATATCAAATAGATTAATCATATTCAGCTTACACCATGGCATCGGGAAAAGGAAGAGAGACTACAGATATAATATTATAGATATTGTTAAAGTCCTTTCCTGATAAGGGGGAGATGTATAAATATAACCAAGAGGTTAGAACATTAAAAAAATGTCTTCGTTGTAGATACGGCTTTATGATGCGGTCAACGTCCCACGTTAAGTATTGAATTCGCATGCAAAAATCAGCTGAAAATTATCATGTAGAGTTAATTTCTATTAACAATGCCTAAGACCTCATGAAGTAATTAAATGCAGTAGCACGTACATGACATGAATATCGTAGGATCGAATTTATCTACAAGATCTACAATAAGAGTATATTTATATATGTTTGTAAGAATATATGAAACTGGTATCTATTAATTTATTAATGCTGAGCATATATTGATGCATTATGTATGTATGCAGAGAGATGCAGAATAGGGTCGACACCACAGAACGAGTGGTACTTCTTCAGCCACAAGGACAGGAAGTACCCAACGGGGTCTCGGACGAACAGGGCCACCAATGCCGGGTTTTGGAAGGCCACAGGGAGAGACAAGTGCATCCGCAACGCCTTCAAGAAGATTGGTATGCGCAAAACCCTAGTCTTCTACAGAGGCAGAGCTCCTCATGGCCAGAAGACCGATTGGATCATGCACGAGTACCGCCTCGAAGACCAAGACCACCAGCCTGATCATCATGAGGACGGTTGGGTGGTGTGTAGGGTGTTCAAGAAGAAGAACTTGTTCAAAATCTCTTCTTCTTCAACTGCTACCACTACGTCAAACAATAATATCAACGAATTAGGATCCTCTGCCGCTACTACTACCAATATGATGATCAACTCATCATCATCGAACATATCATCAGAGCATCATCATCATGGCCACCTGATCAACTCCAACTACACCAATAACGCATTCAATATCCGCTCTCATGATCACAACCAATACTACTTGCTGCGCCAACCTCATCATGAGGTACCCCATCTTAATCTCATGCAGCAGCCAAATATTACCATGAGTAGCTTGGAGCTTAACCATAAGCATGCGGCTACCCTTCACAGCTATTCGCCTCACTACAATAACTCATCCTTAGTCCAGCAGCTTATCTCACACCACAAGCCTACTACTCTTCCGCCTGCAGCATCCTACGATCACTACGCCGCTGCCAGAGACTGCGAGAGTGGCGCCAGCGACACCGCCCTGCCCCTGCGCTACCAACCCACTTGTGAGCCGCCGGCTCAGCAGCAAGCTGGGCTTGAGGAAGCCGGAAGATCAGATCATCAGGACCACGAATGGACAATGCTGGACCGGATTGTCACTAGTACTAACAATGCAAGTCATCATCTTGGGAATGATCACGACCATAATCAAGAACAGGATCATCATGAGTCTTCTAAAGGGGTAAGGGCGTCGTTTGAAGATGAAGCAACTGCCAACAACGACGCACCTTCGGTGTCTCTGTCCGTGGCGGCCGCCCACATTAATCCGCTATCTTTGCGTGGGAACGGGGAGATGGATTTCTGGGGTGGCTATGCAAAATAGCCATCCATATAATATACATTTATCATTTACTTCAAATGTCTTTCGTAATTCTTTTAATTGTATCACTATAACTACATACAAAACCAATATGTACTACTATATCTATGTACTGCGTTGGATTACAGCTAAGTACTATTCCCGCGCCTTATCATTTCAGAAGTCGCAACGGAACCAGGGAAAATTGAGTATTATATTTAGTTTAACTAAAGAAATGTCCAAAACAAAACTCTAACCATGTATCTTTACTGTCACGGCCCAAACCCAAGCCATAATGAAAATTTCACTTAAACAGAAATCCATCTCTTAATCCAAGTCAACATTACCAAGAAATGAATTACTAATGGGAGCTAGCCTCCCACTCTATTGCCTAGTCACCCAAGTCACACTGAAAACCATATAAGGAGCGAAAAGAGGAGGTGAGCATAAAATGTCAAATAAGATACCTAATTACATTTTTAAAAAAATCAATTAGTTCTGAAAATATACGTATGGTTAGTAATTCAGAAAAATAGCTCATAAAACATCAGAGTAATCAAATCAATCATTAAAACCCATAGTGCACATATCACAACTCAATCTATCCATGAGCTCTCGTACTCTCATCATGAATCAAAGTAAATTATACTATATGTACTAGGTATTTTTATCTGACACCTACCCAACAAGATACTGGAGGGACACCAAATACCCATATGAGTGATCGGAGACCCCGTGTAGTTTTACGGGCTCTCACCGAGGGCGGAAGTAACACTGCTTACTAAATACTACGACGCCTAAGACAAATCTCATGTGTGATCTTATGGTATGTGCAATATGATCAAGTATCCACAGAACCATGCAAAAGTCTAATTTCCAAATAATGCTATGGTTTTTCATAAAACTATCATTTTATATTTTTAGAACATTGGACAGCATAATATCTCTTTTTTTTTTTTTTTTGTAAACCAAAAGTTTATCCTTCATACACAGTATATCCAAAAATATATGTTAAAAATTCATCACATTAATTGTCCAACTAATTCAATTTTCACATAATTCATAATATGAAACATAATCAAGATATTATTCAAAACTAATGTAAAACGTGGTAGCTATCGAGTGCTCGTGGCGTAGAGGGGAGGCCGATTGGAGGGTGATCGAGGAGCATTTTTAAGCCTCGGGTCACTCACTTTTCTAAGTGACTTTTTCATTAGAGCCTCGGATGGCAATTCTAAGATCACGAGCACGTCTGCAATGTCGAAAATATCTAAGATATATATAAAGCTTGTCCAATTTGGGTCAAGGAGCAAAACTCGACCCCTAACGCACAAAACGAGGTAATTCTTGAGCCTCCCCAATGTCGAAAATCGTGTCCCTTGTAAAAACATATCGATCTTATATATTAAAACTTGTTTCTCGATATCACTATACACAAATTTGACATCGAAAACTCATTTCGAGGTCCCAAGCAAAATTTGACCATTTGAACATTTACACACAAATTGCTAGTTTACCTTCTTCTTCAAAATTCTGGTCATTGAAGTTGAATTGGTAGATGAAAGTATAAGGCTGAGAATCCATAGGCTCTGGGCCTTCATTCTCGAGCAACGATGGCGGAGGGAATTGACCAGAGAAGGTCAAATCACAGTGAAGGCACCGTGCAGCCATTTATGCCTCTCAGCTCTGTCAGAGTTCTGGCATACAAAAGAAGCTTCATCAATCATGCAATGGAGTCATCAAAGAAGGCCAAAGTTGTCAACAGAGAGGTAGGTGGTCCCGATAGCGGTATTCTCAGCTGAGCTGGACAGGGAGAGTGAGCAAAGGAAAAGATGGTATTGTGGAAAGAGAGAGAGGGGAGAGATCTGAACCAGGTAGGCCATGTGTGGGGCTTTGGTTGGGCAACTACTTATTAAAAATTCCCCTTTAGCCCCTAGCTTGAGGTTCTCTTTTAAACATGTCGTCATAAATTGTCATTTTACCCCAGTTTTCTCAAGGTTCTTTCTTCTTAGTCCAAACTCAATTAACCCATTATAATTCATTTTTAACCCAAACTTTGACTATTTCCAATTATAACTTCATTTTATTATGGGTTTTGCATCATTCCCTCCTTATAAAAGACGAAATTCAAAGTACAAGTCAGAGTTTACAGTAAAATTGGAAAATCAAAGTACAACTTGATTAAGTTGAAAATGAAACAAGTGAGAATACTTTTCATACATCTCTTTCTCAAGCTCTCAAGTAGTCTCATCTTTCTTATGATGTTCCCAAAGTACCTTGACAAGCAATCTCTCCCTATTGCAAAGTGTTTTCAGCTTTCTTTCTAGTATTCAAACTAGTTGTTCCTCTTAAGACACATCTTCTTGAATCGACACATGCATGTACTGAATGACATGGAATGGATCCAATATGTACTTCCTCAAAATTGATACATGGAACATATTATGTACAAAGCCCAACTATATATATCTTTAAATTTCAATTAAACGTTAAATTTCAATTTTAATTCTGTAAAATTTAATTTAGGGAAAAAAATTTATTTAACTCTCATTCAGTATTTTGAGACAGAAATTATTCTAAAAAAATTTCTTAAAATAGTATAAAGTTGTCATCAAATAATTTAAAATTCAAAAAACACAATAGATTTATGCTAATTTTAAAACCTAGTCGTATGGCAATTATTATTTTAATACACTTAGGAAAGAGTGTATTTTCATAAATTTAAATATTTTCCTAAAATTAGATATTTCATAGGTAAAAATGTGATTTTTAAGAATATATAGTTGAATTTTGAAAAAATAAATAAAAGCTACAGGGGATATATTTGAAATTGACCCTTTTAAAATAATAGAAAATTTTAGAGAGTAAATAGGAAGGGTCTTGTGCCTACTTCATAATGGGGATTTGGCCAGTGAGGAATCCATTAGTTGGATTTCCTTAGTTGCATATTCTAACAATATTTAAATAAGCAATTAATTTTGATTTATTGCATATTTCATATAATTCGAATATTCTGCAATGAATACAACTAATATCCAATAATTGCCTCGCAAATTTTCCTAACATAATTTTGTCTAATTAGCGTAATTATGTCTCATCCAATTAGCTTAATCACTAAATTTCATTTAAATGTTCCAATTAAATTTGTAATGGTTAATTTGACTTAGAGAAATTCTAAATCTATCAACGGACTATGTACATTCATAATTTTAATTAATAGTCTAACTATAATAAGAATTTAAAAAAAAAAAGACAATTTAAATATTAAATCTACCCATTATTCTTATAAAATAAGAATCTTCAACCAATAACTAAAGAAGGACAAAAACAAAATAGAGCACATGAAATTCCTTGAACTCCAAGAAAGTTACTATTTCATAGGTAAAATTAAAAACCAAAAAAAAAAACAAAAAACAATAACAACAACACCTTGATAAAGAATTAGAAAATCCAAAAGAATGATTTACATGGAAGAAAATTAATTCCATTTTTTCTACTTGTAAACATCATTATTATTTTTTTGGTTATATATATATTTTGAGTTGTTATAAAAAAAATTTCTTTCCTCCTTTGGATTTTGATGAAGTTTCTGATTTATTTAATTCACTCTCTTCAGTTTTTGTCAAGTACGAAATTTAACGAAAAAATATACAAATATTACATGAACAAATTAAAAGAAAATGTCAACATGGAAAATAATATATATATATATATATATATATATGGGCCACTGGGCCTTACCCAAAAGTGCTAGTTTGAAGGTACTTTTGGGCTCATGGACCACCGCTTAAATACACATGATTTTCCCAGAGCATACCTGATGTGGGACTTGAGATGTTACAATCTCTTCCCGTTAAGGGATTGACGTCTTTGCTAAGGGGTTCACATTCAATAGTCCATATATAACCCCTATGAGTGGGGTCTACATTCACCACAATTCCTCTCCGTGGCAACCTTCCAAGGCCCACACAGGTATGGACTGAGTCGACTCTGATATCAAATGTAACACCACTGGGTCTCATCTAAAAGTGCTAGCTTGAAGGTATTTTTAGGTTCATGGACCACCACTTAAATACCCATGATCTTCCTAGAGCATACCCAATGTAGGACTTGAGGCGTTATAATACCTATTGGATTGGAAACTTATATATATATATATATATATCTATATACAAACACATATATAATTAAGGAGATTTCTAAAACGAAAAAAATGACTCAATTCTAAATTCCCCCCCCCCCCCTTTTTTTTTTACTTTTTTCTGTTTTTTATTTTTTATTTTTTGTTTCTTTTTGGGTATCTGTCCTATCATCTTGATTATAAGATCTTAATGTTATCTTTTTGGGAGTAAAAAAATGAAAAGCAAAGAAATAGTATTGGAAGCACAAAGCACAATATACAATATTGCAGTTAGTTGTGTAATTATACGAAAAAATAGAGGGGAAAAAAACTTTAAAAAATACAAAAACTAATTAAACAGAATAAAATCTTATTAAATAATATTGTCAAATCTAATTAAATAATAGCTTCAGATCCTTAGGCTTTTGTTTTTTCAATCTTCAGTATAATAAATTAATTAGGAATGTACAAAGCAAAAAGGATATTTTGGGAATATAAAGAATGCACAAAGCAAAAAACAAAATAATAAAACAATTTTTTTGTAATATGAAAAGAAAATGAATGTATGTAGTCAATTTATTGATGTATTAACTTCCTTTTAACTTATCAGTTTCTATAGAAACCAATGTTTCCTAAAACAAGTCTCCCATGACTCATACCCATAGGTTGCACGTCTTATGTGAAAACCCATAATTATTGGAGATAATTGTGGAATTTCACATCTTTTTAAATCTTGGTTTAAGTATGAAAAAATTTTAAGAAGTCGTAGTCATTCAATAATTTTCAAAAGTTCAAGGATCTATTTACAATGTTGAATTTATGACTTAATTGAGAGGAATTTGAGAATTAGGGTTAGTTTTGAATTAACTTTTGTCAAATATAGGGCAGCCAAAGGGGCAAATCAATTCCTAATTTTCCCGCTTCCTTTCTCTTTCCCTTCGATCTCTCCCTCTCCCACATCGCGCTACTTTCTACCAAATTGATGACCGCCACTACTGTCACTTCTCTGGCTCGACACATACCACTCTTTGCACAGGGGATCTTTGATCACCTTCCCTCTAGCTCATCACCATGAGAAAAGCAATCGGGAGCCCCTAGCAGATCACAGATAAAAACAAGGGAGTCGAAGATCCATTCTTTGAATGGTGATGTTCTCGTCGTTAGGAACCTTCACACACTAGCCATGCAAACTCCCCGGCCTTGAAAACATAGCATCAGGCTTTTCTCTCTGCCGACCACTGCCTCATGCAGAGCTATGAATGGAAGAGGAAAAATGTGGGATTGGGGTTTATGGGGTCATTATAAGATCAAACCATTAGATCATCCAATAGGTGTTATTTTCATATATATCGGCCGTTAAAAATGTCATTCATCAAAACATATATATCAGCCGTTAAAAATGTCATTCATCAAAACATATTCTTGAGCTAATTGCTTGATTTGTCTCAAAATATGTGTCAAGGCTCAGTTTTACAGTAGGATCCACAATTATACAAACAAGGACCTTATCCTAGTTAATTTGAATGTTTTGATCGTGATGGCAAGGCCCATTTGACCATCTAGGCGCTATTAGATAGGCGAACCGCAAAGTGACTGAACGAGAATCCTGAAACACAGTTCGAGCATCCAACTAAGCAACAGTTTTACAACGAACATCTGATAACTAGGATTAGTTATTCTAGTGCGATAGAGAATTCAATTATCTTGTTTTAAATTTCTTATGCTAAATATTGAATATATTTCCATATTATGCAAAATGTGAGTTAAAATTACTTTGATGTGTGATGGATTTTGGACTATGTTTTACATATTTTATTTCTCGAGAATTTGCTACGTGTAGGTTTTAATTTTGGTTTATTCAAAATACAGCCTATCAAGAATAGAGAGCGAATTGTGTCTTTTTTTATTCTTATCAAATTAGAACAATACATGACCTATTTATATTGTTTACACAGTGTCTGATTAAGGAGAAAATCAAATAATTACCCCTATATTTACATATGGTTATATGGCTGATATTGTTGCCTAAATTCAGATAATTTGGTGAACCTTCCATGGCAGAATCTTCAACACTCCCCTTCAAGTTGGTTCATAGATGTCATTCATACACAACTTGGCCAAAAACTTTGTGAACGTTTGACTTGAGACTGCTTTGGTGAGAGTATCTGCAAGTTGATCTTCAGATCGAATGCTAGGCAACACTATAATCTTTTCATCTAATTTCTCTTTGATTAAGAATCTATCCACCTCAATATGTTTTGTTCGATCATGTTGAACTGGACTGTGAGCTATATCCCTTGCTGCTTTGTTATCACGATACAATCGTATGGGTTGCTTACATGAATAGTCAAGGTCTTGTAGAAGAAGTCTTATCCATAACGCCTCAGAGATCCCCATTGTCATTCCTTTGTATTCTGCTTCTGCACTAGAGCGTGCAACAACTTTTTTTTTTTTTACTTCTCCATATAACAAAGTTACCTCCTACAAAGGTAAAGTATCCTGAAGTAGATTTCCGGTCGTCTATTGAACCCGCCCAATCAGCATCTGTATATACTTCTATGCTCCAACTCTCTATGTTTTTTGAAAACAAATTCCCTTTCCAGGAGCAGCTTTCAAGTACCTCAGGATTCGTATGACCGCATTCATGTGTTGTTCTCCAGGGTTATGCGTAAACTGGCTAACAACACTCAGAGCATAAGTCAGATCAGGTCGTGTGTGAGCCAAGTACATCAACCTTCTGACAAGCCTTTGACATCTCCCTTTGTCTACGGGTACTTGACCATTTTTAATACACAATTTTTTGCCTTCTTCTACTGGAGTATCAACTAGTTGACATGCTGATATACCTGTTTCTTGTAGTAAGTCCAAGGTATATTTTCTCTGAGATAAGAAGATTCCCTCACCAAATCGAGATATTTCTATTCCAAGAAAATATTTTAACGGGCCTAGGTCTTTCATTTTGAATTCTCTGGACAGGTACTCTTGTAGGGTCTTTCTTTCTTCTGGATCATTTCCCATGACAATCATATCATCTACATAAACAATGAGTGCAATAACATTTCCTTGTTATTTCTTCAGGAATAAAGTATGGTCAGAATTGTGCTATGTGTAGCCAACTGCTTTCATGGCACATGTGAATCTTCCAAATCACGCTCTTAGGGATTGTTTTAACCCATACAATGATTTCCACAACTTGCATACCTTCTGCCCTTGTTTCTCTTCTATCTTATAGCCTGGTGGGAGTTCTATGTAGACTTCTTCAGATAATTTTCCGTGTAAAAAGGCATTTTTCACGTCAAATTGTTGTAACGGCCAATCCATGTTGGCAGCTAGGGACAACAAGACTCGCACTGTATTAATTTTGGCTACAGGTGCAAAAGTCTTATTGTAATCAATCCCATATGTCTGAGTGTACCCTTTGACCACAAGTCTCGCCTTAAAACATTCGATTGTGCCATCAGCTTTATATTTCACGGTGTAAATCCAGCGACATCCGACAGTGTTTTTTTCTGTGGGACGATTCACAAGTTCCCAGGTTTCATTTTTTTGTAAGGACTTCATTTCTTCATCTATAGCAGCTTTCCACCTATGATCGGTTAAGGCCTCTTGCACATTGTTAGGAATAGATACAATAGATAATTGATTTACATATAATTTATTTGATTTAGACAAATGATGATTAGACACATAATGACTCATGGGATACCTAGTTTTAGTGGATTGTTCTGGTTCATAGGTGGGTTTAGGAATACCTCTAGTGTGACGACGGGGTAATATTTTTTGACGTGGTTCATAGACATTTTCAATACGCGGTTGGTGTGGTATATCATGTGCAGGAGTGATTTGTTCTAGCTCTGGTTGAGAAATAGATGTGTCTGTGATTTCAAGGTGATTTTTACCCCTTTGTTCCACAAATATACTATTTATTTCCAAGTCACTCGTTGTTTCATTATCTAGTTCTGCATGTGAGGTATTTCCACTTGGTTCCAAGTCTATACCACTTATCTCCAATTGACTCTTAGCAATAATAGGAAAATCATAATCCAGAGTCTGAATTTCCTCATGATACTCCCCCTGAACTTCAGATTCAGGTAAAAAATACATTAAATGTTCATGAAATACCACATCCATTGTAACATACATTCGTTGTGTGGGAGGATGATAGCACCGGTAACCTTTTTGGCGAGCTGCATAGCCAACAAAGACACATCATAATGCACGAGGAGACAACTTATGTCGTTGATGTTGTGGAGTATGAACATAAGCAACGCATCCAAACACTCGTGGTGGTAGATTTGGCATTGTTGGTACAACAACGGCTTCAGTGAGAGCTTGGAGTAGTGTTCGGAAGTTTATGGAGATTGACGGTACTCAGTTGATTAGATATGCAGCAGTTGTAAGGGCTTTCCCCCAGTATGATAATGGCATGTGGGCTTCTATTAACAGGGCCCGCACAACCTCGAGCAAATAGTGATTTTTTCGTTCAGCTACTCCATTTTGTTATGGTGTATCAGGACAAGTGGTTTGATGAACAAGTCCATGAGTTTCCAAATACTTTTGAAGCTCTGAACTGTGATATTCTCCCCCATTGTCACTACGAAAGACTTAAATGTAAGCACGATGCTGGGTCTGAATACGTTTATGAAAAAGTTGAAACAATGAGTTTACTTCAGCCTTAGTCTTCATTAAACAAATCCAAGTCATTCGTGTACAATCATCAATAAAAGTAACAAACCAATGTGATCCTCCTAAAGTGGGAATTTTGGAGAGACCCCAAACATCAGAATGAATAATCATGAAAAGCACTGGACTTTTATTTAAAGTTAATGGAAATGAAGTACAATGACTTTTTGCCAGTTGACAGATTTCACAACAAAAATTAGAAACATCAAGTTGAGAGAATAAGCTAGGAAACAATTTTTTCAAATAACCAAAAGAAGCGTGGCCGAAGGTCGATGCCACAATCAGATTTTTGTTCTCCTTTTTTCCTTCTTGGTATCACTTATTGCTAAAGCTTGATGTAATCTGGCAGAATCGATTGTCTCTAAGTCCAGATAGTATAACTTCCCACGTTTAATACCATAACCAATCGTCTGTTTTTTCTGAATATCCTTGAACACACAAAAGTCAGGTCCAAAAAATAAGTACACAAGATAAGGCAGTGGTTATTTGTGAAATCGACAATAGGTTATAATTTAATGATGGAACAACCAAAATTGAATCTAAGTGTAGATTATTGGTAAGCGTCAAAGACCCTTCCCCCACTACAGGTATAGTTTTACCGTTGGCAGTAGATACACAATTTTGTGTAGGTGATCTAAGAGTGGAGAGTTGTCTAACATCAAATGTCATATGATCAGCAGCACTAGAATCAATTATCCATACATTATTCAAAACTAGTGCAGAGATGTTTAAGACCTTACCAGGAGTTTTTGTAGTGGTGACCAGGGTAGATGGTGCAGTAGTGTCCTTCTCTTCCTTTGTTTGAGCAATTACAGCTGTAGACGGTCTCCTGGAGTTCTGATATCTAGTTGGATCCCACCAATCTGAATATCCTATTAGTTCAAAGTAGCGACTCTTGGAATGGCCCGTCTAATTGCAATGAGTACACTTATAGGCCTGTTTATCTGGATTAATAGAGTTCTTTTGATTGCTTGTCTTTGGCCGGTCATGAGCTGTTGTGGCGCAGCGTTGGCAGGTAACTAGGACAGATGATTCTGGTTTTTCAACCTCCTCATTTAATGCAATGGAGCGTATGGCTTCACGACGTATTATGGAGTAGCATTCTTCCAAGCTTGGTTTCTGTTCTCGGCGAAGTATTTCTCTTCGAATTAGGTCAAAAACTCTATCTAACCCAGCAAGAAATATGTGGACACGAAGTCGTTCAATGGATTTTCGGTATACTATAACATCTTCAGGATCTTTCATAATGACCTAGTCACGATGATCTAATTCTCAGAATATCTCTGTTAACTCTCCGTAATATACAGATAGTGGTTTTCCGTTTTGCTTTGCTGTAAAGGCTTGCTGGTTCAAAAAAAAAACTTGCATCTCGTCACTCCCATCGTAGAATGCCTTAGAAAGAGCACTCCATATTTCATGAGCAGTGGCTATGCAGATATAATGCTTCATAATATCAAGAGACATAGACATTGAAAGCCATCGTTTAACTTTTTGATTTTCTGCATACCACTTCTCATAACCTTCATCTGTCTCAGCTGGTGGTTTTGATTTTCCTCGGATGTATGAGAGTTTCTCTCGTTCAGCTATGTGCTTTTCATCAGCTGTGACCAAACATCATAATTCGATTCAGTGAGAAGAATGCCTGTATTAAAGGCACCTTCTGACTGAATAATCACTGGAGTTGATAGGGTTGATTTTTTCTCACTCATTTTTTTCTTTGTTTTCTTTTGTTTTTTTTTTTGTTTTTTTTTTCCCCCTTGCGTTTTATTATATATCAGCTAAATGCTAAACTGAACTAGAAATTAAAGGATCTGAGCTAGCACACCTTATATTGTGGCCCACTAGGAGTATTTGGCCCACTTTGACTTGGGCCTAGAAGACCCACTTAAATTCTGCAAAGTACAAAATTGCACTCTTCAAATAGCACGCCTCAGATTGTGAACAAGCCAACAACAACAAACAAATGAAATCGCTGGTGTGTGAAAAAAATAAGTTCTCGACTTTGCGAAAACGGCAGGCAAAACAGGAGCAAGATGGTAGCAGCGAGTATGGCAAAAAGGTGATTTTGAGGCGGCACGATGGTTAATTGTGAAGTAGTGGGTGTGCGATCTGGGATCGGCAGGCAGCGATGGAGGGGCTCGGGCACGGCGGCAAAAGTGGAGACACGATGAGCAGAGGTGCGATCTGGGATCGGCAGGCAGCGACGGAGGCGCTCGGGTACGGCGGCAAAGGCGGAGACACGATGAGTAGAGGTGCGAACCCTCCCTTTTTTCCTTCAAATTGAAATTTGGGTCTTTGGTTTATAGTTTTGGGTGATTGAAATCTGGGTTTTGAGTTTTGTCAGGCAAAAAACTGATTTAACCTCGGTTTTGGGTTTTGAGTTTTTTTTTTTTTTTTAAACTTAGGTGACAGGATTTAAACAATCTCTGATACCATATCAAGAATAGAGAACGAATTGTGTCTTTTTTTAATCTTATCAAATTAGAACAATATATGGCCTATTTATATTGTTTACATAGTGTCTGATTAAAGAAAGAAAATCAAATAGTTACTCCTATATTTACATATGATTATATAGCTGATATTGTTGTCTAAATTCAGATGATTTGGTCAACCTTCCATGGAAGAATCTTCAACACAGCCATTATGCTATTTAATTTTCTAGAAAACTGAAAATGACTTTATGTGAAAGATCAAAGCACTTTTTAGAACCAATATTTCTCTATAGTTGTTTTATATATTGTTCATATTGCACGTGTCATAATATTACATATAAGTATTATGTTAGTATCGCAGGTGTGGTTGCCTCTCTAAGTTTAGTAGACGATGCATAGGTTAATCTGATCGGGTTAGACGTCTTGTTGGCTAGTGAGATTACTTGGGTCACTCTTGTTGTTTCATTCATCCTATATGGTTGGTGCATATTCTTTATACCTTTCTTCGCACTAATGTCTAGTCGTTTTGTCAAGTTTAGTATTATTACCAAGTGAATATATAAGGTATTATGACTGAGAACTTATTGTATAAATAGACATTTTAAACTTCTTAAGGCTTGGTTTCAAAACTTATGACTTGCTTGGACTATAGCTTGATTTGTAATCACTTATCTCTAGTATACATATTTAAAGGATTTACTTTATTATTTCAGAAACAATACTTTTACTTTGGTCTCCACATATTTATCTTATCGAAATTAAGAAATTGTCAACTAAGTTCTTGGATTAACTAATTGGATTTTTCTTAAACTCTAACAGATATGCCTGCAAATGAATAAATTCAATGGAACGTTTTTCTTGGCACAAAGTTTGTAAAAATTTATAGATCGAACTTTTAATGTGGAAATTGTATGAGTTTTGCAAGATAACCCTTTTAGTCATGTTTTCATATAAAATTACTAAAAGCACGACTTCGGGTTTTTGGGTCATGAAATCTTAGTCCATAGTAGTATGATCATTGACAAGAGATAGCTCAGGGAACTTATGGATATATATATATATAGTTGACTCCAAATAAATATTTCTTCTATTAAAAGACTGAAATACTCTAATTATGCATGCCTACATGTTAATTCTTTTGCTTCAACACCATTCTACATAATATCAAATCAAATTGAGAATTTACTTTAATTCATCTTTATTTCCTTGGCACATATTAATTTCTCTAATGAATATCAGTCAACATATATATTTCTAGTCAAATTATACTTAACATGATTAAGCTTAAAATTTATGATTAATTAAGTAACAAAATCCATTATTTAATAAATTTAATAAATATGTATTGCAAAACTACAGAAAATATTAATTCTCCTTAGGATCTCACTCATTGTAAAACTTTATACATTAAAATATAACTAACTCAGGATTTAGATTGAAACTAATTAACAACCTATAAAATTTGTTTCCTTTGAGAGTTGTTAATTGAATTTCATTTACAATTATATTATTCAGTGCATGTTTCAATACAATAACAGACTTTTCGTGACCAAAATAAGCCAATTTTACTATAATTCAACACCAACATAAATAAAGTGTCCAATATTGGTTATGTACTGCGAATAACCTATTAATTAATTTTAATTAACTTCTATTCATATCTTCTATCTACATTATAAGCACATGAACACATATTATATAAGTAAAATATATTCAAATAATATTACGAACAAATATTAATTGAACCATATTAATGATTTATTAAAATGAAAATTTATATTGTATCCTAAAGTTATATGCTTTTATATAAAGGTGGTAAAATAAGCCAGGCCAAACATACCAGCTCGCGGCCTATTATTGTGGCCCGTGGGTCAAGCGTCTGACCCACAATGGAACGGGCTCGGACTAGGCCCGACTCGCTAAAAATAAATTTTTTTTATATTTTTTTTAAAAAAAATTAAATAAATTTAAATAAAAAACTTTTTCAATACTTATAAATACATATTCCCTTACTCCTTTTTTCACACTTTTAAATTTCAACCTAATTCTAAATAATTTTCTTAAGGTTTTTGTTTTAAACTTTTTTTTATCAGTTATTCAACTTATATACTTATAGCTTATTTAATTATTTTTAAATTTTTATCAATAGAAAAAGGTCTGTCCGGCCTGGCCTTTCCTTCCTCCCAAGAGGATTGGGCCGGCGTGTATATTTTGCCACTTTTACTTTTGTATAAACTTACTCCAATAGTTAAGAGTATCTGTTAACATGTGAGGGAAAAAATAATTTCAAATATTCAATAACAACATACAAAAAACAATAAAATAAAGGGTTTGTGACATTAAAAGTCCATGAATTTTTCAACTTGTGACCATTTTGTCCCTGAACTAAATAAATACACACAAAAAATCTCTGAATTAACCAATAAGTGACAATAAAGTCATTTTTTGTCAAAAACAATTAACATTGCTAAAATTTAGATGGAAAAAAAATAGTGTAACGTACTGTAAAAAAAAAAATTCTCTTCTTTCAAACGTACAGATAAGTTCCTAAAATTTGAAAATGTCATTTATTTCTTTCTGAAAATTCTCAATTTTGTCCAAAATGACTTTATTATTGTCACTAATTGATTAATTCATGGACTCTTTTGGACATTTAATTTAGTTCAAGAACCAAATAATCACTATATAAAAAATTCAGGGATATTTAATACCACATACCCTAAAATAAAATAAAACAAAACTACCTAGGACACTTTTGCTAGCCTTTAGGTTGATGTGTTCAAAGAGGTTGTAGCCTATATCGTTTAAGTATAGAATTAACATTTCTTAATAGAATTTTTGGACTATACACACTACATATTTCCAATTTCCATATAAATTAGAACAGAGAATAAAACGATTTAAAATAAAAAGGGTCTATTTTTTTAATTATTTAGAGAAATGTGTATAAAGAGATTTCTTTGCCCTAAAAAATTATGTGCTTAAAAGTTATTTGGAAACAATATTTTATAATTAAAAAAAAAGGAAAAAAACATGCTAACATACGGTGTGGAGAGAATAGAGAATAGATTTGGAAGGATGGTAATAAATCTGTCCTAGAAAAAATAAATAAAACGATTCAATGTTATTCCTAGTGATGCCCTTGAAAAATACACACGTGAATTACATGCATTGATTTAACGAGAATAGAGATAGAAATCTTGACATAGGACAAAATTGGAGAAAACATTATAAAACGACCTTGTATATTAACTTTTTTTTTTTTTTTTGGGAAAAACCGTATGTATATTAAGAATATGGGAAAACCTCTTGTATTTAATTTTTTTTTTAAATAGAAAAAGCCTTATGATTTGACCATGTTTTGAAATCCGACCTTCTCATGTAAACTAAATTGGTTAAATTAGCATAAAATGATAAAATTAATTTTTGTCGAAGCTAAATTTAGGTTTATATTATATATTTATTGTGTATTTGGATACATAGATATTTGTTTGTAAACTATTTTATCACTTATGAAGCCGTTTGAAAAATCGAATTATTGCTTGGAAACTAGTATAGATAACTCTTAAATTTATTTTAAATAAAAATCACCCTTCAATAAATTGTTAGTTTCCATCACTTTTCCTAATTTTGATGATATGAGGAGGTCAAATGTAAAAAAAAAAAGTTAAATTACAAAGCATTTTGTAATTAAAAAAAAAAACAAATTCAAAGGGATTTTTCCATATTTAATTCAAAGGGTTTTCCTATATTTCTTAAAACATATAGGTTTGGTTTAAAAAAAAAAATTGAAAATATAAGATTATTTTATGACGGTTGAGAACCAATTTGTCACACAAGTGAAAGACTAAGGGCCTGTTTGTTTCAATAATTTACCACCATTCTAATTACAAGCCTATTTGAATAGACCTTTATTTCAACCATTCACACAATTTTATTTCAATGGTCCATTTTGAGTTTTACTGTTTGAATGGTCCATTTTGTTCAGAAAATAGAATGTAAGGTCCAAGGTATTTTTGATGGACAATTTCAATAGTAAGCCCAAAAAAAGATTCAACCCCAATTTGCACAGTAAACCCTCAACATTGAACTCGTCCTTTACTCCTCTTCAGTTCACTTCTCATCTCATCCTCAGCCTCTTCTGCTCTGTTTCTCAACTAACAGTGCCCTACCCCACCCATTGACTATCCTCTCCACTCCTTTCCTCTCCTTTCTCTTTCAACGGTGGTGCTTTTGAGATTCGACGATATCAGTGTTTTGGTCTTGGACAACAGCCAAGAGGTGATATGCCGGTGCTTCGAAATCGCAACAAACCAATCTATCTGCATTGTGGTGCAATTGTCTCTTACTGGTACAATCTCTGACCTTTGCGATTTTCCTCTTCTGCTACAATCAACCCACCATGATCGATTTGCTCCTCCATACTACCAAAACAGGTTGGTTCACTCATTACAATCTTTTGAGTTAGGGGCATGTGGAGATTGAATCGGATAAGATTTTTTTTTCTTCTTTGTTATTGATTAAAAGGTGACACGATAAGCGTGGTCTTTTTTTTTCCCAAAAACATTCTTCAATCTTTTTTTTTTTTTTTGCTCTTTAACCTTATATAATTGTATTTGTATATTGTTTACAACCTGTACTACTTAATACAAAATATTCTTTATTTTATTGTGATTATTCTAAGACTAATAGTGGTAGATTGTAATTTGCAATATCATATTAGACCCAACTATACTCTTCTACTAAAAGTCTTAGCTATGATGTAATATTAGACATGAATATTATTTGTGCATAATAGAAACCCAGATGAAGTTAGAATAAGAGCATATATCACCTTATCCATAAATCACAATCCACTTAGAGAGAAATTAGTCATTGGATCCAAAAGTCTGATAATAAAACTCATAATATATGGCATATACACTACGGACAAGTAGATATGCAAGGTCCAACTAATAAAAAATATGGGAATAAAAAAATCTGCTTCTTTGGTAGCCAATGTCCTATAAAAGATGTTGACATTAGGTAAAAAAGCCCCAAAGACGCTTTTGGTTTTGAAGCCATTTTTAGGCCATATGTACATTGTAATACCTTATCTAGGAGATAAAAGGTGAACATAAATTCTTATATATTGTTTTAAGAAGTGTACAGTATAAGATGTCATGGAGTTGGAGAAACTCTTTTCTTAATGAGATTACTGAAGACATCCAATGAGTAGAATTATTCCTTTACATGTACTAATTTTTTATCCTGATCTTTACAAAGTAACATTCATTAGCATTACTATTGATTACTTTATAAGAAGATTCACCTCAAAAGTGAGTGGTAGGTACTCTGTTCAAATACTTGAGACCTTGACTGTGTGATCTAAATTGCACTTCTAACTATTTTTTCGCTGACAACTAGCTTCTAAGTTCAATAAGATCCTATTAAGCTTTATAGTTTAACCTAATTTCTCAAATTAACCAATGAAATTTACACGAAATAACAACACCCCATGGAATAAAAAAAAAATCATCTATGTGGTTATGTCGGCCTACAGATTGCTTTCTTTGTACAATTGAATTAAGGTGTATATTTAGATTACAGTTATGTCTTTTTATGTGGTCATAGACTCTTATAAGTTGAACAAGGAATTCAATGCAGTTAAAGCACAGTGACGTCATTTTACAAATATTGTAGATGGTCAAGAAAAAAAATCAGATAAGCCACCATTGTATTAGAGTGATTTTACAAGAAATGCTTTTGTGTCTATGCATGACGAATGGCTTATGAAGCATAATGGTAAGAAACCTAACATGAAGATTTAGGAGCAATGGGGTATAGACTGGCAGCTATTTCTTAATTATATACCTGATCCTAGTCAATTAAAAAGTAAAAAAGAGAGGATAAAGGTTGATTATAATTTATACATGCAAATAAGGAACCACACGGGCCTTGGATATAATCCTACAAATCATACCTTCAAAGTTGATCATGATGTGTAGGAGGTATTTTTTGAAGTAAGGTTATATGGCATATATTAGTTTTTTTTAATTATTTTTACTTTTTCGTTGTTTGACTTGAGGTGAAAATTTATATGTTTATTGGTTTTGCGTAGGGATTTCCTAAGAAGAATAGGAAAACTGCTGAAAGGATAAAACAGAATATGCTACCAAATCATGAATTATATTCTGTCATATTTCATGAAAAACGGGCTGAGGGATATGGAGCCTTCTCTTCTTCAAATGCATCATTGCATGACTCAGACTCTGAGAATAAAGACTCCTTATCCTCAGGTAACACACCTCCAAATCTGACGTTGGCTACTGAAAAGGATAAATCAACAATTCCAAGCAGTTCAAGGAAAATAGATAAGAAAAAGAAAAAAAGATTCTCGAACAAGTCCTGAAGAGATTTTTCAAGCTTCCATGGACAAGATATGTAACATTATATCTATAGGCAGAAGTGAATCTATGAAAACAACGAAAAAAATCACCTGATTTGATGGATCAATGTGAGAATACTCTTAAGAGCATATTACTAACTAGTGAGATGTATGTCACTACAATAGATTTCCTCATACATAATCCGCACTGGCAACAACGTTTCTTGAACCTCGAAACCTCGGATCAATGGGAATCCTTCTTTAAATTGGTGGAAAGAAAAATAGGCTTGTAGCTTGTTTGGCTTTGGTTGTAGAAGTTTCAGGCTCCCTAGAATGGAACTTGAGCAGGCTTTTTAATTTGTTACTACTTATGTGTAAAACTTATCACTCCGTAATGTATTTGAAAGTTATTTGATATTAATCTATAATCTATGGTTTGTTTTTTTTTTTTTTAAATATCTTTGTTTTATGGTTATTCACTTAAGCTTTACGTCTTGGGAAAATTATATATATGTGAGACTTGTTTATAATCTTATTCACATATTATAGGGATGGCATCATCATCATCAGCAAATAACTTTGTTATGGTTGCCGGGGATCACTAGAATGGCTTATCAGATTAAGAAATTGTTGGCTTGCTATTTAGCATACTGTTATATATCTCGAGAACTGAGACAACTCAGACAAACATCAGCTCTAAGTGGATATATGAAGGTACAAGAATATTTAAATGGTCATCATGAGTCTATATTTACCATGGTAAGGATGTATCGAGATTGATTTGAAAGGTAGTATTCAGTTTTTTAAGGAAAGGGTCTACTAACGTCAACTAGGAACTTAAATGTACGCGAGCAAATGTTCATTTTCTTAACAACCATTGCACAGTCTTTTCACTAATCATCTTAGCCAAGACATATGGCAACATTCAGCAGAAACTATGTCGCTATATTTTGGGAAAGTATTAAATGTTGTTGTTGAGGTTTCTTCAGATTTTATCTACCTAATTTTGACGAAGTTCCTCAACTCATACAAGACAACAAGAACAAATATGACCGTTGGTTTAAGGTTAGTTATTATCCTCATTGGATTTATCCCTTAAGTTTGTACTTACCAACTTATGCTAATTTTATTCTTTATCTTAATTATAGGATTGTGTTGGGGCAATTGATGGCATCCACATTGCATGTACTCCGCTTGCTAAAGTTGCAGAGCTTTATTGGAACCATAAAGAGTTGTATTCTCATAATGTGATGGCTATTTGTTCGTTCGATATACTATTTAGATATGTTGTTATCGGATAAGAGGGATCAACTCATGATGTTAGAATCCTCAATAATGTAATTTCTGACCCAAGTAAGAATATTCTATTTCCACAAGCTGGTAATGACCAGCCTTCTCATTCTATATTCTTTTAATAGCTTGATCATTTTCCCATGTAGTTATGGATTACATAATATGGTGGTTTGATTATTGTGTAGGTCAATACTATATTGTTGACTCTGGTTATGCAAACACCGACGGTTTTCTAGCTCCTTTAGGAGTTTTTTGTATCATATTCGTGATATGCGAAGAACAAGTTGTCCTATTTCATTAAAAGAACTATTTAACTTCTCACACTCATCATTACAAAATTGTATCGAGAGATGTTTCAGAGTATTGAAGGCAAGATTCCCCATACTTAAAAGGATGAACAAATATCCCCCTCAAAAAGCAAGTGAAAATTGCCCTTGCTTGCTTTATCATACATAATTTTATCACCATATACAATATAGAGGATCCTTTACTGAGTAAGTACAATATTGATGGAGCTACAGTTGCTGAGATTGAGGGTCGAGATGCTGATCCTAGTACAGATAACATATGTGGACTTGAAGCGGGTGTAAATAATAATGATGATGTTGTCTAACCACAATTTAGAGACCAATTTGACATGGGAGCATTTAAGGATAAACTTGTAGCACGCATGTGGAAAAGATATGAATGTCGTCCGTGGTAGGCTATTATGTATCAGATTGACTCTGATGACTTGTCTTTTAAGTTTTAATCTTGCTAATAAATCTTTGTTGTATGAGAGACATTTATAGCAAGATATTTGTTGTATGAAGGATCTTTTAATCCAAATTACTTAAACCAAAAACTTTAAATAATAAAAAGGAATCTGAATATATATATATATATATTTTACGTGATATCATCAAGGATATTTAATTACTTTCATCATGAATTTAATTGGACTTTTTTCTCTCTCGTACTAAATTTGAATTTGTACATTTTTATTATGGTCACATATTTTTCATTCTCCGAAAAAACATTAAAAAGATGACAAAATGTTTTTGAAAACCAATTTATAAGCTAACTTATCCTTTTATTATTATTTTTTAAATATAGTTTTATTTAAGAGAGAAGTTTGTAAAAAATTTCTCTCATATCCTTTAGTTGTCCTCCATTTTCTTTACTCTGACAAAATGAGTAGGGTTAATATTCGAAAAATATTTATGTAAAAGCTATCAGGTACAGGATTATTCAAAAAAAAAAAAAAGTAACACACATTAGATCCTGGTTCTACTAATAAAACTAATTAATTACTAATAAAATATTAGCTAAAGATAAAAAAAAAATACCACGAATAAAACAATCAAATTGAAAATTAGAAATAAATTTCCATTAACTGATGAATTATCAAATATAAAACAAAAGAAATATGTAAAGGATACTGTACTATACAAATGATAAGTTTAAGCAATCCAAACACACATTCAACTTTTTTTCAATTCGAATTGATTATTTCAGCATCTTAGCCAAACATCCATTCTATATTTTCACAGTTTATATGTACCATTCTAATAAATTATCCTAAACATGAATTCTATTACCGTTCAAATGTATCTCATTTCAATTATAATAAGTATTGATATACCAAAAAGCCTTTTCAAATACTTCTGTTTTAGCAAAGTTCAAAATTGTTCGGGGTGGAAAAAGCGAAATTCTGAAACTCTTGTGATCGTTGGAACAACACGTGGCACCCTCTCGCTTCAGGTTCAAATAAATTTAGTGCACCGAAGCAGCACCATACCGTGTCTCTCCTAAACATTAGACATTTTTCTCAGGGCGCCTAAACCATCTCTCTCCACTGTCCCCAAAACCCCCCTCTCTCCCTCTCTCTCTCTCTCTCTCTCTCTCCAGTGTAGCAATGACGACGAAGCTTTCTCGTCTCCTCGCAAGCTCAAGGTAAAACTACAAGCTTTTAACTCTTCGTGTTATCTACTTGTTAGGTCTACTAGACTACTACTAACCACTACAGTCTACATCATCTTCGCCAGAAACTGTCACCTCTTTTTTTTTGGGTTTTTCGAGAAATGGAATGGCCCTGTTTTCCTTAACCCAGAAATTCAGCTTCAAAAATTAAATAAGATTTATTTTCTTTTTTTTTTTTTTTGGCATTTATCTTGTATTTGTACCTGAACTATGACTCTGGTTCTCAAGGAAAATTAGTTTTTTTTTTTTTTAAATAAATTTTCTAACCAGTGGAGGTCTATGCAAGTTGAAAGTTCATGGTTAAAAACCCCCTTTTATCAATAACAGGATCAAAACTTTGATAAGCAATGCGTGCACATAATGGACCTGAAATTGTTATCGTGTAACACAAATCAAACTTAAATTTTTGTCAACTTTAGATCTTGATCCTTAGTTAGTCTATGTATACTGAAGAAACACAATGCGTGCGTATAATATTTAATGTGCATATGTAGGTATGTACAAACATATTTAACTATATGTTAAGCATACCTACATATGCAACTATATGTTAAGCTTATAAATTAAATTACATACATTTTTTATAACTTGCAAATTTGGAGATGGTGCTAAATGTTATGAATGTCGAATCAAGTTAAGATATTGAAGAGTTTAGAATGACAAAACCAGTCACACTAAGGGTAGAGTTTGCTAGGGGAAGTTTCATTACATGACTATCCTAACTCTTCAGTTATCTCGTCCTACTGTGATTAAAAGATTCTTGTTCTCTAGGCGATTGTAGCATCATGTTTCTAATGTCATGTTGTAGCATTTTCTCTTTTTAGGCTTTGAAACTTTGTACTTATGGTTAAGGACTTCACCATAGGTGCGAACATTTTATCAAGTTTGATGCTTACTTTCCATGTATTTGGGTCCTTCCATCAGTTTACAATGTGAATTTTAATTTTTTTTTCTTTTTTTTTTTTTTGTAAAAGACGATTCTTGTATATTAACTTGTCCATGACATAGGGTCAACTTTTATGCAGTATTGCAGTGGACTCTGTTGTACCATAATCATGTTCTTATTGTTCCTTAACTTGAATTTTGTGTCCTTTGTTGTCTTATCCTTTTATTTGGGAGGTTACATTAATAAGTTCATTGTTTAGATCATATGAGTATCGCTTCTATCAAAACATGCTCTGCGTGTTTTTCATTTCTTAGATCGATCTCTTAACATCGAATCTTTCATCTTCTTTCTAGGAAATATAAGAATATTTCTGTAATTCTGTTTCTTTTCTTTCCCAGACTTAAGTCTCTTTCTCGTTTTGTGAAAAGAATTACTCAGGTCATGTTTCTTTGTCATTTTATTTTGAACATTAGGAACTTCGGGGTGCAATATACATGTAGAACAAAATTTGAATGTAAAACCCAAAAAATAGGTGTTCTGCTGGAATTCTCACTAATATATTTAAGAATAGGTGTCCTTGGACTTATAAAAGTTAGAATTAGTTCTTCATCCTCAATGTGGAACTAAAGAACTCGGAATAGTTTCATTTAAATGCCATCAAGCTACTATCTTGTTTCTTCTACTTGCCAACGCACAGCCATGTGGGTTTCCATATTTTTATTGTTCTTATTCTTTTTTTGTTTTGATGCTTATGGTTGTTGACTTCTTTCTTCTTATTTTCTTTGTTAATTAGAAATCATTTATCTAAAAACATATTGTGTGGAAAGGATGGCAATCTAAGTGATGGTTTACCATTGCATACTTTTACTTCTCGTGCGGGAATTTCAACTGCTGGACAGAACCTTGGTATTAAAGGTAACCTGTTTTTACTGTAGTTTTGCAGCATTTTTACAATGTTCATTTCTTCCATCATGCTAAGAATAGACTGTGTGGTAATCACCTATCCTGTTTGGTTTTGAAATTGTAGGAATTGCAGCTCCTTACACTGTTTTCAAGGGCAAAGCTGCTCTCTCTGTGACACCCATTCTTCCAACATTCACTAAATTGGATGTGTGCTTTTTACCCTTTGTCATTCTATAAGCTTTTATTTTTATTCCCATGGTTATGAACTTAATTTATGTGTATTCTCTTTAATTCTTTTTTGCACATTGCACGGTGCAGTCTGGGCTTCATGTGGTTGAACGCCGCGGTGTCATGATGTTGAAGTTCATTCCTGCCATTGGTGAGCGCAAGTATGACTGGGAGAAGAAGCAGGTAATTTATTTTTAGTTTTTTCTGCATATGCTTTTAATGTTACCCAAATGATAGTGTCTAGATTATTTTATTGTCTACTTGTCATAAGTGCATGTATTTGAAGAGCTCACTTGGGGTAACTTCTCAGCTGAGCTCTATAAGTCCCCTGTCTTGCAGCTTCATTTACTCATGGACATTCATTTTCTAGTTATTTGCTTTAAGCCCGACAGAGGTTGGATCATTGATAAGCTTGGGTGCCAGTGACTCTTGTGAATTCTTCCACGATCCTTCTATGCTTTCAAGGTTAATTTCTACCTTACTTTTCTTGTGGAACTACCATGTACGAAACTCAAAACTTGGGATGGGGAATTTACTTGCTTTATGAAACAGATTAATGCATTCTGAATATCTGACTTGAGCCAATTCAGATAGCATTATCTACTTATTTTCTAACGTGCAATCATGTCAAAATCAAATTAGTATTAATACTTTGAAAAAGTAGTTAGCTGTTGGATTTATCAAAGAAGTTGTCCTGCAGTAATGCTGGACAAGTGAGGAAGAGTTTGTCAATTAAGCCTCATTCAACTGGCAGTGGCTATATGATTTCTTTGAGTAAGCACCCGTCTCTCTCTCTCTCTCTCTCTCTCTCTCTCTCTCTCTCTCTCTTCTTTTTCTTTGTTTTCCTTGGACAATCCATATGTTTTCAATTAAGCATTTTGTCTGTGAAAATCTTTGAAAGTGGTTTATATTCATCTCCTTATTGATATTATATGTTATGGCAGCTGTAGTCAACAATGTTGAGAAAAGCAGAGATAACTTAAGTGTTCCTTTCACGACTGCTGAATTTGCAGTGGTGAAGACGGCTTGCAGTGTATGACATGGCAGAAAAACAATTCAATGCATATATATATATTTTGTGTTTTTGCATTAGTATGATGACTGAGATGATGGATATGATTTTTTGTTGTTTTAACTGTGATGTGCAGTACGCGCTGCCTCACATATTGGGTTGGGATCGGTTGACAGATAAGGTGGCAAGAGGGCATGCATCCAATTTTAAGAGTGATCGGCAACTCATGGATTCAGAGTGGGATAAATGAAAGCTCAGTCTCGCCCTCCCCCTCTTTTTTTTTTTTTGACACATATTTGTGTGTATCGTTCTCTTCTGTTGTGTAAACGCTTGTTTTCCTCTCCAAGTTCCCTGGGATTATTGGGGTGTTGAAACTTAACAATCTCTCTTATTTAAGTTCTTGGACTGCATTTTAAAGTAAGGGGTATTTTTTTTCTTTTCTTCTTTCGGTTTAACAAATTGATATCGTAGAATTGAAGTGATTTTCTTATAGTGGTTTTTTTTTTTTTTTGGAAAAGAAAAAAAGAAAAGCGATTTTGTTTCGTTTTCTTGTTGAAGCAAGCAGAAGTTACTTCAATGAATAACGAAGAATTGGGGATTTGTTTGCTATGAGATTCTCAGTGCTAACCGACAACTGTTTAAGCTCTATGGAAAAATCTAGACTAATGCTATGAGATCTTAAAGTGCTCTATTTGTTTTTTAACTGAAAGAGAGAATGGCATTTCAGATGTAACCTGCGATCCAGTATATTAATTTCATCCTCAAGTGAAAAAACTTTGACATCTCATGTGGTAATTGGCATCTTAAGGTGTCTTGTAGCATTACTCAAAAAATTAAGAATAAATTGAATTTTAAATTGAACAAAGAATTTATATCAAAAAGAAAAATTGAACAAAGAATTTTAAAAAGTAAGGGAGGATTTTTTTTTTTTTTTTTTTTTTTTTTTAAAGAAAAGTGGGGCTTAACTAATGACCACCACTTACTACAAATTAAAGGAAAATGACACACACACACACTACCAAGGTTTGAACCCCTGACCCCCCCAAACACACACACAACCCTCAAACCTTGGACCAACTGAAGGTTATTGCAAAACCTCCTTTCAATTTTGGCTGAATTAGATTATCCACTAGTTTGCCTAAATTCAGTAATCTACTCTTAAAGTCTGAAAATGATAACACTCAGGTGTTCGGTGAAATATCAATTTTTACTTTGTATTGTAGAATGGCAAACTTTATTTCCTCAACATGTAAGAGTTAAAATTAATAGTTTTTTAGCAAAATGGTTGAATTTTGGATCATAGTTTATAATCACTGTTAAAAATAGACAAAATTTGAAAATGATTTAAAAAATTACCGTTTTTATATTTATTATATCAAAATTTTATTTTTTTTTTTGAAAATTGATTTACTTTTTCAAAATTTGATTTACATTTTAAAAAGTTGATCAACTAAAAAATGACTATTTATCAAATAAATTATAAAACGGTCATTTATTACATAAGTGTAAAAAAACGACCATTTTTTAAATTGATCTACCAAAAAGGCTATATCTTATAAATACTCTAAAATTAATGTGAAAATTACGCCCAATATCTGTTTTTTAAAACTTATTTCAAAAGTACTTATTTTTAATTTTTTTTTTCAAAAATACTTATTTTTATGGTCCACATTTCATATGTAAAATATGAGTGATCCAAATTTATAGTGTAAATTCTATCCATGAGGTACACATTTCATGTGTAAAATATGAACGGTACATATTTTAAAATGTGTGCCAATTTATAGTGTAATTTTTATTCATGAAATGTAGACCACGGTATATATTCAATGCATGAAATATATACCGTGTTATACATTTCATGTGTAAAACAGTCGTGGTCTACATTTCTCCAAAAGAAAAAGGTATAAAAATGGGTATCTATGAAATAAAAATAAAAAACGGGTACTTATGAAAATATAGTTTTAAAAACGGGTATTTATGGACTTTTCCCAAAATTAATCCTTATGATGGGAAATTGACATGAATAGTTCAAATTTAGGCCAAATTGACTTTTTTAATTCATTTTTTCAAAATGACATTTATAGTTCAAAATAATGACTTTTTTAGTTGCTTTTGGAGAGATAAAAAATAGTCATTCTGAAATTGTCCTTCTGCCATTTTATGTTTAGTTACTAGTAGTCACAATTTTGTGACTGATATTTTTTTTCGGAATAATTTATTTTACATCATTACGAATATTGTGAATTTTCGAAGAAGTGAGTAGTGTCATAATTTTGTGATTCATGGTCACAATTTTTATGACGCCTTTTCTGGGTATATTTTAAATTGTTATATTACTCACAATTTTGTTATTGGCAGTCACAACTTGTGATTGCTGGTCAAAGTTTGTTTTACATCATTACGAATAGTTAAAAGAATTTATATTTTAGTGCAACCAATAGTCTCACATTTGTGACGGTCAGTAATAAAAGATAGAGAACCTGCCACTTGATTCATCTTGATTTGTTTTATCATTACGAATATTGTGAATTTTTGAAGACATGAGTAGTGTCATAATTTTGTGACTGATGGTCACAATTTTTATGACGTCTTTTTCTGGGTACGTTTTAAATTGTTACATTACTCACAATTTTGTTATTGGTAGTCACAATTTTGTGATTACTGGTCAAAGTTTGTTTTACGTCATTACGAATAGTTAAAAGAATTTATATTTTAGTGCAACTAATAGTCATACATTTGTGACGGGCGGTAACAAAAGATAGAGAACCTGCTACTCGATTCATCTTGATTTTTTTTTTGTTACACATAATTAGTCACACAATTAATATTCCACAAAACATTATTCATTTTATTCATTGTTTCCAAGAAATTATTGACCAGTAAATTATATCGATATTTTTTTACAATATGTGCATTACATTCACCAAATTAGTGCCTATATTACAAAATCAAAATAAGTATTCACATTGACTAACAATGGTTTAGTAACAACTATTTAACAATGGCTAACAACGCCCATAACTCACACAAAATCTAATTTTCACATGAAAATCCGTAACTTACAGATTAGAAATCACAATGTGTGACTTTAGGTCATACAATCGCTAATAGTAGACAAGATCTGTGACTTAAAGTCACAAAGGTTGTGTCAATGATACATTTAGGACTTACTTGGAGACAAATTTGAAGAGGGCACAGAAGAAATCAGGCTCACCTTCTCTTTCTTAGACCCCGGGATATGGTGCCTTTTCCCCGGCTTTCCAATACCTTCAACCAAACCCAATTCCTTCTCTTCCCTAACTTCCATCTCCGGTAGCCTCCTCGATCTTCTCGCATTTCTAGGTGAGGCAGAATCCAATAAACCCAACTGAGATGTCCTGCTCTTGTACCGCCACCTAGACCCAACCTGCTCCACATGCTCGTCAGCCATTTCAAGCCGATTGGTGAGACGAGTCTTAGATCTCCAAAGAGGCGAAGGAGAAAGAAGCAGAAGCCATTGAAGAGGGACGAAACTGGAAGATTTGAGAGACAAAGTGGAAGGCGACAGAGTCCTCTTGGAGGACGGTTCGATAAGATCAATGGAGAGATGAGGAAGATTTTCAGATTGGGTGAGGTGCGAGGCCCATTTAGTTTGGGGCCGGCTCAGATCTAATAAAAATGGAGAGAGAGAAAGAGAGAGAGAGAGATATATATATAGAGAGAGAGAGAGAGAGCGTGTGGATGAATGGAGGAGGAAGACGATTTTGACGCTCTCTTGGCTGATTCTCTTATGTGATAAGGGCATTTAGAGCCAAGGGTATTTTAGACTTTTTGTTGCCTAGAGAGTATTAGAAATATCATTTTAAAAAAGTGAACTAAAAAAGTCAAATTGACCCAAATTAGAACTATCTAGCTCAATTTCCCCCTTATGATTCATATCCGGCCCATACTACATTGAGAAAGAACACTAATACTCTAAATCAAAATTACCCAAATAGTCATACAAACTTTTTACTCTTATGGTGGTAACCAAACATTTATAATTATTTTTCCAAAAAAAAAATAATGAAGTATAAAATCATAATTAAATGATAGCAAGGAGTTGGCCTCATCTATCCCTCTTTTTGCCAATGCTTATATTTTGTTTGGTATAAAAGATTGGATATAGTTATTATATCGGATTGAGAAATTCAATATTATTCTATGTTTGGTATAGTACTAAATTGGATTAAGATTACATTTTACAAGTGGAACTCACTAACATCAGAATGTATAATAGATATTAAATTTAAATTTAAAAATTCAAAAAATACTTCAAATGTGAGACCCACTAGCATTGGAATGTATAATTGATATGATCCCACTAAAATGACGTGTGAGATTATTAATCTCACATTTTTATGGTAAGTTATCCCATGTAAATAGGACTAATTTTGGGATATATACACTATTAATCCCAATCTCAGGTTGACATCAAATATAAGACTATGATAAATAATTTTCATCCTAATCCTAATCCTATGTACCAAATGAGCATCCTTACCTTTGCCACCCTCAAGCTTGCAACTTTGTAGAAAAATCTAGGTCATCCCTTCATTTGTATCGAATGCTTGTTTAATCTATTGCCTATATTTTGGTTATTATCAACATTAATATTCAGATTATAAATTTGTAACGAATTTATATCTAGGTCAAACACTAACTTTTGATTATTGCGTTTACTAGAATACTCTTTAAAACTTTAAAAATATATACTTAAAATGATAGATTACAAACCAGTTGAAATTAATAATTAATGTGAGAATATTAAAGAATTAAATTTCAAAAATTTTAAATTCATCATTTTTTCGTTATTTATTTTGAATAAAACTTTAAATTTAAATTAATTTACATATGTTTAAAATTCTCAGAATTGGAGTTTGACTTAAAGATTATCTACATTTGTTACAAGTTTTAGGATAAATGACATTGTTAGTCCCTAAACTACGAGAATAGCCTCACTTTGGTCTTTAAACTTTAAATTAGGCCATTTTGGTCCTTAAACTATTAAAAAAGTTTCATTTTAGTCCTTTTGTTATATATATTCTTAACGAAATGAGTATATAAGACACCTTTGCTATTCTGTTATACTTATTTCATATCCGGAAATATAATTCAGCACTATAAAGAGATTAAAATATGAATTAAAGTAGTTTAAAATATGATTAATTAAATTAAAATTAGTTGCATATTGGATAGTAATGCAACATAGAATTATCTTAAATGTTATATTTTATTAAAAATGCAACTCATGTACTCATTTTGATAAGAATCAAACAAAATATATACTAAAAAGGACCGAAATGAAATATTTTTTATAGTTTAAGGACCAGTGCGATATAATTTAAAGTTTAAGTACTAAAGTGAGACTTTCTCCATAGTTTAGGGACTAATAGAGTCATTTATCCCAAGTTTTAAATATGTAAGTTAATATTGATATTAACTGAAATGCAAAATGTAAATTGTATAAAAAGTTAAGATACAATTTATACAATATAATTATCCAAATAATCTCAAGAAAATTTCGAATAAAATAAATTGCATATGTTAACATACCAGATTTGGTCTTGTAATTCTTTTTTTTTTTTTAATGAAAATAAAAATCAAATGACATTGTAAAATAATGCTTCCACTTAGTCAAAATTGGTTTAATAGCCAAATTACCCCATCAATCCATCAAGTGTTCCCCTTCCTTCACTTTGCTCCATGCAACATTAGAATTTTAAAAATTGCCCCGACATTATTTTCAGTTTTAAAAAACGTATACCATCTATTTGAATAAGGGAGACAAAGTGGTGTATCATATTCATACGGCTATACGTTTCAGCGTCCGGACAAAACTTGAAAAAAAAAAAAAAAAAAATCTAAAACTTCTCGTACTATTTATTNTTGAATGGATTTTTGTGTCTTGGATGAGAATGGAGGGGAAGAGGTGTTTTTGAATGGTCTATTCCAATACTCCCATTCTAATTATAACCCATTCCACTATTTTTTTCATTCAAATGTCTTCCATTCCAATTATAACCCATTCCACAATTTCCATTCAAATACACACATTCAAATAGGCGAAACAAACGGGGCCTAAAACTTCTCGTACTATTTATTGGGGGCAAAGTGAGAAAATTTAAAGATAGGGCAAAAATAAATAAATTAATAAATAAAGGGACTCGATTGAAAATTCAGAAGAACGAAAATCACAAAAACCCTCATTCCCATCCATCCATAAACTCCCATCTTCGTCTTCTTCCCGCCTTACTCCGCAGCTGAGACCGAGAATGGAGAGGTGGGAGATTGTCCATATCCCGGACAAGCCTCCAATCTCGCCCCATCAACAACCCACCGGTGCGTTTATCACTTCTTCCTTCTTATTTATTTATTTATTTTATATATATATATATATATAATATATACCTATAAATACATATTTGCAGTGGATGTATTTGCCGCAGCCATTGAGCCAAAGCTCGCCAACGTTCTTGTAAGGTTTGCTCCAATCTACTGTCACTATTTCTTACTTACACTCATTTCGACTCAGAGCTTTTCAATTTAGGATCTTCTCTTCCAAAATGCATAATCTTGCTCCTGTTGTTTTTAATTGGAAAGAAATTGTTGTATTATTTCTTAGGCGTTTGAACCAAATTGCCCCGCTTGAAAGTCTTCGCCATGTGAAGCGGGTGCAGAAGAAACATCTACAAGGAGGTTTGCTTCCATGTCTTTTTCACTCTCTCAGAACTCGTTGTTGAAAGATATTTAGTCTTTGCCTAAAACGAATTTATTTACGTTTACTAATTGAAAAATCTATTTTAGAATTTGCCCTTTTCGAAGTACATGTTTGTAATTGTGTATGTGTTAATATCATTTATTTTTTGCTGCCTAAAATTATCTTGAAGACTTTTGCGTGTTGAGCTGACTTGAAGTTGTGTCATACTCATAACATGGTGGGTGACTCGACTTTTATTTTCAGGAAAAATTCAGCTATCGGTGATCTTATGTGTAGCTTCTGAAATGAGCAATGAACCCTGCAGCATGCCCCATGACATACAGGAGCTAATCACTTCCTACCAGTTGAGTGCTTTTAAAACAAAAGTGGGTCTTCCTTTTTGTCTTCTAAGCTTGTGTCTAGGCACTGCTGCTTCTTCAAAAATTAATCTTCTAGGTGCAGTATAAAACTTAGTGTATACTTCATAATCTGCATTGTGTTGACATTTTATACTATGTCTTACTAGTTTCTTTACACGAACACGAATATATCTTATGTTGCAACTATAATAAGATTTTTCAATGATGGAAAAAAAATTATGACAATATTGTTTCCTTGTATCAAATATTATCCACACCGATCCATTTTGCATGATAACCTGCTTAAGTTTATCTTCTAGGTCACTAATTTAGGCTAAAAGATCTATTCCTTTTATGCAGCTAAAGAATATGTATATCGCTGCAGAGTTTACTTATTCAAGTTTGTTTTAGGTATGCAAATATGCTGCGTCCTCAAAGGAAGAGTGGGAAGAACAATGTAAACTTTGGCCAACTTCTTATCATCCTCCAACCTAGTAAGGAATGATTACCATCTTTGAAATTTCTTGTTTGTTTGTATATGTTGATCTACTTAATGTGTTTCACCACTTTTCTACTGATTTACGCTTCAAAAGATCTATCTGTAGATGTATATTTTGTAACTAACTTGTCTTCTATTTCATCCTCAAACAGTAATATTGATGGTATTAATGGATTCAGTGAGGAGGACACCCAATCAATTTTCAGCTTCATGAACTTAGCTATTAACTTGGCAAAATCTGATGGTGGTTCGGTAACTATTTCACTTTTTGGTAACCAAGTTACTTTCTTTCCATTAACTAACATTTCTACGCTTCCCTATGATGCATCATGTACTTTGAAAGGGTTAACTTCATCATTGTCTGTAATTTTTGTCTTAATTTCCTCTACCATTACATCTCCAGGTTGTCAATGCTGCTGTTATAGTGGATCCTTTATTTAAACAGACAATTGCTACTGCACGCGATCAAATTCATTCTTGGGATTTTGCAGCAGACAACCTTAAAACCGGCTGCCTTAAAAAGCATTCAGCCTTTGATTCGAATACTGATTCTGAGGGAATGGTGAGCTGTAAAAATCTGCCCCCTCCTGGTTTTTCGGATGGTGCAAAACAATTATATACTGGTGTTTCTTGTTTATACCCTTGGGGGTGGGCTGAGCAGCAACCAGTACTTTCAAGTTCTTGTTGGCACCCTTTACGTCATGCTGCTGTTGTAGCTATCGAATCTTCAGCTGCCAGGGACAGACACCTTTTCCCTAGTTTGGGTGAGATCCAAGATGAGCCAACTGATGGGGATAATACACAGAAGGAGTCCATGGGGTCTCAAGCAAAGAGACAAAAGACACATGTTGAAAAGGTATGCTTACTTCTTTGTGCTTCATATCAGTCCTCTTTGGAGAGAACACTAAATTCAAGTCGAAGGGTTCTAAGAATATTGAATAGATCTACATAATGATGGTCTTTTCAATTCGCCTTTGATATGTCTTTTGAATTAGGGATGGAGGAATGTTTTGGTAGTGTTTCTGAAACTCAGCATTGTTCTAGATGATGGTTGTCTCAACTTTAACTGGGTTTCTGTTTGCAATCTGATCTTTAGTTTCATAGATAGTAATTTAAATGCACTGCAATACATGCTGGTACTTCATACGTTGGTTTGTTTGGGTCATTGTAATCAATTATTGTTAGACCAGTAAATATTGCTTGGCCACTAATTTGTAGCGTATGAAGTTGGTTTGTGTCCTCATTTTAATCAATTATTGTTAGACCATTAAATGTTTCTTGTGCCACTAATTTGAAGCATATGAAGTATCGTGGTTGCAGGCACTACTTGGTGGTAAACACACCTCCTTCGAAGTTTGAGTTTGAATTTTCTCTCCACCAAGTAAAAAAAAATAACAATAATAATAGTAAGATGTCATGTGAAGTATCTCATTAACTCACGCTAGACAACCTTTGCTTACGACTTACGAGCAACAACATTTTCTTTGAACAATTTTTTTTCAGTTGTCTTTGGGTAAACTTTAGCATTCAAATTAACTTGTCAGTTTTTTATCATGCCAATCAGATTGCAGCTAATGGTATCATGAACAATTGTGGAGAAGATTCACACTCTCTATCATCCAGACCATATCTATGCACTGGTTATGACATCTATCTTGTATGGGAGCCATGTACAATGTAAGTAGTTACCATTGGTATACTTTCATCCCTGATTACTCTTTAATCGTACGAGTTTGCAACATTGATTTTTCTGCTTAAATCTTGACATCAGGTGTGCAATGGCCCTGGTTCATCAGAGAATTAGGCGTATATTCTATGCTTTTCCAAACCCCAATGCTGGGGCACTGGGTAGTGTTTATAGACTACAAGGTGAAAGAAGCTTGAATCATCATTACGCCGTATTCAGGGTGCTGCTGCCTGAACAAGTTCTTGATGGAGCCCAAATTTAGACGAATACTGCTGATAATTCTTGCTTTAAAGGAGAGGTTTATAGATGGGGAATCCGATTTCTTTTGTTACTTGTTGGATGATCCCAATATTGATTTTGGATTATTGTGAGCCAATTTGTTTATGTATGTCAAAAACCTTACGTAGAGTCAAATTGCCTACGTTCTTTTACGTCTAGGAACTTATTTCCTATCCTTGTTCGTTCACAACTTGAATTATAGTTGGGGGAAAAAAAAATATTGGATGAAAAAGAGGTCTAGGAAAGGGGGAAAAGGGATTGGTAAGAAGATACCATTTTTACGTTTAACACATGAGAAAAATTGAAAATAATAACCCCTTACCAATAATAAGAAGACTACATTACTGAAATATGGTGTCATAATACACAAACACTAAATGCCTAAAAGTATAATGTCATAGTATACAAATTGCACAAATATAACAATACTGTATGCTCATTGCTCAAAAAAAATAAAAAAATAAAAAAAAAAAATTCCTCCATCTATTTTATGCGACGGGGAAAGGATAATTTTGACAAAAGGAAAAACAAAAAAAAAGAAACTAAAAAAAAGAGGCCATAAGATGCTCTACAACATGTTGCAAAATGCAAAAAGACTAATACTTAGAATAGGCTCTGGTATGCTTTCAAAAAAATAAAATAAAATAAAGGCTCTGGTACGAGACATCTTCGGTAGCAGCAGAAAGGCATGTAAAAAACACTCGCAAGCAAGATGCCGAAAACCTCATAAATTTCCATTTACACGAAACATAGAAACTATGAAAACTGTACAGCGATATTTCTAAATCCGATATTGATGAATGTACGTCTCAAAACACATCCCTCCAAACTGGTAAAAATTTCATTGACAAAGTTTGGCATAGCTTCTGTTCACTCCATCTGCGGAATCCAACCCCTTCGAACAAATAACAGTAAGACTTACTTTCAACGGATGCACTCAATACCATGACAAATGAATAACCAAATCACAAACAGTAACAGGCAGACAGCTGCATCAACAGCGAGCACAATACGCACTTGACGCCACCACTTCTTTCGAATGCTTTGAGTACTGGATCTGATCCTCATCGGACCTAACTCCTTTTGTAAGGGAATTGAAGAACCTGCTTCACCTTGGTCAGAAGAATCCAAAGTTGCTGAAATAGAATCAATATTAACTCCTCTATCTGTTGATTTTCTATGCTCCTCCAATTCAACTTCTCTAATTGCAATCACATGATCCTTTCCCTTCTTCTTCTCTTGTTTGCTAGACTTGCCTAATAAAGGAGCTTTTGTAGAACTGGAAACTTCAGTTTGCCCATTTGCACTGCTAGTTGGCGATGGAGATGAACCGGCATGAAGTGACGGAGTCTCACCTGTCCAACCCCTACCTCCCTGGGAAACGTTCTCTAAGGAGGTAATCAAGCGGCGGATAACAGGAACTAGTTGTTCTTGTACCGTTGAATTCAAACTCGACAAACTTCCTCTTGACCCCTTTCTGGCTACCTCCTTGAATTCATCTCTAAGATGCTCCAGAAACTGAAGAACCCCAGGATTTCCTACATTCTCGCCAACAATCATGAAATAAACATATCCATCTTCAATTAGAAAACCGAATGTCCTGTTTCCCATCGTCTCAAAATACCACTTATGAAAAGGAGGAGTTCTTTCCAAGCACAATAAAGCTAGATTCTCCAATTCATGATCTCCACTACTGTGTGCATATAGAACCCGGTTACCCCTCGCCACACAGCAGTAATAAACTGTATTTTGAATCGAACCCATCACTCAAGCAATTAATTTTGACTCTTAAATTGTAGTGTACCAAGTTACTACTACTCAAACTTATAAACACCACTTCCAATAATTGTCGTTAACTCTATAAGTCTCAACAGTTACTTCATTCAACAAGTCCACAAAATCAAACAAGGGTGAGATGTAGAGTGGGAACTAAAGCTCTGGATACCTTTAAACAATTCGACAAAGAAGAAAACGAACAAGATCCCGAAGCAAATAACCAAAGTCGTAATAGAATGCGATAATCTCGTCGGCTATGAATTCAATAGCATCTAATAGATACCAAAACAGTTCAAGAGCTAAGTAATCGAAGATTAGAATGATGTTCTCAAAGAGCTCCCTCATACCTGCCTGGACCACAACCACCACCCAAAGGAGCACAAAAAGAGTCCTCCCCAGGGTTTGTATCCTGTAAGAAGAAAACAATCAACCACAATCAACACCCAATTGAACCAAATTCCATTAAAACTCATTCAAACAAAATTCAAAAGATTTCGATCAAAGCCATCCAACTAGGGTTTGATATTGGAATCAAAAGGGTAAAATGATAAATCATCGAGAACAAAAAAAAAAAAAAAAATTATTAGGAAAAAAAAAAAAATCGTCATTCATCCAAGACCCATAAATTAGAAAAATTGAAGTCAACGAGAACACAAAAATCATGGCCTGCTAGCCCTTGGTTTGCTCTAGAAGTCCAAGAATTGGGACAGTCAACTCTAAGTCCAGAGCAGCTGTTTTCTAAAAGGGACAATAGATTTTCTCGGCCGCCAAACAGATGATTAAAGAGTAATCGCAGGGATATACCTATACAAGTTCTGCCAAACAGAGACATCAGAAGCTATATATACATATATATATATATATAGAGAGAGAGAGAGAGAGACTGAGAAAAAGGTGGGGGGGACGGGGAGAGAATAGAGAAAGGTCTGATAGGAATTGATGAGTGGAAATTTGGGATGAGGGCAGACGATAGTATTAATTGCCCCAAAACTGAATATTTCACATACGACAACTACAACTGCTTCTAATTCATGTCTCTGTCTTATTCAAAGTTTGACATGTTAATCGCCATTGGGTATCTTACTTATCCTTTTATTTTTCAATTTTGAAAAGGCAATGAAAAAAATAAAAACTTTTTTTTTTTTTTAATTTATTTTTACAGTGGTCTGGTGACACTGCAGTTTCCACTCCCTATATAACACCCACGTTCAACCACGTATTAAGAACAAGTATGAAAGATCATTGTACAAGTATTTTTTCAGATTTACATAATACACAATGTAGAAGCCACTTACCTAATAGCCAAGCCTTCTTTCTAACGATTCCCGTTCTCTCTTTTACCACTTTCAACCTGTCTCTCTTACCCTAACTTTCTCTCGATTCTCAATGCCTAAGTAACATATTTATAGTCCTATTTTTACTTGTTCAAACTCATAATACTAACTTACCAAATCTAAATGAAAAATATAAGAAATCGACTTTATATTAGGAAAGTAGTCGGCATAATGATAAATGCTAGAGGGCTTTGAGCAAAATGGCTCCAATTTTGGGCCTTCTTTAGTAAACATCCATTTTTCAACTAAGCTATTTAACTCATTATCAAAAATAATATTTAATGTCATATCCTCTAACTAAGTTTACCTAACTACCTAATCAAAGAACCCAAATCTCTCTCTAAACCATGGCCACTATATGTTTCTTCACCAGACGTCTCCATAAATATTCACCATGATCGAAGTCGGAAGTAATAAGTTATCATTGTTTAATCTAATTTTTTCAACCATTAGATCCAGTTTTTTCAAACTCACATATGATTTCCTTGACCACAATCGAAATTTTTTTCAATCTTTTTCGATTTTTTTAATAGGATATGTTTGGTGTAGGATTTGAATCCTATTCTACAATACGGAAACAACTTTCATATAAAAAATCAATAGGATAAACAACCAAAATTTTTAAAAATTTTCATTAAAAAATGAGTCTTTTGCAAAATAAATCCTTTTGATAATATGTTCTAGAAAATAGATCTATTTTTTTAACTCGACCAAAATGGATGACACTAGACATGCTTGCTCGACCATACAAGACATGCTCTCTAAACAATTCAAAGATCTAACGTGTAAAAGAAAATAAACCTGACTAGGAGTATTTTTGACTAAATAACTTTTTAGGTGTGTTTTAAAAAATGAATATTCTAGCAATGGTGAGTGATAGTTGTCATACTATCTATCACTATAAAATTATAATCTTTTTATGACCAATCAAGGTACATATAGTGTGACACCCGTCGTATAATATTGTGAAACTACTAGAAAAATTATTTTTTAAAATACTCTATTATTGCAAATAAGTTATAAATTGTCCCATATTTTACCATGGACTTTAAAATAAGATCAAAATTGATATGACTCTTCCTTTTGCTCTTAAAAAATATATTTGTGAGTTATATTAGAAAAATATTTATCTGATGACAAAAGTTAATTTCTCTTGCCTGACTTATATATTGTGTTTAAAATGTAGATGGCTGTTTATAGGCCATCTTTGAGGAATCTCATGAATATACAACTTTGAGAATTATCCATAAAATTAGTTTCTTTCCATAAATTTTCACACTTCCTCTACACACTTCGTCTAAGCAATTTCATGAAAAAAGAATGATGGAAGCTAGATAATCTATGTGATTTCTAGAAAAGATGATTGAAATTCACAAATATTTCATGACATTGTGATATGTTTTTCTCTATTTATCCATCATTTTCCAAAATTTGACATTGTGATATGTTTTTCTCTATTTATCCATTTTCCAAAATTTGTTTCTTGTTTATTTCTGAAACTCCAATTAAATTATATTCGTATTCAAAATATTCTCTGTATATGTATAAATATCTTTACATATATTGTTTGCGATTAGAATTCTGAATCTATCGCTTGCAATAATTGTGTTGTATCATCTATGTAAGTAGGGAATTCTAAGCTACACACAGGAAATTCAGAGGGAAAAAAAAGGTCCGTCCTGATGTGTACCTTTTTTTAATGTTAATTTTTTGAACTTACGAGATAACGTTAATTTTACCAAACAGCCCCGTAGTGATTGATTTTGAATCTTCGGAATTGCAATTAGAGCATCATAATAATCTGACCAATAGCCATAATTTGAACTTGCATTCAGGAGCATCAGCACACATTAATAGGCTTATAAATGCTCTATTTATTTGTTGCATAACAATTTCGGCACATAGACTTCCACTGGGGAGATTCCGAAGTCTAAAGTGAAGAAAAACATGTAGTAGTCATTCATGTTTCTTTCATACAAAATAAAAGGCAGTGAAAACAGAGCTATTATAACAGATGAGATCCATCTAAAAAACTTTCATTGAAGCTCTCATGCTTCTCAATTATTTAGAGGAACGTCATCAAACGCTCTTCATAAACTTCTAATCGATTATTTGTTTCTTCATATCAGGCTTGATGATGGTATTTCTTACTCATCTCTTCATATCAGGCTTGATGATGGTATTTCTTACTCATCTCATACCTTCTAAAGGACTCATCTCCGCTTGCAGAGCTGCTGCCAGCTTCTATTGCTCAGCCGGTACACCCTTAAGCTGTTGATGAATGAATAACAAGAAGAGACATCATAGCCCGAAACTGAAAAGTATCTTGAATGTAGCATAGTAGGTACATACATACACAGGTTTTAACAAATTCAATTCAGTTGTCTAAGAAGAGTAATCGGAGATCCTAGTAAATGACAGGTTGATCCCATGGCTAACCATGATTTTGATTCTGACTCACAATTGACATCTTCGGTGACACTTGAAAGTGAAAGAGTTCTACCAATAATCCTTATAGCCAAGAAATACCTCTGTTTTCCTAAGTTTAGGTATCAATTAATCGGTCTTATCCGAAAACGTTATGTACTGATCACAGATTACCCGACAGTCCATCAGTATGGTCATGCATTATGGCCTAGTCCCTTGCATTCTTCTTTTTCAAGTTGATTCACACAATGAGATCTTCCCACATTTTCTTCGGCGTGATCGTGTAGAGTTTCTGAATCTCTGGTCCTCGACTCAGCGAACTGTTCGCAAGTCTGAGAACCAGGTTGAAGAGATGTTTCAGTATCACCCTCTGCAACAGAAGGCCCTTGAATATAGCCCTCCTGTTCATTAGGCAATTCAGCTTCAGATTTAGCAGAGGAGAGGAGGGATAGGCGGCAGAGTGGACAGGTGGTGTGGGTGGCAAGCCAGTGATCAATGCAATCAATGTGAAATGTATGGCCACAAGCAGGTATTTGTTGAAGCCTATCATCTGCTTCATAGTCTCCAAGGCATACCGAACATCTGTGTCAATGACAATGTAACTCTCTTGAAATCACAAACAAGAAAAAGAAACTGTATCAATCATACTTAACACATTGAACTTTTGAAATTAATCAACTGTACTCGCCTCCCTAACTTGGAGAAGTTCAAAAATACTAGATTTGATGTGAACAGATATATTTCTGGAAACCCTCTAGTCCTGCTCATTTATCTTTTACACAGAACAACCCTCCTAATTCTATGCCCTTCAACTACATTGCTTATCCTAGAAAAGAAAGATATATATAGTTGAGATATACTGCTATTCCCAGTCTAGCAATATATTTTACAAATTGCCCAAGTGAATTTCATGAATAACAATAACAATGTAACTCCTCAAACTAGCCAGAGCTTTTTGCCTTATCCAATGATGTCGATATGTTTTTTCCTACAACTAACCAAAAGGAAAATCTTTGTCAATATGGACCATTCACGTGGAAATCATGTATTTTTTTTTCTTTTATTTTTTATTTTTTATTTTTTTATGCTAGGTTCTCCCATTTAACACTACAATTCTTCGGAGGCAATAAAATCTAGCATATTACTAGGTAGATCCCCGTGACGAATCGAACCCAAACATTGATCACACAATAATATCTATCATCCTCTTGATCGACAAGTACCAATCCAAAGTAAAGTAAAGACTTTTCACACAAAAATATCAACCTTTGATCAACAAGTACAAAGGACAGACATCAACAGGCCCATACACAGTACTAACTTTTAAGACAATAATTGGTAAAATTCAGAGTCAAACTAGTCGAGCAAACCAACTCACTGTGTATCTCTGACAGAGAAGCTCTCCTTATAAACAATAATGGGTAGCATCTCTCGTAGTTCTTTCTTCAAGCCCAATTCAGCCTGCTAGACCACAACCATAAGAATTATGTAAAATGCAAAAGTATAAACACTAGTATTGTAAATCTCACCCTTGAAATGTCATCGTGATAAGGATGATGCTGAGAAGAAGAAGTTCGCATCCCGAGAGATGCCCAATTGACCCTTCGAGGACGAAGATAGAACAAGTAAAACAAGAAGAGGAGGATGAAAGTGAAAAAGATGGGCACACAGAACATGAAATACTGGTACAGCTTCAGTTGACTTGAACTCGAGTTGGAGTTTGAGCAACATCCATCTTGATCTAAATGATTCTGAGACATCAAAGCTTTTTCTCCTTGTTATAAATAAGTGGAAGGACTTGGATCCCGAGTACCCTCGAGAAGAAGAGCTTAATGGAACTAGTTTTGGGGTGGTTCAAATCTGAATGAAACTACATAAACATTGCTAAAAACAAAAACAAAAAAAAAAAAGAAGAGAAGCTTAAGAAAAAATGTTATTTTGACTCTTGAAAATGTAAAATCTGAGAGATTTATGACAAAAGGAAAGATACCCAGATGGGATAATTCAATGTTGATTGGTGGAGAGAAGGTTTGAGCAGCAAAGGAAGTGTTGGATAAGTGGAAGAGAGCACGTGTTAGTGTGACAAACAATGCCGAATTGGTAAAATTGGTGAAGATGGAGTATGAAAGCTGATCGATCTGGAAAGCGGAATGAGGAGAAAATTGGTATCCTGTTCTTTCCTTCTTCTTAGGTTACGTGGTAAAGCTAAGTCTTGGTTCGGCTTCGGCCCACCGCAGCTTGTTTCCTCTTCACAGTTCACGCCCTTTACCCTTACCTTATATAATTATTATCATAGCAATAGTATTACCCATTCGATAAAGCTAAGGTCAATGAATCAGGAATCTGGACAGGTATTGCAACAATTTTGAGAGATGAGATGAGTTTTAGATCCGCAAAGAGTTGTTGTTTTTGTTCTTTTTTGTTTTTAATTTTTTTTTTATTTTATTTTTATTGTTAACTAACAATTGCGTTTTATAATTGTTATGGAAAAAAGGAAAATGATAAACTGCACTAGCAGTGGTTCAACATTACAACATTACACGTTAATGTAACTGTGGGGCCTACATATATACATTATGAGGTAAGTCTGAGAACTTTATTAGTTTATGCTGAGTAATCCCTTATAACCTTGCTCGTGAAAATAACTGGGACTTGGGTTCATCCGTGGAAAATAGACTTGAATAGTAGTGTTTAGAGAGTGATTTTGTATGGGAGTGTTGTTAAAAGAACTTTTCTAGGACCTGGTCATATAAATAAATAGGTTTCTAAACTTACATTTGTCAAGAATCTTAGAAAAACCCACTCAAAAAATTTCATTCCTTCCCTCCGCTAAATACAATCGTATCTTTCTGGAAAACCAATTTTTAGGCAAAAATTGGAGAAAAATTGAAAAATTTATTATGACAATAGTATAAAATTGCATTCATCAGCATTTTTGGAAGAAAATTTGAGATATATATATATATATTCTTTTTTCTTTTTTCTTTTTTCCTTCAAAAAGTTCAACAGTGGTTGCAATTGACGGATAATATTTTTATTAGGTCAAATGATGCGTTTTTTGTGATTAAAGTGCATTTTGTTATTTTCCCAAATGACATTTTAAAGGGTCACTATTTTAGTTAGTGACCACTTTGAACTCTTGCAATTTTTCAATTTTCCAGGTGATAATGAAAGGAAATCAAAAGGAAATAAAAAAGAATAGAGTGAAAATGAGGTTTATAGAAGTTTAAATTGTCAAAAATCTCAAATTATAAGCATTTTTCTTGTCTGATCCGTTTTTTTTTTTTTCCTCTTCCTTTCTAACATTTTGATTTTCTCTCCTCCCTCCTCTCGTCAGAAGGATTTTTTTTTTTTTTGGGTCAATTTACGAGTTAGATTAATAAAGGTAGTCCTCTAAAAGTCATTTTAAAATTATTCCCGAAAAAATCATTTTATCTTTTTTTTTTAAGGGTCAAAAAATCATTTTATCTTAAAACATTACTATACAAGCCCATTTCCCTTTACCGTTTGGGGGGCTCTGAGCCATCTCAATAAACGGCTCTAGTTTGTCACGACCAAAGTAGACTTCTTTATTCTCGCTCCTGAATTGACTTCGTAGGTTCAATCTCAATTCTCAACTGTCTCAATTTCTCTTTTCCCAAACCAAAATAAAACTCCACATTTTTCCCCCGATCAAAACTAGGACTTTACGTGGTGCAACAATATGATATTATATTCTACCTAAGATTTTTGTTTTCCTAATTTAGTTTGAACTTTGAACCACTAATTAATTAGTCTAAAATATTAGATGAGATATTTATTATTTAGAAAAAAAGATATGATATATGAAATGTCTTATTATAGAAGATATTGTGAGATATTATGTCGAATATTATATTAGGCTAATTGTTTATTAATTTATGATAATATTAGTACGTGATGTTTCTTGCTTGAAGACCTAGCCCACACTGTCAAACTCGACTATTGTTTCGAAAGAAACATGTGTACAAGATTGCGTGAACTATAAACATTACAATCGACTAGCTAATCATTCGAAAATGTGGTCAAATAAAGAAAATTGTAAAAACTCGTTAGAATTTAGAGTTAAATATCACATTAGCGTTTATCACTCGAAGACCCCAAGAATTTCTCCGTTCCGTTCAAGAAAGAAAACGAAACCAATGTATAGGTGAACTTCCCTTTATTTGATAAGTGATGATTGCTTTAACATCATTAGTAATCACACTCACTTAATTATTGAAGATTTAAAATTCAATGGAACTAGCATATTACAATAATTCAAGAAGTTATATATATATATATAGGCACCAATCTAATATGTATTTTTTTTTTTTTTACGAATCTGTAAGTATTGTTTTTGCCAATTAAAATTGGTTATGCACGTCTTTTCATGATAAAAAGAGAAAAAAATATTAAATAATGAGTATTTATTTTTATTATTATTTTTTTCAACTACTCAAATTATGATAGACATTAGAACATATGATCCAACGGTTAAAAAGAATACTCATAAATAAGTAAAAAAAAAAAATACTTACTGGATTGGGAATATATATATATATAATGAAATATTAGAGTGAGTCTTTTTCTTGCAGTTATTTTAATAAATGTCCTTTTTTTTTTACTGAATATATCAGTTTTCAGTATACTATTTTTTTTTTTTAAAAGTGGGGCTTAACTAATGACCACCACTTACTACAAATTAAAGAAAAATGACACACACACACACTACCAAGGTTTGAACCCCTGACCCCCCCAAACACACACACACAACCCTCAAACCTTGGACCAACTGAGCTAACCCCAGTTGACAGTTTTCAGTATACTATTAGTATACTATTATATCAACTTATATACTAGAATCAGTTTATACACCGGGTACGTAAGTTTCTATATGGAGTAACTCAGATATTACCATTGCTACATCCACAAATATACCGTCTACTTTCATATAATATTTGAAAAATGAACATCTATTTTTTAAGAGGCCCAAAACTAGGCCTTTTTTTTAAAAAAAATCTAGGCCATTTTTGCTATGAGTAAATAGACACATTTCAAGTAGAAAAGAATGATTCACACTGGAAAATAAACATCTATTTTTTAAGAGACCCGAAACTAGGCCATAGTTTGCTATGAGGAAATAGACACATTTCAAATAGAAAAGAATGATTCACATTTATTTTCTATTCTAATAAAGAAATGCTATATATAGTACGTTTAATAAACATCGGATATAGTTTGTCCTAGTGTTAAATGGTAAAGATTGATTTAGATCATAAATGGAGCCGATAATTAAGCACCTATTGACAACACCCCAACAAGTTCGGATTTCAACCGAACTCTGGTCTTACTTCTTACCGTACAACCACACCTAAATTACAAGCATCATACTTAGAAGTCTTGATATGTCGTTGTGCAATTAGGGTCGGGTCACATCCATCATAGTAGTATGACCCATGTGGAGCTCATCATGATGAATAGCCAACAAGCATAATGCTAAAGACACATGAGACGAGATTTTAAAATACTAGTCATCCGTGTAAATCATCTGGGCCGCTCATTCGTGCTAGAATTGCTGATGAGATTAGTGAACGAGAAACAAACGAATAACAGGAAACGTTTGGTGTAAACTTCATCAAGTAAATCCTTGCTTTCAAGAATAAATGAGACTATGAATCAGAGATGGGCAGGGGTTTATGATTATTTTAAGAGGAAGAAACTACCGCGACAACTATTATATCTTGCTTCTAAAAATTCTGGAGTTCTTTGTCTTTCACAAGAAAAAATAAAAAAAAAAAATCACACTGATAGTGCAGCCACCAAGCAACCTGGATTTAGAAAAAAATTTCCTGTGGCTCAACCGTGAATCAGTATGAAATTTCAGCTTGTATGCAACCTGAGCATGTATCAATTTCCTGTCATATTGATTAACCAATCCAATGTGCCTTTTCATTAACTTTCTCTAAAAGCCGACACGCGGTCACAAATGAACATCAATAACATTATAACAAGAAGCGTAATACTTGTACAACATACTGAGCAGAGCAGTGTTCTATATACAGGTGGCATTATTGGGTTAGAAACAAATAAACAGTGTTCCCTTTCAAGGGATGAGTGAAGCAAGTATTTACTTTATTTAGAAAATGGCTCAGACGTCCCTTACCTTAAGCTTCACTTCTGAGTGTGAATGGAGAGGTTTCTTCGGGCTTGAAGGAACAACACTGAACTTGCGAACCAAAATCTTGAAACACGGTAAAAGTAGTATGTACAACATCGCCAAAATAAAAGGTGCCGCAATAAGCCATCCAAGCAACTGCAAATATGGAGGGGAGAAAGAGATCAGAAAACAATATAAAAATGAAAAATAAAATTACACAGCTACTTAATGATATGTTAGGATTTTGATATTTCATCACCAAAAGAATATCACTCAGTCATCTCAGTGAATTGAAGTTGTCAGTCTCAGAGATTTGAATTTTCCTTGAACTTGAGATGTGGTTTACATTATGAAGCAGGGTAAATATTTACACTTCAACAGTGAGTCATTTCATTGATGATTTTTTTGTCTTGTTGATTGCTTTCAGCGTGAAGCATGACTTTCAGAGCCACTTATGTTTCAGTCAAAATCAAAATTTTCTATCATAATGTGTTCTAGCATAGAAAGAGCAGTCCATTTACTACTGCTTCTAATGTGACATTCTACTTTAGAATAAAAAACTATAGTAGCTCCTTCAGAACCTCAATAATTCTACAATTTTCTGTCCAATTTTCAAGTGTAGAAAACTCAACAGCTAGGTCATCATCCTTCTCTCAACATTAAAACAAATACCAGTACACTCAAATAGATTACGTTATCATCCATACACAAAAGTGCATCGGTGCTCATGTCTGTGTGATAGAGATACAAGCTGTCAAATGGGCCACCTACCGCATGAGCAATACTTAGTAGGACTTCACGTGATGCTTGACCAGTTAAAACTTTCTTCAAAGCATCAGATGTCAAAGGAAAATGAGAGCCACCAGAGATAAGTTCACCAAAGCGCAAGAAAGGTACCACCAGGCTTGAAACCAAAAACATAATAATAGATCATAGTAACAGAGAAAAGATGAAAGGAAAAACCAAGAAAAGCTAAAACACTTTTGTTAGCTCAAAATATGGATGAGAAACAAACAATAATGCAAAGGGACCAACCAACACATTGTGCAAAGTAGTTCGACATATATCCAGATCTCAGATTCAAGCATGCAGTACATACTTTTACATAAACCAAAACTCACACAGATTTGAAATAATATTCCAAAAGCCACACATAATAAAAATGCATAAAAAAGAAAACGTGTTTCTTAAGGCGGGTACTTGCATGAGGAGATCAATCACAAAGACTGCTTGAAATGTCTCAGAGCATGAGCACAGATTATTTATAGGATAGGAAAACTCAGGCAAGCAAGAAATATTTATTATAAACCAAAGTAAAACAAGAATCTGAAAGGTTGCCATATGATATCACAATGTAATGGGGAAAATACCAAAAATTGATAATCTGCCAATACAACGGTAAATCAAGGCTCTCAAAGGTTGCCATATGATACCACATTGTAATGCGGAAAATGCCAAAAATTGATACTCTGCAAATACAACGGTATCATAAGCATAAATACCTCAACTCTATTGGAGTGGCAATGAAATTCGCTAACATCACAGTCGGAGCATGGCAATTTGATCCAAGCAATGCAATAGCCATTCCACACAGAAACACGGTGACACCTATTAACGAAACATCACAAGATCTGAGGTTAACTAAGTATAACCTATTCAAAATTTTCAAAATCCTCTCACATTTCCTTTAAGTTCAAAAATCAAGTAAGTAAGAGAGCCAATTCCTACATACAAATAAGCAAATTCGACGATAACCTTTCAATAGGATGAAACTCCACAAAAACACGCTTAACAAAAACATCAGCTCTATTATCAACTCGGCTTTACTATAATTCTACGAAATTATGTAAAGCAAATTCGGAAGAAGAAGAGCAAAACGATGAAGAAAAGAACAAACCACATATTGGAAATAGTCCCAAGGTAATCCCCACCGCCGCAGAGAAGGCCAACAGCTTAGGTTCTGCACCCCTTAAAGTAGGAATAAAAACGCTTAGCGCTTTCTGTCATTTCTAATTCAACATATTTAACTACTACTACTAAACTTTGCTTCTATACATAATCCCAATCAAATGCAATCAAAACTTCAATTTTTTTTTTCCCTTGCCAATCAAAAAATTAAATAAATAAAAATGTATAGTATCCAAATCCAATAGCTGACTGACTAGGTACAACTATTTACCGAAAAAACAAAAAAAGCAGTACTCAATAAGGATAAGTTGAGTTGGAAAATTTAGCCAATAATTTAAGTTGGAAGCTAAATCGAGTTAGGGTAAGCAAAGTAGTACCTGCGAAGTATTTGGAGGAGAGGATCAACGATCTTCTTATGGAACCAAACAGACAACCCCGTATTCGCCATATCGCTTAACACAGTTCAAAATCCAATCAAAACTATAGGGTTTCTCTACACGAAAAGAAACCCCCCCTTTTTAATTTTTATTTTCTAATTTTCTTGCTTACAGTTCCAAAATAAATGAATAGATTAATACTCTGACAAATAATTAAGAATAGCAGAGCATTAAATATCAATTTCAGAAACGGAATCTTTTATTTGTCTCGTTTATTTTCAATACAAAAATTCCTAGAGTTCTGGGGAGGTCGGAAGAGGCTGGATCTGAAAGGCAACCGAGATTATTCAGTTACAGAGCAGCAAACTTGAGCGAGCAGCAAACGAGTAGGAGCCACTCCACTGGATTTGATCGTGCGACTGAGGCACGAATTTCGCATATTGAAGCCAATTATTGATTGACACGTATCACTCAAGATGATGACGTGTCCTTTCAGTTATCGTGTTAGTAGTTAAAAGGTAGAGATCCGTGGAGCACATTATTACCAGAAGCAGGGGATTTTTTTTTTTAAGGGTTAATTACATTAATAATCCGGAATTATAAACGTTGTACTACTTTGATCCATAAATTTTCAACTTACATAGTTGATTATACTAAATTATATAATCATTGACGTAATGTGTATTTTGTCTCAAATTGTTAAATTTTTAACATAAATGAGTTATTTACAAATCACATATTTTGATAATTGTGTCCAAGAACGAGATTTTGAATTTTTAACTTTCACAGTAAACTACCAAAAATACGCAATTGTTACATCATTGTCTTTTTAATCACAAATTGTTAAATTTTTAACAGAATCGAGTCATCTGCAAATCATAGAGTTTAGTAACTATTGTCGAGAATGAGACTTCAAGTTCAAGAATCAAATTAATATCCAACTGTACGCTTTATACACAACTGTTTTCTATTTAAAAAATTAATAGTTTGCGATAAAAGGGCTATTTTTGTAGTAATTGTATAGTTCAGAGTAGTCTATTGTGTAAAATAAAAATTCAGATAGCAAAATGATACAACGAGTATAATTCGGGAGCCATTAGTATAATTAATCTGAATTAAGCCACGTTTTCTAGGCCACATCATGTGCATGTGATGATTTTTTTAGGAGTTAAAATTATTTTTAGTTCCTAAATATTGAGTCAAGTTCTACTTTGGCCCCTAACTTTTAAAATGATTCATTTTACACTCTAGATCTATTTGATTGTCTCACTCTCATCTAGCACCTTCCATCATTTGTCCATTTGGAACCGGAGGGGGGGAGGGGGGAGGGAGGAGGGAAAAGATTAGAGGGATTTTATTTTCTCACGTTTGGATTTAAAAAAAAAAAAAAAGGGGGGGGATAGAGGTTTAGGAAAAATTGGAAAAAAAAAATTGGGTAAATTTAGAGGATATAGAATAATTACAAAAGATTAAAAATGATACAAGTTTAAAAAATTATTTTATAAATTTTAGAAAAATGTTTTCCTATCTTTTTTCCTTTTGTTTTCTCCACTATTTTTTTCTCAGCAAAAATGCAAGATCCTAGAGAAAATTGATGGAAAAGTCTTCGATTCAAGCTCCGACTTGTTTTGAACTTCTATATCGATAAACTCAAAAGAGAAAGTTTAAAACTTGGGGGAATTAGATAAATACGGTATATTACACACAAACTTTAAAAAATACGATACGGAAGAAAAGTTTATAAAAATACGACATCAAAGAATAAAAAAAAGGTGAAAATACGACCTCATAAATTTCGCTCAAGCTTCTTGAATTTTGACTCTCGTTTTGGGGATCCAAAAGGAGGAGATCTGCACTCAAAGACGACAACCCAGACGACAACTACCAGTCATCTCCAGCGCCGCCATTGCCCAAGGCTGAAGAGAAACCGCTCTTCTTTGGCCGTGATTCCCATCTGCTCGCACGAAGGCTCGCTTTTCCTTCTCTCGTCAAGCTCAGAGCTGCGACTCTCCTCTGCTCTCAATAAGCCTTGGCTCCCAAGCTTCAGGTATCTCAATCTCTCTCTCTCTTCTCTCTCTCTCTCTCTGGGTCTCTCTCTCAGACCATCACACTTCCTCTAATTGATATAAGGTTAAGTCTGATTTTGCTTAGATTTTTTTTTTGGATAACTTTCTTTTTTGTTTTATATTGGTTGTGCATATTTAGTTTTATGCATGCAAAGTGTTTGATAGAATGCCCAATAGAAATGTTGAATTGATTACAGTCGGCAAACTGAAATAGTTACTTCTATTGCTACTTGTTACTTTAATAGCTACTTAGTTTTTCTTAATTTGCATAATGGGGTAGAGCGTAGTCAGATTTGTTGGAGAGAGAGTTGCGTAGTCAGATTTGTTGGAGAGAGAGTGGTTCTCTTTAACACATTTTATGTATAAGGTCAGGTCAGGTAGTTAAGGTGGGAATATTACCAGTAGGAATATTACTGATGGTATCTTTCTAAGATACTGACCAGCGATATCCAAATTCCTAATTTTAGAGTACTACACGAGTTAAGATGGGAATATTACTAGTGGTATCTTTCTAAGATACTGACCAGTGGTATCCAAATTCTTAATTTTATAGATACTACACGAGTTAAGACGGGAATATTACTAGTGATATCTTTTTAAGATACTTGACAGTGGTATCCAAATTTAAAATTTTAGAGATACCATACAAGTTAAGATGGGAATATTACCAGTAGTATTCATAATTTGGTAAAATATAGGTAAATATTCATAATTTGGTAATTTCTCATTATACTTCTTTTTTTTCCTCAGCAGGAATGAATACAATAAATGTATTTGTGCATCATGAAGGAAAATGGAATGAGAATAATAAATATATCAACTTCAAAGTAGGTGGGATACTCTTACCAGATGATTGCACTTTTTCCAAGCTTTTAGAATTGCTATCAAAAGAAGTCAATCAAGATTTAACAGAAAAAACAACCATTATTCAGTATCAAGTTACTGAAGATTACCCTCCATTAAAGATAATCAACGACAATCAAGTTTTATTTTATTTGGAGATGAAGAAACGCAATAAAAGTCTTACAAGCTTCCCTCTATGCCTTACTGTTATGGATAAATTAAGTCCTGAAGATAATGCATCAGTTTTGAATCTAAACAGAGTACAATCTTCAAGTGTTGAATTGGAGAACATTATGGTACATTCAACTTCTGAACAAGAGTCCAGCAACTTCATCAACACTGATGGGATACCAAATTTTATAGAATATGCAAATGAAGTTGCAGCTTTAATGCTCCAAGAAAAAGATCTCCAAGTAGAAGATATTGAAAAGATAGAAAGTGCAGAATCGAAGGTAATCACTAATAGAAGAAACTCCGAAATTTTAGAAGGTCAGATTTATATAGATAAAGATACTCTGAAAAGTGTAATGAGTTTCTATGCACTTGCCAATCATTTCCAGTATACAGTACATAAATCATGCCAAAAGGAGTATGTACTGAAATGCTTAGACAAGGAGTGCAAATGGTATTTTAGAGCTTCAAGATCTGGGGGTACTAAGATGTTTATTGTGAGAAAATTTTACCACATTCATACATGTCCTTTGGATATAAGATTTGGAGAACAACGTCAAGCAAACAGTAACATAGTTGGCGAATGCATAAAATCCAAATATATGAGTGCCAAGACAATCTACACTCCGAATGACATAATTAGAGATATGGTTGATGATTTCGGAGTAAATCTGACATATAACCAAGCTTGGCGTTCAAAGGAAAAAGCATTAGAAAAGGTAAGGGGGAAAGCAGACAAGTCATATGAATTGCTCCCAAGTTATCTTTATATAATAAAGAAAACAAATCCAGGATCTGTGGTTGGATTTAGAAAGAAAGAAGACAATACATTCTTGTATTCGTTCGTGGCATTAGAAGCATCAATCATAGGTTGGCAACATTGTAAACCCATAGTGGTGGTTGATGGTACCTTCTTGACATCTACATATGGTGGAAGTCTACTTACAGCTAGTACACAAGATGCAAATGGAAAAATATTTATGTTGGCTTTTGGAATTAGGGACTCTGAAAACAATTACTCTTGGATCTGGTTTTTTAGAAAATTAAGAGAGGCTTTGGGAGAACGTGATGGCATGTGCATCATATCGGATAGACATAATAGTATAAAAAATGCAGTAAATGAAGTTTATCTGAATGTAACACATGGGGTTTGTATATATCACCTATTAAACAACCTGAAGACAAAATTCAGAAAAAGGCCTTCAAAAATCAGGGATCCATTTCTTGCTGCTGCTACATCCTATACAAAAGAAGATTTTGAGTATCAAATGGGCGAACTTGACAAAGTAGATCATCGAATCCGGCCATATCTTCAAAAAGTAGGGCATGAAAAATGGACAAGATTTTATTCCCCTAGCAATAGATACTCAACTATGACATCCAATATTGCTGAATCAGTGAATTCTGCAAATACCGCAGCTAAAAACCTACCAGTAACTACATTATTGGAGTGCATACGAGCCTTAGTTCAAGGATGGTGTTGGAAGAACAAGAACAAAGCTTTGGCAACAAGAACCAAACTTGCTGAACAACCAGAAGAAAAGATGAGAGACAACTATGTTTCATGTTTTAAATTTTGGGTACGTTTACTCTCTCTATTTCAATTATTTAGAAATTATAGAATTTAAAAATTATGAAACATGAACTAAAATGACTTTAAAATATTTGTAATTACAGGTACAGCCATCAACAGCAGACATATACCATGTTTTTGATTTACATAAA
>JXTC01000046.1:658725-670421 GCA_002914845.1 Trema orientale
TTGGCATAAGAGTAAAGATGAACACTAAGCCTATTCCGGAAAATGTAATCATCGAAGTTATTCCTAGGAATCTCAGCAGCCTTTCCATGAATCAAATACTCCGCAAAAGTGAGAATGAACAAACCAGAATCACTACAGCAGAAGAAAAACATAAACAGAATAAAAAAAAATTAATCAATCTGAAAGAAAAATTAAAACATAAAAAAGAGCTAATTTAAAATAAATACTTACAAATTATTAGTCTGAATTGGGAGACCACCAACAATAACAATTTGTAGAGGATGACTGACATCCCTTTTAGCATATGAACCAGATTCAAAATCTATATCCTTCTGACTGTCAAAGAATCCAATCAAGGAGAGAAAATATGGCAGCAGTACACAAAACGGTTCCAATGCTTTCTCAACTCTTTCATCAATATTTTCACTATGTAATGAATTGTATACATAGATACATCTATCCCTCAAACTCAAGTGCCCTAAAACCCAATGTTTTTCTTCTTCCATATAGATGGGTATTAAAACATGATCAACATTCAGCCAACAAGTATTACAATGCATTTTATACCCAGACATATACTCAGCTACCACATGTTCCATATTAGTAGGTTGTTGATCAGATACTTTGATTCTTTTAGACCTTTTCTCAAGATTCTTCAAATTCGAACCATCAGGAGCTGAACGTTTCTTCTCAGACGTACCAGAAATTTTTGAACGAACCTTCTTTCCCTTATCAGCTTTCGATTTCATTGAGATGCCGCGAATCCTTAAAATAGAAGAGGATGCCTCCATTTTCGAATTCGGTGTAGGAGAAGAAGAACCAGATCTTGTAATGGCCATTATTGAGAAAAATGGTCAAGAGAATGAAGATTCATGGAGAAGCTGAGGAAGACAAGGGCAAAAGAAAAGACTCGGAGAAAGTTTGGAGGAAAAATAAGAACTCGATAGAAAATATGAGTAAAAAAAAGGCATGTGAAAGCGATCAAAACTGCCCCAAAACTCAGGACAAAATGCGGCCGTTTTGAAAGTTTTGCCCAAAAAGTCGTATAACAGTAAAAAAACTAATCAAAGGTCGTATTAAAACAATAAATAAAAAATGAAGTCGTATTTTAACAAAGCTTAGACGAAAAGCCGTACTACGTCTAATTTCCTCTTAAAACTTCTTATAAAAATAATCAAATTCCACTTTGAGTAGAAACCCCATAAAATTTCATAGTCTGTAGTCAAAAAATCATATAGACAAAACACTATGGACTCCTCACTTGTTGTCACCAACTCCTCCCATACTCTTATTTTTCATCATATTTCTTCTAATCCCCCCATTAAAGCCATGTAATTTGATTATTATTAGCTTTCTTTAACCGGAAAAAAAAAAAAAAAGAACTCTCCTACTTTAAATTCTTATCTCAAATTTTCAAACACTGCTCGAATTGAAAGAAAAGAAGATTACCCCAAAAAAAAAAAAAAAAAAATTTCAAACGTGTTTTTTTTTTTTCCTTTTCCTTTCAATACCAATTTTTTTGGTCACCAAATGGGCCGACTCTATTATCCTTTTTCATTTGTGATATTTATCCATAACTAAAAATAAATGACCATATTAATGAAAAAAGATGAAAAAAATAAATAAATTGAAAAACGGTACGGTATTTCTTCATACCTGCGACCTAAAGGAGCAATGAGAAGGCATCGAATTTGAATTTTCACGCCGATCTCTATCCTCGGCAATATTTGACTAAAAATGAGGAAATTGAAAGTAATTTCAAGAAAACAATATTAGGGTTTCTCTTTTTCTCTTATCTTCGTGAACGGATAAGAAGGAAAAGAAGTATCACGGGTGAAAGATTGATAGGTAGAGCTTTCAAGCACCAAAAAGTAGCAGATTAATTTTTTGTGGATACTTATTAATTGGAGGTTCTTAATCAAATCATGTATAAATTCTTCAATCCAAGAAGAAAGATTCAATCACCAAAAATCTTCTAATCTATTCTCACGTCTTCTTCACTTCAAAGGTGTCTATTCATCTAAAACGGTTAAGAAAATTCTCCAACTGTTGGATTCATCTTTAATTTTCTTCTTGTTGTTTCTTGAACTGTAGCCGAATATAGCAATCGAATCTTAGATTGCTTGGGTCAATTTCTTCTCTATTTCTCTATCACTTTTGCAATGGAGTTCGCCAAATTTTTGCCATATAAAACTAGGTCATGCATGTGACAGTAATGAGTCAATGCGGCCTATTACAATAGAAGAAAAAAGTATATAAATACCCATTTTTTAAGCATGTTTACATAGATATCCATTTTTTCTTTATTTGTTAATAGATTCCTACCCATTTTTGAGGTTTACTGCACACATGGTCCCAAACTATCCAACTTGTGGCAATTTGGTCTGAAAGTTTTAATTGTGGTAATTAGGTCCCTGAACTTTCTGATTTGAAGCAATTTAGTCCTTAGACTGTCTAAATTATAACCTACTATTAAATTTTGGACCAAAAATATACATAAGGAGCATGTTATAGTATCTAAAAATATATTTAAGGGGGAGAATAAACTGTACAAAAGGATTTAAAGAGAATGGAGATATATTATTTACATTTTTTAAGGTTCTTGGAACTACAAATTTAGAAAAGTTTTTGCGATTGTTCATTTTTATGCTTAAATTCGCAAATTACCTTTGAAATACACTTTTAGATGCTATCACGTGCTCCTTACGTATATTTTTTTATCATAAACTTAATGGCGGGTTATAATTTAGATATTCCGAGGATCAAATTGCTTCAAATCGGAAAGTTCAAAGGCTTAATTATCACAATTAGAACTTAGATGACCAAATTGCCACAAGTTGAATAGTTCAAGGACCATTTTTGCCATTAACCTCTATTTTTGGAAAACTTTTGGACCTGCATAGAACTTTATTTTGCTCTAAAAACAACATACGTTTCTTGATCTTCTTGACTATCGCAGCTATATCTCTAACAATATTAGAACCCAAATAAAGTTGCTCTCCAATCTTATCCCTATGAACTAGATATCTGCACTTCCCGCCATACAACATCTCATAAGGTGCAAAGCCTAATCGTAGCTTGAAGGATACTATTATAAGCAAACTCAATCAATGATTTGTAATGATTTTATGACCCTTGAAACTCCATAACACAAGTTCTAAGAATATCCTCTAAAATCTGCATGGTTCTCTTAGCCATACTATCTATCTGAGGATGGAATGTAATATTAAACTTCAATTTGATTTCTAATGCTCATTGTACTCTCTCCCATAATTTAGAAGAAATTTTAGCATCTCTATCTGAAACTATATAAAACATAAGTAATACTAGAGATAACAAAATTTTGTACTAAAATCTTATATCAATAATACTATATCCTCTTTTGCAACCATAATTTATCTTAGTGGAACCGTGCCATTTAAAGTTGCGTGGTAGAAAAAAAAAGGGACACATCATTAGTATAAGATTTTGGTATCCCTAGCATAACTCTAGAAACCAAAATCCGATGAAGTCTAAACATCTCCTTAATAAACTATCTTACAAGTTTATCCAAAGAGTAGGTCATAGAAATTGGAATAAAATGAGCTACCTTGGTGTATTTGTCTTTGATAATCTATCATGCATTCTGATGAGATACTGTCTTGAAAATTTATGGTGTATGTCCATATTTTTAAGTTGGTATTAGTATATGACCAAATTTAGTAATTTATAGCTTAGTGAGTCCCTCTTTTTTTGTTATTAGTAAATGTCCATTTAGAAGGTTTTAGTTTCCCTTTTTGTCATTTGTTATTTTCTTGGTATATCAAGCTATTTACTTAGCATGTTTTCTAGTATACTATGTTGTGAACTTTATTTTTAGTAGATATCTTTTGAATCGTGGTGTATCTTTTAATGAGATTAGTATATTTAATCAAGTTTTTATAAAAAATATATATATTTTACAAATTTGAGTCTTTAATTTTGGTAGATAATTTTTTAGTTATAATAGATCCGTTTATAAGTTTAGTACATCTAACTTCGAAACTGATGCATTGTAATAGTGGAATTGGTATATATAAAAAATATTCCGAGTATATAAATGAATCTATCAATAGAATATATATATATATATGGGCACCAATCTAATAGGTAATTTTTTTTTTTACTTATGCATAGGTATCAATTTGGCTAATGAAAATTTATCATACACATTTATTTATATTAAAAAAAAGAGAGAAACAGCATTGATGATGCACGTCTTTTCGTGCACATCATTATAGCCGTTAGATCATTGTTAAATGATGATCTAATAGCTAGAAAAAAAAAATACCTACACATAGGTTTAAAAAAAAAATACCTACTGGATTGACAACCTATATATATATTACTTGTGATTTCCCATTAATGGCCGTAAAGTTCATCTTCTAAAATTCCATGAACTCGTAAACGTTAAAAAATAGTTTAAAAACCTCTTAACTAATAGATGTGTATTAATTTATATGAAATTGTAGGTTTTGAGAGTAATAATTAATAACATAATAGGTAGGATACATATGAAGATATATTGCGTACATAAATGGATATACCAAGAGAAAAAATAAATGTACTACTTAAAAATAATTTCTTATTTATGTTTATAAAGTTCATTTTTTAAAATTCTATGAACTCATAAATGTGAAAAAAGAAAAAGTTTAAAAACCTCTTAACTAATATATAGAAGTTAAATTATAAAAAAGAAAGGGTTTTGATGAAGACAATTTTGGTATTTACTTTCATAGTGATCTAATTGGGTCATTTAGTTATAATTTTTGAGTTGAGGATATTTGTTGATTGTTAGACTTAAAAAAGAACATATATCTATTCTATCTTTAATAATCTAACAAAAAGATTCATAGTGATTTTTCCTATTTTCCACCCGAGTAACTAAAATGGTAGATATATGATGTATAAAAATTATAAATAAAAATTAGTATATATTTTATATTATATAAAATAAGTTTATATTTATGATAATTTACACTTAAAATGTATACCTAAAGCGTGAATATGAAATTATTAAAATAAAATAGCAGATATTGGTGAAATATAAGGAAAAAAAGTGAGAACTGAGCCAAAATTTCACATAATGGAAACAATCCATTGGGTTTTATAGTCTACACAAGGGACCTAAAGGACCAATTAATCTAGGGAACTTGACCTAGATGGTAGTAATTTGGACAAAATTGATATTTTTAGGAGTATTTTGAAAAATAACTTTTCAAAGAGTGTCACGTATTATATGACAGGTGTCACATTTTCAGTGATTGTTGATTCACCATATAAAAGACATAAATTTGATAGTCACAAATAGTATGATATCCATCACATAAAATGTGATACTTCTAGAAAAGTCATTTTTTCAAAATACTCATAGAAAAGTCAGTCTAGTAAAAAAAAATACTTCTAGTCAAGTCCATTTCTCATAAATCCATACTCTAGTAGAAAAATGCCAAATAAATTATCTCATAATTAATTATTGAGGAAATTAGATTGTTTTTTTCCCATAATTATTTTTTAATAAGTGTACAGATACAAATTTGTAAAAACACGGATTGGAAAGTTAACATAAAGCTTGAAGTTTACCAAGTTGGGAAAAAAAGGGACAATATCAGTTTTATACCTTGTATTTTAACACTTTGTTCAGTTTGTACATTGTATTTTAGTTATTATTAATATTGGCTCTTAGATTTAATATTTGTTATAAATTTATACCCTAACACCAATTTAGAGTAGTTAATTTACCAAGATCATTTAATAAACTTATTCTTAAATTAGTTTTTATATGGTTTATTTTCATTTTTTTTAACAACATCTTGGTAAAGTAATTGCTCTAAATTGGTGTCAGGGTATAAATTTGATACAAATTTTAAATCTAAAGATCAATGTTGATAATAACCAAAACACAACGTATAATTAGAATAAAGTGTCAAAATATAAGGTATAAAAATGATATTATCCAAAAAAAAAAAAAGGTAAAGACCTCTGTCTAGTATTGTCAACCAAACATGTTCTACTTTTTTTTTATTTATTTAAAATTCTTTTAAGGTACTTTTTTTGCTTTTTATTGCTGGTTACTTCTTCCTCTTCTTCTTTTTTTCCCCCCTTTTATGTTCAATTTTTCTTTTCATTAAACTTATTAGAATTTTCCCTCTTTTTATTAGTTTTTTTCCGATTAATTTTAAACAATTAAATATAATAAAGAAGAAAAAAAATTAGCACAAAAAAAAAATTGTATCAACCAAATATTTTGCATTTATAGCAATAAAAATAGATTTCTAGACTAGCATATATTTTTGGTAATCAGAATAGATAATATGGTATCCAACTTGGTTACTTTTGACACACGAATGTTGAAAAAAAAATTCAAAACAAAGTGATCGTAAGTATCTATTTTGTACTGTGCTTATTTTTTCGATCTTGAAATAGTATTCTTTTTACTTCTAATCAGCTACTAAAAGTATCCAATCTGGTTATTTTTACCGTTTTGAATTATGAATATAAACTAAACTTATGTCTCTCTAAGTATCTATTTAAGGTACCAAGACTAAACTTATGCCGCTCTAAGTATATCTATTCAATGACCAAGCTATTGATGGATCCTGTATTTTGATGGGTGATTTCGGTGACTTACCAATAGTCACCTACTAGATTACTTGTGATAATTGAGAAATTGTTAGAAATGGCCCAAGTGAGTATTTCATAAGGAATAAAAACAATAATAATAATAATAAAAACCTTAGAGTCATAGGAATTTACCATATTAGATATGCATATTTGAGAAATTGGAAGGAGAGTTGGACATTCTTTATTGGGAAAAAAAACCTATTAAATTATCATATCTTTCCTACCAAGTCCCCTAAAATATCTAAAGAAAATAGGAAAAAAAAAGGAGGTTATCATAAATATTCCATCGAGAAACCTATGGTATCTGAGAATATTATAAAAAGAGCTAAATCTTTATTACAAAGACCAAAGAATAGGAATAAAATAAAATAAAAAACTACGAGGTTGCCATAGATGTCCATCTTTGAAATGAGATGGAGATTTTTGGGCTTTTTTTATTGCTAAAAGTAAAATATGCTTAGCAATTAAAATATCGGAATTTTATTAAAATTTCTTACCTATGTCGCCTTAAAAAATTGTTCAAAGGATGTGTAGTAGTGCAATTAAATATTTATTGTTGCTAAAATAAAAAATAATTATAAAATAAATAGAAAATTAAATTAGGAGCAAAAAGTCAAAAAGGGGGCAAAAATGGCTAAAAAGCCTAGAAATAAATTTTTAAAAAAAAGATAAGACTACGTAATTCAATTATTGATAGGCGCTGATGCATTGTCAAGTTGGTTTTTTTATTTGGCGGGGTGTCCAAAGGTTGAATGTATGTTTTTTTTTTTTTTTCCAAAGAAAAGAAAATAGCCCGTAGACCATTAATTTTGGATCACTACAATAAAATCCAAAAGTGCACTCTTAAAATTAATTGATAATTTACATAGAGGCTAATTAGCATGACGTAGCTTTTCCATTAGCATTAGTGATGTAAATGGGGTAGTGCATAGCAGGGGAATCCTGCCATCCTTGTCTCTGTCCTCGTGTAAACAGGGGCGGGGAATCCCCAGCAGGGTTAAGGTCCCTGTAGGGTTCCCTGCCAGAGTAAAAAATTAAAGAAAAAAAATTTATTTTGCTAATGTCCTCTTTTAGTAGCAACCCAATGAGATAAAATTCTACTCTAATAATACCATAAAATCAACATTTATCAAAATCATATAAAAAAATTATATATATATATATATAATATATGTAAAAATTATAAACAATTTAAATGTAACGTAGTAAGTATATTGGGACGGAGAATGTCTCTTGCGATCCCGCCTCAACCCTGTCTGGGTATGTGTTTACGTTCTCGTTCTCGATCCCGTCATCGAATATCCGCCGAACCCGCCCCATTAGGGGTGGACCCTGCAGGGACTCAACCCCTCAGGACTAATTGATATCCTAATTAGCATTATCGTATCAACACATATTGATAGACCCATGTGCATACAATAATGGGATCTTGACGAAATTACTAGCTTGTCATTTTTTACTTTATGTTTTGATATTCTTTTATTTATAATCAATATTGTAAATATGTTAATTCAGTGAACTTAAAATGGAATACTATGTTCATGATCTTTTGATTACCAAGTGCTTGAGAGACCTCGAGGTGGTAATATAAAATTCTAGATTTCATATCGAGGAATAAAATTACTGCTATATATATTGTAGTACTCCCAAAATGTCAAGGTTCAAATAGATAGTTGTGACTTAACTCTTTACTCATCTCCTTTTCGGACTCCTCTCACTCAATATTTTAAGCGTTAAAAATGGATCAAAAGATACTAACACAATTATCCTTATTTCAGGAAAAAAAAAAAAAAAAAAAAAGAAGAAGAAAAACAAAATATCCTTAAAGTACAATATAATCTAAAATTGCCTTTAATCAAAATAAAAATAAATTAAAAAACTAATTAAAATAAGACTCAATGAAAAACACGATTTTTTTAATTAAGTTTTTATGTTATTTGAATAATTTTTTTTGGTTAATTTTTATAAAGGACAATTTAAGGTTATTGCTCTCTAAGGACATTTCTACTATTTCCTTTTTTATTTTGCTTAACTAATAGGGAAGAGAGAGATTTGATAGGGGTTAGAAATTAAGAGAAATAATTAATCAAATGGTAAACTGTAAAAAATAGCCTGAGATTTGAGTGTTCTACTAGAGCAAGAAGTTGTGATGGTAGACCATCTGACTCAGAAGAATCCTATGAAATGAATTAAAAGCTTTGGTGGATGCATCAACAAAGACATGCTCTATAAAAATAAAAACCGTGTAATATATCTTATACAGTAACTTCTCATAATCATACAGTGGATGAGCAGTTCTAATCACTGTGAGAATGAGAAACCCTCCTCAAGACATTCTGTTCTAATATCTTGCATCCGACGTTGAAGCAGGGTCGGGTTGCTTGTAACAACAGCATCTACACGCTCAAATAACATCTTTTGCATTGAATTCACATCATCGACAGTCCAGGCATATACCTTCTTATTTCTCCTGTAAAAGTCACATGTAATACGTGAATTAAACACATCCACGTACAAAATTATTACCCTTGAAAATACAAGTGCATCCAATAAAGTAATACCCATGCAGAATTCTGACAAGCTTTTCATCAATCAATGGGTGATATACACCAACAACATCAGCACCTTTCATCCTCAGCAAATTGGTTCTAAACCCAGTAGACGGATCAATCATGACAATGTAGCCTACCTGCAAGAATGTCAACACACTTCTGAAACGCTCAAATAAATTCAGAAGCTCAACATTGCAAATTTTTCTGTTTTCCTGTTGTTAAGGCGGAGAACTTGACCAAGACCAAATTATCTGGTTCTAGCATTCAATTGCAGGAATAGAGGATAGCGTTATCTACCTAGTAGAGAACATCTCAATTTGTAAAACTAATAAAAAGCACAACAACTTCAACAGATGATAACCCAAGCAGATAATTCGAATTAACAATCTGAAGAAACAAGCCCTTAAAACTTAAATTGCAGCTAGACTACATTGAAAAGATCCCAAAATGAAAACTCACAATCTGTAACAATCTTAGTCCAACAATTTCACAAAAAAATGATCAAGGGATCTAAGAAAATGATCAGGGATATTTATTCAGAATAAGCTGTAACTATTACCATAACGTCTGATGCTTGTTTGATCACATCTCTTGCTAGGCTATCACTTTTAGCCCATACAAGGCAATTCTTACACTGCGTCCTTTCAACCTGCAAAAAGATTTTACTGAAAGACTTAACCAACACAGCTTCAAGAACTCAGGTTATGTGAAGTGTGAACATAATATGCTTCTGGAGTACAAAACCAAGGGGAAACTTGCTCCTATGGGGTAGTATACGGAACATGGTTAAAATTACGTTTCGCTGTTGGCAGATACTTCCAGACTGCCATAAGCTATAGATGTTGATATAACAAGCAATTACATACATTTATTACACCATGTAAGCCAAGGGGCTTTCTCATCCGTTATTATTGAGCACTCAAGAACCAAAATTTATGAAGACATGAATAATCATTGCTTTCATGGTAAGAGCTACCCAAAAATAGCAGCACCAGCAAGCATGACTACAGACACTTTCGCTGGTTTTAACGATAATAGTTCGGTGTAGGAATAACCGCCCAAAACTGCAGCAGGCTAGGAAGAATATCCAATTCATTCAAAATAAAGAAAAAACAAAAGAAACTTACAACAGAGAGAATATCCTTAGCCAGCCCTTTTTCATATGAAGGAGGCCCAACCTTTGCATCTAGGATCACCTGCCGGACTGAACCTGATATCAACTAAGAATATCATAATATCCATTACAATCATCATCAGAGAGAAAGAAACTAGAACACTGATAAATGCGAGAATACAAATGTCAGTGGATAGTGTCCAGTGGGAGGATATACCTTTAAAGCATCTTCAACGGTAGGTACTATTCCAGCATCAGATTTCAGGGCAGATTGATAATCAATGCCTAGTTCTTTTATCTACAAGAACAAGAAGCAGATCTGACATAGTCATAAAGGGCGGCAATCATTACGACTTAACGTTTTACGTAATTAACGAAAAGGATTGCAATCATTACATTATTAAAAAAGATGGCATGGCAAGCAGATTGAGATTGTCAAAAAAATAAAGGATTGACATTCTCACCTGTGTCTCGATTAAGTATCCAACCTTAGAAGTATTATTCCCGGATATTCGCTGCAAATCCCTGCCTGTCCAATTTCAAGATTAAATCAAGTAGCTTTAACACTAAATAAAAATTAGAAAGATGCAATCTGGGAACGGAATGAGAGTCCAATCCAATTATCAATATGAGTATATGAAAAAATAAACACCTTCATTTTCAAAAAGTCAAACCTGTCATGAAGAGCAAACAAAACTCCATCTAAAGAACGAGAAACATCAATCTCAATGCAATCTACTTGGGAACGAAGAGCAAATTCATATGCATCCATCTAGAAACAAGGTAAAAAGATTAATTAAGCAAAGACTCCAAAAAAATACAAAAAAGAGTAGTAATTAAAAAAAAAAAAAAAAATTGAGATATAAGACATGGTTACAGTGTTGGGGAAGGCCTTAGTTGAGTCACCACCATGGGCACATACTAAGGGAGGATTATTAAGCCAACCGCACTTTCTTAGCTGGATCTGCATAAATACATACATACAGACATACATAGTTACATATATACATACATACATGACATATTGAAAGTGGAAAACCTGAAAAGAAAAAAAGAAAGACGAAATTGGATGGCAAATGGTAATTAATAAATAAGAATACCTGATGAAAGCGTCTGAGCCTGAAATGGAAGAAGATAGGAGGGAAGAGAGCGATGAAGGCGAGGCTAATGATGATGGTACGGAAGAGTCTCTTGGAAGAAAGTCTCACGGGAAAGCTAAAGCCCCCAACGTTCCTCTGACTATGAAACAAGGCTCTCCTTCCCACTTTGCTTGAGATCATCGCCATATTTATTTAATCTACTTTTCTCTCTCACTCAGTCTTCACTACAGCCACTCGAACAAACAAACAAACAATCACCCATTCTGTTCAAGCCCTTCAGATCTACTA
>JXTC01000046.1:670779-755168 GCA_002914845.1 Trema orientale
AGGATTCAATTATTTATCTATATGAACTTCAAAAAAAAAAAAAAAAAAAGCATAAATGTTTGAATCTGTTAAATTGCAATTCATTGCTCTATAAGATGCCTCTGATGCTTTGACTATCATATCATAGATCCTTGTAGATGTAGTGACAAACAATGCATTTTAATTTTGTTTTTGCTATGTTTTTCTAGTATAGAATGAAATGAATCACATTTGTGCATGATGATTCCGATATCAACTTTTATTTACTTTCTTGTTTTACACCAATTATTATCCTTGTGATATCATCATCACCATCATCGTCGTCATCATCTTCTTCAATCAACTCTCCTCCCGAATGATTTTGCAGCAAAATCTGAACTAGTTCAACTCCAGAAAGACAATGAAGGTATGGTGAAGGCGAAGGGCGAAATATGCTCACAAATATTGGAAAGTCAGAGGAAAATAGCTTCTCTGGAGTCCGATTCTTCCACTCTTTCCCAGGTAGCCGCTTTCTATGTCTATTGTCTTTGCATGTAGACCATGAAAAAGATACTTAAGAAGAATTGATTATTTGATAAAGCTAGTTTCTATTAAGTTGAAAAATAATAATTTTTTTTTTTTTTTTAATATTAAGTAGCTTCAATAATAAATTTACTGCTGGAAGACCTCAACAAAGTGATGTAATATTTTTGTGCTGCTTCCTTGTTTCTCTCCACGAATTTATTGAACAATCAGACTTTGGAGCTTATTCAACAAGAAAGGGTCGGCTTATCTGCCAAGCTGATGGAGAAGAGGTAATTCAATTTAGAAACTAAAATTAGTCGAGTGCACCAACCAAACGTTATAATGTGATAATCACTTTCAAAAGTCTATTATGACAGGACTTTCTACCTCAAGGTTACAGAAGATATGAATTTCAGGTTACAGGAACAAAAGGTTTGTATTTGAGCTGAATTTCCTTGTGTACTTTATGTTCCATACTTTTTACTCATGCTTTTTCCTTCAAATGCGGCTACTAGGACTGCTTCAATTCTCTTATGACTAGCATGGAAGCAGCAAAGCATGGAACGGTACATCGTTGCTATTTCCCTTTTTCTTTTCTTTCTTCACTAATTTATTTTTCGTTGGATTTTTTTGTTTGTTTGTTTGTTTTTTTCTTTTTTTTTTTTTTTGGTGGCTTGAAGGATTCCTCTTGCTTCATGATCCAAACAGTGTTTTGCAGTCAGTCACGTCTTTGATTCTAATGATGTTGATTAAGGGAGAGGATAAGAAACTATTCTAATGATGTTGAGTATCTGCTCATGTCTGTGGTTCCCTAATCTTACTGTATTTTGTTAGTTCTCTACTCATAGTTTATTCTTCATTCCCAACTCCTTTGGATCGTCTTTTGTCTGTTTGTTTCCTTCGACAAACTAAATGTTCGAGGATATTTTTAAAAATTTAGACCTTGTGTCTGAGTCATGTAACTGCAAATTTATTTTCTGTTTGAACTGGACCACTCAAAGGGCTATTTATTAAGAAGAAAATTTTTGCTGAGGTATTTTATATTCATCCATCTTCTTTCTTGCCACTGATGCAAAATATTTCTGAGAGTCCCTAAAGTCCTGCAGGAACAAATTCCCACTAAAAGGAATTTTATGCAGGTGAAGGACAAATTCGATGATCAGACTGATAAAACTGAAGGTATCGTTTTTGGACTTACATATCTTATTCTTTCAACATCCTTGTTGTATTTGTTAGTTTACTATCTTTTTAAGTTGTTTTCAAATATTTCACCGGAGGAAAACAGTTTTGTATATGTTGGCTTAAGGTTATTGGTGCCCCCTAAACACTTTTAAACACATGTTGTTATCAATTTTATGTTATCCTAAGTCAGAAAGATTGCAAGCAGTTATCCTTCTGAAAGAAGGAAAGAGTAACAGATCCATATATTCGTTCTGCAAAGTTGGAATCCCAACTAAAATAGCAAAAGAGATAGACTAATTCATATCTGCCTCAGCTGCCAACCTGACAAATGCACATATATAACCATTCGGTTTGATGTTTGAATTTTTTTCAACTGGAAGTTTAATATTGTCCCAAATTTATGATTGTTTTGTTTGATTTAGTTCCGATGTTCCCTGGTTGTAAGTGACTCAGTTTGATCTGTTCTTTCTTAATAAACCTCCTGTAGGAGCATTCACCGAAAAAAGTAGAAAAAAATTTTAGGTATCATGAATGTAGGAAATTCATCCAAAAAATAGAAATGGCTGCAACTGCATGTGGACAGCCTTCAAGTAGTCTTTGACATGGTGTGTAAATGAACAAACATTAGTTTGAGCATTATACAAAATTGTTAGAAGAATATTTGTTCCAGTCGAGGAATATTGTAAATCTAACTCAAGTCTCCGATGCACGATGGTTTACCAAAAAGTTATGACAGATGTTATTTCGCTTTGTACTTGACTTCTCTTTGCAGGGGAGTATTGCTTTGACAACCTCTGCACTGCAGACCATCCGGTAAAGTAGTTCTTCCATTGATCATATACATGGAGTTTCAAGCTTTTTGTTTTTATTAATTTCTTTGAATAACAGGAAAATGACACAAGGAAGAATCTAATGGCCAAGTTGGACTCTGCTAAGGCCAAGCTTGCAGAGATATCAGAAGCAAAATTGAAAATTATTATGGAGAACAAAATGGTAAATATAAAATGATATGGCTCCTTCAATCACACCAAACATATTATAGTGATGATGATATTTGCATTTTTCCACTTTTTCCCATCTGAATCCCACTTGTGACTTTCAGATGAAACAGGCCATTGAGCAAGTTAACTGTAGAGCAAATGATCTTAAGGTCAGATGTATGCTCAGTACAATTGATGTGTATATCTTGTACACATTTGAGAATGCTAAATTATTCACGTAGTTGGGTTTGAATCACATAGTTGCTCTGGTTTTTACTGGCCAGAAAATGCAATAATTCAACATTTTCATACTAATTTTTAGTTTTTCATGGTTGGCCAAATTTAGCCAGAATTAATGGAAATGGATCTAAAGACGCTGGAAGAGGAATACAATGCACTTTTATCAGATAAAGCAGGAGAAACTGAGTACTTGCAGTCTCTACAGTACCAAGTTGAGAAACTTGAGGTAAATGAATTAATAAGGTAGATTTTGCCAAAGCACAATATAGCATGATAGTATTTGGATTTGGAAATTATGCTTTTCTGAGTGTCTGTAGCTAGCATCTATGATCTTCGAAAATCTGACTCATGATTCTTGTTGTTCCCATTCTTGTTTTCATTAAATGGATTCTGCTTTTTCACAGGGAATTTCTCATGTTGTGAAATGTGCTTGCGGAGAGGAGTATAGATTGAAGACCGACCTTTGTGCATAACAAAACTGGAAGTTTGCATACATAAACTCTGGTAACTGATCAGAAGACAGAGAAATGAAAACTGCTGTTGACCAGAGTCTTTGACTCGTTGATGACTGAGTGCTAAACTAATGACAAGAAACATTTATATCAAGAGATCCGTTTAGTAATTCGAATAGATGCTTTGTTCTTTGTATTCTTTGTACGAGAGAATGCTTTTATATCAGAAGATATTATGCTTCCTGTATTCCTTGCAATGGATTATGTCTACCATTCCTGATTGAGCAATATGATTTTTTTTTCCCCTCAGATGAAATGCTGGAAAATGGCTTTAAAACAACAGTCCGAACCATGAGTCTAATGGTCTGTGATTGAAATTTGGCCACAAATTCACACAATAAAGTTGAATATTTGAGTTCTTTTGAATCTCTTATGGAAGACAATGATAATACAGGAACCTTCGGTTGTTATCTGTATCAAATGAAGCATCACCGGAAAGTAGAATTCCACGGGTTTACATGTAAATTATTGCGGACATTGGCATTAATTACAACTTAGTGGAAAAAGAAACAGATATATATATATATATATATATATATATGTATATATGTATGTTTCTTCCTTAGTAATATATTGTGCTTATGAGTTGTTGAGTATATATCTCCTATAATTAAGACAAAAGTAACGAGTAGAATAATACATCTGAAATCAGTTCATTCCAAGAGCTTCTAGAGCTTGTGAGATATGATGGGCTTCATAGCTCTCTGAGAAGGCAATGTTAGTTGAATCTTGTGGAACCACATCTTCTCTTTTGAAACTGTCTTCACTGCGAAGAAGCTTTTCGCTGCCATACTCGACAGAGCCTTTTAAAATTAAGGTCTTTTGAAGGCCAGCAAACAGGTCTTCAGTATCAGTGTCCCCTTTTTCCCCGGTGAAGACAACCATTTTGGAGAGATCAATTCCCCACCTAATGGAAAGATACCTACATAGCAATGACAGTTTTCTTGAATACAGAGCAATAACACATTCATATTGTAGTTTATTACTCAAGGAAGGAAGGAAGGGGGCCTAACCTCAGAGCTTGTATTCTTGAAGCGTACAATGGCACCACATTTAACCTGGATGCTGCACGAGTGTAGATGAGATTGCATCGGAAGCCTCTCATCCTCAGCCTTTGCCGGAGGTCATCGACCCTTCGAATCTGCCATACTCAATTTTCAGGGCAGAAAATGTGAAAATGTGCATCAACTTTTGCAACCGAAAGATCAAAATTAGTTAATTTGTCACTCAGCTCACCTTGGCTCCCGGTTTGACAGTGTAGGAATAACACCTGGTGCTGCTTGCGTCTGCATAGCCCTGGATGTCATCCTCATCCGCTCCTTCCGCCCTGGCCAGCCTTGCCACCATGGACCGCACATTCTCGCCGCCCCATCTATACTCGACATGGGACTCATAGTCTGCATCAGCCACCAAATCAATCCAGGGGTAGTACATCTCACTTCCACTTGAGCACACCAATGCGTCCAACTCTTGCACATTGACTTGGCACCGTTTCAGAACTTCCAATGTCTCTCCTAAGCTCGAACCAGTCACCAACACAAACCCCGTACGGCCCGCCAAGCCTGTTGCCGTGGCTTTTGTCACATTCTTCATGATTTGCTGCAGCAAGCTTTCAGCAAAATCTCCACTGTCCTCGTCGTAACAGTCGGTAGCTATGACAAATAGCCTCTGCCTTCTGCCAGGGCTGTAAGCAGCAGCTCCAGACTTACCATTGGGGGACGCCCTGCTTCTACTTCGAGTAATGGCTTCAATTAGTTCCTTCTGCCTGGTGGCGGCATCCAAGCTTTCCGCGGCATTGGACTTAAAGTCTGCTGCAGCTTCCACAGAAAATCTCAAAGAAAGGTCTTGTACGTCCTTGAGGGAGTCACTCAGGGGCTCTTCAGGAGCTGGCATGATCTCGAGGCGGGTGGTGGGGTGGCGGTTGCGGCAGTGCTCCACGTGAGAGAGGTAGTTCCGGCAATGTTCTGTCCATGAAAAGCGGTGAATATTCTTTAGGCCGTTCTTTCGGCACTCCAGCCAGAGATTCTTGTCCCCCACCAGCTTTAGCAGCGCGTCTTCTATGGCTTTCTGGTCGTGTGGATCAACTAGGACACCGTTATTTAGTGCCTGCACTTAAAAAGAGCATCTAGTACTAAGTAAGACCAGTATCTTGATGAAACTTGTTCTTTAATTTTAACATATCTTATTACTGATATTATTACCTTCAAAATGTCAACGGGCCCTCCGTTTTTAGTGGCAGCCACAGGTAAGCCATAAGCAGCTGCCTGCAAATCAACAAGTTCACACACTAAATCATGAACAAATCTTACATACTTATCAACGACATAGTCACTCTGCTTGCTCTTGCGTTGAATATATTAATACACATATGCATAAAGCAGGAGATTGCTTAAAGGTTCACCTCTATAATTGTGAGACCAAAAGGTTCCACGAGAGCTGGGTTGATGAATACTCCCTACAACACACAAATCACCCAAGAAAGCCATACTCATGTTAGAAATCTCATACTGCAGAAAACGACCACCACAGCAAACATAAGACGGGTGACCATGCACCTTTGTCTTTGCAGCAAGTCTATATATTTCAGGGACGTCAGACTGCTTGTGATGCTTGGGATAGGCCACCTGACCATACAAATCGTACCTGTCGATGAGCTTCAGCACCGTTGTAAGCACAACCGAGCTGCTATTAGACATTTCTTCGATGTCATCCCTATTACCAAGTATAAGCGTCTGCATACACGTACCAATTAATGATTAATCTTAAATAATATTAAGATTTAATTTGCATGTCGTAAAAACAGTACTACTGACTGTATATTAATTAGTTACATATACATAATTACCAAGTTGGCTAGCTCCCTAAGGGCTTGGCACTCCCCATAGGCCTTGAGCAACGTAGTGACGTTCTTCTTGGGGTCAGGACGGGACAATGCAAGAATGATGGGCTTGTGAGGGTTGGTGAAAAACCGCATTATCTCAGACCATATAGGAGGTAGATTAGTCTTGGTTTGAGCTCTGTCCGAGTCTATTAAGGATTTAAGATCAGCGGTATCGGTTTCAGTGATATCAGTAGTAGTAGTAAGGTTGGTGAAGTCCATGCCAGGCGGTATAACCACCATCCTCGGCATGTAGCGGCCGAGGCAACTCACACCACGGCGTCTCCTCACCCTCAGCTTCCTCTCCAACTTGAGATCGAACCCGTCGTAGAGTCCCCACTGCTCATCAATCTCTTGGCGCGTGCTGGTCACCACCATCTCCGCCGCGTCGAGGGCCAGCTCCTCGGCCTCAATCCTCCTAACGATCCTGTACGTGGCGTTGATATCCTCCCTAGAGAACCTCCCCTGCTTCAGCAACTGCTCGAACTTGTTCCGCCCCAGCGAATGCCCCGTCATCACCATCGGCACGTTCAGCGCGGCCGAGAGCCGGACCGCGGCCTCACCTCCGTCGGCGTAGTGGCCGTGTATCACGTAAGGCCACGTGGGCTTTCCGGCGTTGACCTGGTCTCCTAGTGCTCTCGCCATGTTGACCACGTGAGCCAGCGCGCCGTCCACGAACTCGGGTATGTGGGGCCAGAGAGACTCCTTGGGGATGTAGTCGTGGCGTGGCCCGCAAGGCAGGCGGACAATGTAGGCCCCACAGCTCCCGGCAGCGTCGGCGGGGCAGCAGAGCATCTCGTTGGGCTCACCGTAGGAGGAGTCGACGTCAGGGGAGGTGATCTGGCGGGTGAGAAGGTCGACACGGTAGACTCCACGGGTGTTGGCCAGAGCTCTCGCGAGTTCGACCACGTACTTGACCTGGCCACCCGTGTCCGAGTCTCTGCCGAGCTCCATGTTTTGTCCGCGGACCAAGCCGTGCATACTGATTAGGACAATGTAAAGATTCCTAGACGATGACGACTTGTTACTATTAGTGGTGTCATCGTGATCAGGCCAAATTTGAATCTCGGAGTTGATGCGAGTGAAGGCATGATGGTCAAGAGTAGTAGTAGTACTAGTGCTAGTGTCTTTGAGGTCGCCCTTAACAATGTCCTTCTCGCCTTCGGAGAGCTCCGAGAGGTCCTCGGCTGCGTCGTGTCGGCCTTGCTCCCTCTCTATCCGCCGTTTCGCCAGCCTTTGGGCGTCATCCCATGCAATCTACGGCCCCACATAATTTTATATCATTCATAGTTAATAAATATGTGTAACGCCATTAGAGTCGTTAAGACTTAAGAGTAGTACTAGTGCCATTTTAATTATTTTGTATGAAATATTAGATGAGAGTATCATTGTCACCTGTTTCTTCTTACGGGCGAGATGCCAAATGCGCCAGCACATATTCTCCAGTCTATTGCTGCGTTCACGGGTATTTCTTGTGGCTATTACCTGCGCCATACGGCCCATCATCACCATTCACCATATTGTTATATCTATTCAAGTTCATGCACCCTTAATTATAATGATAAGCTCCGTTTATGTATCACAAGAAATACGTGTAAACACTTTGGATATGTCCAACAAAACAGCTACTTTTTTTGTTTCCCCTCAGTTTCAAGCATTTGATTTCAGTATAGTCATGCTCTATTTTCGTCCTTTTTTTTTTTTTTTTTACAAAGTAACACAGTACATGTAAATTTGGCGAAAAATATCTGCAGAAAATAACTTATTCCAAGGTATACCTAAATTTGGTGAAAATCATTTAAAGAAAGTAAAATAACTTAAATTGATGTAATATCTTAGTATTTATTAATATACTAATATTTAGTATATGAATCTTTTCACCTATACTTACATTATGATTATATATCTAAAAAGCTACATCGGTCAACTCAAGTCAAGTTAAGTTAATGTTATAGAGAACTAATGGTACCTAATATCACAATCATGTGTTATTCTGTGATTAATAATTCTAATTAATAAATTAGGCCTCATCTAAAATATAATTATAATTAATCAACAATAAACTGACTCACAATATATTAGGCCTCATCTAAAATATAATTATAATTAATAAATAATAAACTGACTCACAATATATTATTAGGTACCATATAATATCCCATAACATTATTTTTTTTTTTTACCATGTTTAGCATTTTCCTTGGAAAGTGTAAAACTATTATATATTTCCATTTGGAGTGCATTATGCTCCAGTCAGCATGCATGGGTCGAACTATTTTTTTTTTACCATGTTTAGCATTTTCCTTGGAAAGTGTAAAACTATTATATATTTCCATTTGGAGTGTATTATGCTCCAGTCAGCATGCATGGGTCGAACTAATGTGGTCCAACGACAAATGGACCAATACAACTGGTCTGTGGGCCGTACCAGAAGAACCAATTGGTGCAAATTGCCACACAATCTTCCCATCTTTTGGTTCCAACTTTTTTTAGAGTGATGCCTATCATAGAATACCAATCTGAGAATGCTTTCAATTCTAAATCACAAACTAAAACCAATCAACTGTTACTCCAAGGAAAAAAAAAAGTATTCCATGGTATCGGAAAACTGTGTATGCTATTCTTTTTTTGGAAAATTTTGAAGCTATAGTAGAAGAGAAATATCCACATACACATTTTACGAGGAGGATTCTGTTGGAATTGATAATTGTGGTGGGACATAATAAGAGGGCCACAAAATGTTTTGAACTGAGGAAAATTAATTAGGAGCTTTTTGATATATAGTCGTGAATGCTTGATATTGCTTCCTAGCTAATATTGAATGATGAATATGACCCTAATTAAGTTTCCTAGCTTGTGGCTTTTATAAACAATAAGAGATGATAAATAAAAAGATTATATATATGTGTGTGTATATATATACCTATGTATATTATATGACAAACCTTAATCCAAGTTCTGTGGAGATCAGACTCATCAAAGCTATTAACAACTTCTTCCACAAAGTACTTAGTGGGACTAAACAACTTGTCCTGATGATCTTTTTCTTTGACTTCAAACTTAGCAATTTTGTTGAGCTTTCCATCATTCTTTTTCCCCACATCTAAGATTGCCTCCAAATACCCATTTATCCATTCGTTTCTTGCCATCGAATGACCTATGTATGTATACCACTTTCAACTGTTTATCTATCGATTAGCTATATATATATATAGATGTCTGTATATATTATAAAGCGATGTATAAGATAGAAAGAATGGTTTTGAACCTTGAAACTTTAGGTGTATCTATCGATCGGAAGACTTGAAGAGCTTAAAAAAGTTGAGAGAGAAAGCGAGAAAGAGATTAATGTTTCAATGGACTTGGCACTTTGAAACCGAGTTGGTGGAAGGACGAGGATCGTTAAAAAGGCTCCGGATTTCAACTAATTTTACTTTTTGTATTTTGGAAATTTCATAAATATTTATATAAATTATGAATTTGTCAATATGCATTGGGTGGCTTTGGTTCTCTCTCTTGCAATCTTATTCTTTTTTAGAGTATATTACTCAAACATCCTTATCCCTTTCTATACTTTTTAATATATTCTCCACCATACACCCAAAACTCAATTCCATATCTGTATTCAACGATATAATGCTTTCTTTATTACTCAAATTATACCTTGATATCCATTCAGATCATAGTTATTTCGTACCACAGATTAAATATATTTCTAGAAATCTACCCGTTTTCTAGTTCAAATAAAGGAATTTTCAAGATTTTGAGATTTTAACTACTCTAAGTGTTCCATAAGCTTTATTCTTTTCGTATCGATCCTGTGTAACTATTTTTGTTTTTAAAAGGTCATAAAAGGACAAAAGAAAGCTAACAATAGCTCAAGCTATAAAATATTAAGATGAGACTAAATAGGGGAAAAAATGCGTATCTTAAGTCATAAAGCTTAATTTGAAGACTCAAAACGCAGTTAAAGTTTAAATAAAATAAAAAAAAATATTCAGACAACTGGTATATTAATGTTTAATTACTATAAAGTGCCATGTCCCTTTATCTTTTCCTTTTAAGTTAATAATTTCACGGGACTTGTGGTGGAGCTTTGAAAGTCTAATAATGATATGATAGGTATACAAATAAACTTGTAGTTTAATATACACTTATATTTTTAAATATTTATATGTGATCAGTATTACTGTAATATTGGTAAAAACAAAAGGGTTTCTTATAAAGCATTGTTTTGGACGTATGGTTTGGGTTCAGATCGTGATCTATTTAATTTGTTTGCATGACGAATGTAGAACCACGCTCATTTAAAATTCTCTTTTGTCTTAACCCCAAAAGACAGATATTGTTTCAATTGTCAGATGTGTCCATTATGTACTGCAAATAATTCTCTCTGTAAAATTGTTTGCTAACGATTTCAGCACTCAATTGCCTGACCACTAACACCTAGCCCTACGATTTTATTCCCCTGAGCAGAACATCATAATTCTTGTGGCATATATTCTTCCGACTATGAAAGCCAAGCTATATATAAAAGGAGAAACTTAAATAGTGATTTTTACAAAAAGTCACTGTGGATATGTGAAATGCATTTTGTATTAGTTATAGCTATATACAAATTACAAGATTATGCATATTTGATTCGGTGGAATAAAATATAAATGGTAATAAAAACTGTAATAAAATAGAATTGGAATGAGAATATAAATGATTCTATTGTTTAGTTGAATTAGTGTAATTGAATAGAATTAATTTTGTACTCACTAAAATACCCATGCTTTTAGATAGCAAAAGGGGAAAGTTGAGTTTTAAATGAATTGACTAAAATGTGGAATCACTATTCATTACCTTTTTTAAAAGAATAAGAATTCTATGAAGTAAGGAATTAAAATTCTAAAAGAATCTTGATTCCATACTTTAAAGCTCAGCCAAACAATGGAATGAACCTTAAAAAAGGAATGACTATTTCATTTCAAGTCATCTAACCAACCAAACATCCAAACATGATATTAGATATAATAAAATTTCCTATCAATAGAAAAACTAATACTTATCATGCATTTAATTCTCATTAATATTTATTCCAATATATTTAATTGTAATTGTCAGATTAAAATCTTACTGTCAATATTAGTTTCTTTCGCTTCTATGTGCAATATAAATAATATTCAATTAAGATTAATTATATATAGCTTGCATCGATCTGGACTGGTCCCTTTCAATGTAAAACAGTACTAGAAAATAGCATGGATATATCTTGTACAAAACCAATGTACTAATGCATGATTACTTGATCAATAGGCAGAAAAAATAGTAACTTCATGCATAATTGATATGATTTTCTAACGTGATAAGTAACATTATTCAGTTCGATCGTTACCTCTGTTCAAAATTATGTATATGTTATTGTGTGTTACTAATTTTATGTAAAGATTTAGGAGACCAGATTGTCCGAACTTCTTTAAGCAATTAATATATATTAATGCTAGATATGTAGCACTATTTTCTTTTTTATTTTTTCTTTTTCTTCTAGGAGAGTTAGGCAAGAGGGCATATATATTGTTATATACACAACATGATCAATAAACCAAATATTACGGGAATATATACTGTACGTATATGTATTTACAAGCATTACGGACGCTTTTTCGTAGTGAAAGTAAGAACATCACCATATAAAGAAAATGCTCAAGCAGATGCTTAGTTTATGCCGCCAGAATCAATTGTGTAGCCCATTAATAAGAGATTATTTTTTATTTTTTTAGAGTAATGCTAGAGACACACGTAATATACACATAAAACATATACATAATGATGTGGCATGTGTTTTGAGCCACTCACATACATAGTGAAGTTCTATTTCAAAAATCATAGGTCGTTAAAATTAATGATACATCATTATGTGTATCTTATGTGTGCCCTTAATATTACTCTTTTTTTTCCTCTTTCTTTGGCTGAGCTGGCTAGGAAAGATTCTTCAATGTCGTTGCTTTCGTTAATTCCCTTTCGAAACGAATAATGCAACAAAGGGAAAGGGAAAAACAATAGAAGAAATAAAAGAAAATTTGCATGAAAGATAAGAAAGTAAGAAAACTGCTCCAATTAATAGCTTAAGAAATTAAGCACACTAAACTCCAGCTTATAATTATTCTCTTCAATGTATATTTCCATACACAAACATGAATAAAAAGTAGAAATTTTTTATTTTTCTACTTTTCTTTTTTAGGGTGTGGCATCTGATACCTTAAAGTTCAAGACAACGTCCGAATTATGGCCGGTCTCACAGTCCACTTAATTGGCTGACTAAGATAGGCTGAAAAGTATGAAAGAGTTGTTTTCCGAAAAGGATCTTAGGTAATATATATTGGAATATAATTATTAGATGGAGAGGAGAATAAAGATTAGGCAAAGCATTCAAAAGGGAGCCAGGAAAAGAAATAGAGAAAGAGAAAAGGTGATAGAAGAAAGAAATAAAAAAAAAATTATGATAAAAGGTTACACATGGAAAGAGATGTAGTGTATGAACATGGGAGTTGAGAAGGTTACATCAGAATAACAGAGAGAGAGAGAGAGAGAGAGAGAGAGATCAAGTGGGGAAGGTAGCATTGCGCATTAGCTTTAGATATGGGGCTGAAAACAGAAAGAGAAAACCCCAAAAAGGATATTTGAAGGAATATCCAATGGCAAAGGGGGTTCTAAGTACTACTCTTATCATCTCGATATATATATATATATATTGTGGCCATTCCAACTAGCTAGTACTATTCCTCTTCCTTTTTTATCTCCCCATTCATATTCCAACAAATATACGCCGCGTACTTTTCTCGCGCTTTTTCACTTAATCAAACTACATTCATGCATAATGATCTATTTGTGTCTTGCTATACTAGTTTTAAGCTTTATATACACGTTAATCACAAAAGAAGCTAGAATACATAGACTGATTGTTTAGAATCTCCGATATCCCACAGAGCTTAGAAATGGAGAGTTACTATCGATCAATGATTCAATTTTAAATTAAAAAAAAAAAACGTAGCACTACAAGATAGGGAATTTACACCTAGAGATTTACTAAGTCTCTCATAATAAAAGAAGGATTCACTCATAAATATTTTCAAAACTAACTGTCTTTGTCATAATAAAAGAAGGATTCACTCATAAATATTTTCAAAATTGTCTTTGTCATGTCACACATCCAAAATTACTTGAATACCCTATATTCTAACAAATCTTAAAATATATTTTTCTCCAATACACTCCAAATTACTTCTGACACCATACTACCTGCAACACCCTGCCACAACTGTCGGTCCTGATCTTGATCTTGGTGGTTCCTTTGCTCGACTAGGGTTGAAAAATTTTGATCATGGTCGAACTTGTACTACTGCCTCTCTCGGCTGTTCTGATCGATTCCAACACACTCTAAATTACCCCAAATGATTTTGAAAAACTCTTTTTTCTAAAAATGATTCCAACACCAGGGTTTTATAAAAATGATGAATGCAACAGAATTGGTCATTTAAAATTTTTTTTTACAAAATATTTTTAGATTGTGATCTAACATTAATTAATACATGAACCAAGGTAAAAATAATACCCAGAATCACTCCACAATCTTCTCGTCTTCCCGTTTATTCTCGAGAGCCATTTGATTAATCTAGTGTCTGGTTACCTTCTTGATTCCTAATAGAGAGATCCATAGATGAACAATAAGATGAGCTCCTCGATCCAATTTCACCAGGATGACCGAAACATCCAAGGAATACCTTATGTTAGCCATGCTCTCTCTCTCTCTCTCTCTCTCTCTCTCTCTCTCTCTCTTTTCCTCTGTATGCGTGTAACACTTTCTCCCAAAGGGTATTTCATGTGTAGCTCTTAAAAATGGCTACTAGAAAACTTTTCTCTAAAGTATACAGAGAGCAATTTATAACCTTATTAGGCTTATTCGACTCAACTGATCATTAAATAGTTATTGGACTCTAATATGTGCTATACAGGGGACCAAATGGATCCATGAAGTCTAAAGTCTAATGGACTGGTTAGTCACAATCATAATTAACTCTTTATATGAACTTCATTTATACTATATACAAAATTATGTTTACTACATATAACTATTTTGTGGATAATTTTATCATCATCTTTTAGTCTTGGAATCTTATGATGCGTTATGATTAGTACTGTATGAAATAAGCTAGAAACAAAATGTCTTTAATGAACTTAACATGTTATTATAAGTTATACTTATAGGGCATAAATCCCAAAAATCTCCTAGTTGCCCTAAAGCAAATAAAATATGTCTCTAAGTCTTAAACCTTCTAGGTATCTATCAAAACTCTTCTTAGGTAGTGCTTTTGTAAACAGACCTCTCAAGTTATCTTGCATATTGTCACATCTTCTCTTTGTACAATTTTTTTAACTAGTGATATATTTGGCTTCTGAGTTCCCTTGAGTTGGTAACTACTCTGTTGTTATAATAATAAAGTGTGGTATTGTGATAGGTTTCACAACAATGGGAACTACTTTAAGATCCAATAAGAACTTGCACTGTCAAATAGCCTATTTTACAGCTGCATATACAGCCACATATTCGTTTTTCATGGTTGAATCAATTTTATAATATTGCTTGATCCTTTTCTATATAATAGTTCCATCACCAAGAATGACTATAGAACCCAAGGTTGATTTTCTAGAGTGTGAATCAGATTTTTAATCAGTGTAACCTATGAGTTTAGGTTTTTCTCTATAATAAATAAATATATAATCTCTCGTTCTTTGAAGATATTTGAGTACGTGCTTTACTGCAATCCAATATTCTGTACATGGATTCGATAATACCTGCTAACAATCTCAGGAATATAAAATATATCAAGTCCCATACACGAGGTTTCTTGCTATAGATGCATATGGAAATCTCTTCATGTATTTCTTTTCTTGTCTATTCTTAAGAGATTGCTTTTTGAATAATTTGATACAATGTTGAAAAGTAGAAACCTTTTCTTCGAATCCTGCATTGAGAATCTAGTAAATATCTTAACAATATATGGAGATCATTTTGTTCTTTCGATCTCATATAACTCTTATACCAAGAAAATATAATTAAATTCTCTTAATTCCTTCATATTGAACTATTTTACTTTTACCATTGTTAATAACCCTGCATTAGTATCAATCAGTAAGATATCATTATTAAAAAAAAAACACATTTATCATTAAAAAAAATATATTTTTGTCATTTATCCTTTCATAGACATAACATATAAGCTGTAGCTTTAGACCGCTATATCGAATCTTATCTTCCATGATCGAGATGCTTGCTTGAGTCTATGAATGGATCGCTGGAAGTTATGAACTTTCTATTCCTAGTCCATTTCTACGAATCTATCTAGCTGTATCATATAGATATTTTCATCAAGATTTCTATTTAATAATGTTGTCTTGACATCCATTTTTTGAATATCATAACCGAGGCCTACTACAATTGATAAGAGAATTCCAATGAATTTAAGCATTGGAAAAAGTAAGAAGATTTCTTTATAGTAGATACCTTCTTTCTAGGTGTAACCCTTTGCTACCAATCTTGCTTTAAAGGTCTCTATCTATCTATTAACTCTTCTTTCTTTCTTGTAAATCCACTTGAAATCTATGGGTTTTACCCTGTTTGGAAACCCTACAAGAGTTTAGAATTGGTTAGAGTACATAGACTCTATTTCAGATTGCATAGCATTTTGCCAATAGTTAGCACCAACTTCTTCCATAGCTTCTTTATGGGTCCAGGGACAGGTATTATTATCGTTTGAGATATTTTGAATTGTTTCTCTCAAACCATTCTACCTTTAAGATGTCTAGCAATCCTACCACTAAACGAGGCTTCCTAGGTTGTTGATCAATAAGTCTTATAATATATTCTTATGTACTGATTTTTTTTCATTATATGAAACTTGCTCATGTAAAGATTCTCTTGAAATTTCTTCATGGATTATTTTAATTTTGGGCTTAAAATTTTTCACACGGTATTACTAGTTTTTTTCCCAAAGAATAATTGGTTCAAAACCTTTAAGGTATCAAAGATATTCACAAACACTTTGCGGTACTTACACTAAGGTGGGTTCAAATCGAAAGGTATCTTACTATATTCAGAAGCACTGGTTTATTTCTGGAAGAATTTCTTTATATTTGAACAAGTGTGAGATTGTTGATAATATTGTTGTTTAAATATAAAGACAGACACTTGAATAAACACCATGTATGCCTTTAGTACCACATTTGAAAAGAAACAAAGGTTTAGACATTTTATAAGTGTTTTTAATTGTAGGAGGGTTATAACTCTACAAGAGAAGAATACTCCTCCTTGCACGCGTGTGACATTGGCAGTGAGACTGTAGAGTCACTCATCAGGCGCACTTGGCACTTGGGCACGTATGTGTGACATGTGGCAAAAGTTGCAATTATTTGTTATTTATCTTTCAAATAAAAGATAATTATTATTTAAATGTTTAAATCTGAAAAGGCAGGGCTTTTTTTTAATGTTTTTTTTTCCAAGAGGTAGTTCCTAATTCAGCTGTTAAAACATCAAATCCACCAGTTACCTTCAACGCCCAACAAGTCAAGATCACACCTTCAGAGTCCCGAATTGTTCCACCAATACCAATGGCATCACCTCCCTCAAAAACAGCTGCATCAACATTAAGTTTTAAACAACCCAAGGCTGGTCGCCGCCATTGCAAAGAAATGGCAGTTGTTGATTTAGGAGTCATATTTTCTGTGCGGCATTTGTTAAGCTGAAATTCTGACAGATAATGTTGAGACTAGTCAATAAGAGTAGTAGCATCTCTCAAAGAGTCATTGAATAGCATATTATTCCTCCGGTTCCAGATTGCCCATAATACAATATAAACCAACTCAAAAAACTCCTTAGAAAGATATCGAAATAGAGCAAAAAGAATATCAGCAATAGAAGTAAAATGGTTATCAAGTTATAAAAAGCTTAGCAAACCTTACTTTTGCCTTGGCCGAGGCTCAAAGGTTGTCAAGTTATAAAAAGCTCTCAAGTGGTAACCCTCCTTTTACCCACTTGACTCAAGGGTAATTCTTGTCACATATTGTCACACAGACTTTATAAGAGAGTGGAGCATGTAATTCGGGTTCTAACCCTTCTATATATTATCAGGTCCATGTAAGACCGGCAGTACCGTTCTTATTAATGTCATGACATTTATATCATGCTTAACGTTTATCTCAAATTAGCATGCTATGGAAAGCTCACCAAGTTCACACAGAACTACTAATCTTGAGCAAAATATAGTTTCATAGCCAATATGCTTAAAAAAAATAGCCAACATAGCATTTCAAAGCTCAACATGCTCTAAACAACTCAAAAAATTCATCAAGAATTATAAAACATGAGTATTATCAACAACCAAAGAGCATGCATCAGTATTCACCACTGATAATTGTACACAATATTTAAGCATATACAGATAATCTACACAGAATATAATCCTTACATTGTAAGTGAATACTCTACTTACTTTTTTGCAATAGTCTCACAGTCGATTACAAATTGGTCACAATGTCATAAGCATGTTTCCTCACTGTAAAGAACGATTTACTTATTAATTGGAGCTTCCACTTAGTTTGACAATTAGTTAAAATCAATATACTATACTTTCTGAATTCATGGTCAAGAAATCCCTATTTATCATGTACGGGTGTCCAAATATAAGTAAAATCCTCAAATATTGTATTTGGAGTGTGTGGAGGTTGAAGCACGGTCTTCCCACATCAAAAGAAACTTTTTTTTTTAAGGTCTGGAGACACAGTGGTCGACCAAAACATAATCGGGTCAACCAAAACAAACCCAGAAACAACCTCTGTTGATGCGTCGATTAAAACAGATTTTGGTCGACCAAAATATGTTCTGGTCGACCAAAACGACGCTAGAGACGAATCTCTGTTTTGTTGATAGCAACGAAATCACAATTTAGAAAAATCACAGAAAATCGAATCCTCAACAGAATTTTACAAATAAGGTCATTTTGGAAAGAGCTAGATGTCTACTGTAACATACTAAAATTTCAGCTCATTTGGATAAGGTTAAGGGTACGAAATAGCACAAATACAGAAACTGCTCAATGAAAAACCAGAAATTTCAGATTCCGAATTGTTGCGAAAACTCCAAACCAACTATCCAAGTCGATCAGAAATGCATTTTACAAGTTTTATAACAAGATAGGGACTAACAGAATCTTAGAATACCAATTCACAACAATTGTTACTCATTAAAAACTTATAACAACAATCAAACTCAAAACTTTCACAAGGTTCAAAACTTTTATCTCAATCCATGGACATGCAAAGAGATTAAGTTGGTAAGCTCTACTACTTGGAGAGATAGCAGAATGCAGAGAGGGAAAGTGAAGAGGAAAGCTCTGCGTTCTTAGTTCCTATTGTAAAAGTGATAGGACAGAGAGAAAGGGAATAAGAGGATTTTGATTTTCTATTGAAAATTATGGCAGACAAGCAACAATAGGTATCATCACCAATTCTTCAACTAGGAACAAGTGTTCCTTACGTGTAAATGGCTGAGCCTTTTTTTTTTTTTTTTTTGGCAACTAGTACCCAAGTTTTGCAAATTTGTAAAATTTTCCTAATTTCTAGATTTTATTCCGAATATACCCTCTAAGCACAAAACTTTCAGGAAAACACCACTTGATAACTAAAATCTTCATAAATCACAAATATAATTGCCAATACTAAGCTCCAATTAATTAACTCCTGAGAAACCAACTCACTACTCACACTTCATGAATTTAATTCACATTATAGGAAACATGTAATTTCCTAACTCAAAATAATAAATGCCAAATAACAATTATCACATTAACAGTAGATAATTACATAATATTTGGCTAATCCAGCTTGACGGGGTTACATTGTGTGATTGGTAGATTTGTGTGATTGGTATATTCAAAGGTACTTTTGAGTAGAAATTAAGATTATAACGCAAAATAAGAAGTTTGTAGGTAATTTTTGAGCTTAGAAAATTTTAAACTGCAATCGGAATCGCATACTACAAATATTTGGGTTGAAAAAAATGCCTAGATCTAGCTAGACAAGGGCGTCGAGCATGCTAGATATCCCTATCTGACGTTCTAGACACCCCTGTCTGGTATACTAGACTTCATTGTCGAGATATTTTTCATAATTCATAATGTTTACTCGACAGTGTTGTCTAGCTAATAGACATACATGTCTATCCATTAAATACACATGTAATTTTTTTTAGGGTTGTGAAAAACTTTTTATATATACTAGTTAAGAATAATATTTTTTGGATGCTCTTATATATATTTACTTATTTATTTTATATTTTTTTTAGACATATTATCAACACTTATAATCACATTATGTGATGGCGTGTAGGAAAAAAAAGAAATTCTTGGAATTAGAACAAAAAGAGACAATAATCAAAACGCAATATAACTAAGAAGATGATGACGACAACGAGGATGACCATGATGATGGTGGTGGTGGTGGTGGTGGTGATGGTCAAGATGGTGATATTTTTATTTGTGTTATGTAATATTTTTGTATCGCCTTGTAATGTGCTGTGTGTAATGTCATGTTTTATAATGTTATGTCATCTGTTATAGTGTTGTTTTCATTGAATTGATTGATATTTACAAAAAAAATAAATAAATACTACTAGACAGTGGTGTCGAGTCACTAGACAACGTATCTAGCAGCTTCGACGGTCCTGTTGAGTTCCTAAATACAGTATCTAGATGCTCTCCCAAATAGTAAAATACTACTAGACAGTGGTGTCAAGTAGCTAGATATCTTGTCTAGCAGTCTCAACAATCTTGTTGAGTTTCTAGACACAATGTCTAAATGCTCTTCCAAATGTTAAAATGGAACTAGACTATGATGTCAAGTCACTAAACTCTATGTCTAGGTTGCTTAACAATTGTGTCGAGTTACTATACAAAGTATTTAGCCATTCTCTCCAATATTAAAAAGCTAATAGACATAATGTCTATCTTACTCGACAAACTGTCAAGTTTTTAAGGATAATCAGAATAATTGTTCACTATATTGAGTCACTTTCTTATTAGAAAGAATAAGAAAGTAATCACGATGTGACTAAATTTCTACTAATATGGATGCTATATATTCAATATTATAATAAATAAAAACTCATTAAGTTAGTGTTTATACTTAGTATTCATTTTACTTAGTTATGTAAGTTTCTAACTAGAAACAAGAATAACGAAGGTATAATTACTTAGCTATAATTCACCTTTACTTTTTAGTGTTCATTATACTTAGCTATAAAAATTATTTAATTTATGTATAACTCCATTTATTATTTATGTATCTTTTATGTATAATATTTATATATTTTTATAGCTCGACGAATAGTGTCTATTTAAATTAAGTTTCTAATTAAATTAAATAGAGTAATGTCTTACATAAATAAAGGATATTAGATAGTGGTGTCGAGTAGCTAAATATCCGTATCGAGTAGCTAAATATCTATGTCGAGCCATTCTCCCAAATTTGAATAAGAGAGTGTTGTTAAGTATCTGGACAACCTTGTTGACTAGCTAGAAACCATATCGTGTAGCTAGACAACTCTGACGAGTGATTGTCACAAATGTGAAAAGGCTCTAGACAATATTGTCTAGTATTTATACAACTATGTCAAGTAGCTAGACAACATATTGTGTAGCTAGGCAACCATATTGTGTAGCTAGGCAACCATATTGAGCCATTGCTCCAAATGTGAAAAAAGCTATTAGATAATGTTGTCGGGTAGCTAGACAACCATTGTGTGTAGCTAGATAACCCAATCGAGCTGTTGTTCTAAATGTGAAAAGGCTACTAGACATTGTTGTTGTATATTTAGACAACTATGTCGAGTAATAAGGATGACATATTTTCACTATATTAATAATTCAAAACTCATTAAGTTAGTAATAATACTTACTTAATATTCATTAAAGTTAGTTGTTGAAGTTCTAATTAGAAAGACTAATGAAGTAACTAAGATTCTAGTAATATGGATGACGTGTGAGAAAAAAAAATGAAGTTCTTAGAATTGGAACGAAAAGAGACAACAATCAAAATACATTATAGCCAAGAAGATGATGACAACGACGACGATGACCATGATGATGATGATGGTGGTAGAGTAATGGTGGTGGTAGTGACGATGGTGATGTTTTTATTTGTGTGATGTAATATTTTTGCATTGCTATATAATGTGTTATGTGTAATGTCATGTTTTATAATGCTATATTATCTGTTAGTAACATCATTTTCATTGAATTGATTGATATATACAAAAACAAAAATACTACTAGACAATGGTGTCGTTGTCTAGCGGCCTCGACAGTCCTGTTGAACTCCTAGACATAGTGTCTAGATACTCTCCCAAATGTTAAAATACTACTAGACAGTGGTGTCAAGTCGCTAGACGTCTTGTCTAGCGGCCTCGACACAATGTCTAGAATGCTCGACGAACAATGTCTAGTAGCTAGACATATTATCTGGAATGTTCAACAAATAGTGTCTATTGGCTAGACACACTGTCTAGAACGCTCGACAAATAGTATCTAGTTGCTAGACACACTGTCTAGAATGCTCGACCAATAGTGTCTAGTGACTAGACACACTATCGGGGATGCTTGAATAATAGTGTCTAGGGGCTAGACACCATGTCTAGAACACTCGAATAATGTGTCGAGCTATCAGACACTATGTCTAGCTATTTTACAGAACATTATTTTAAATGATGTCAAGTGGTTGGACAGCTTTTCTTAAATATTAAATACCTTGTCTTGGACATCTAACACTATGTCTAGTATAATTTTCAACAAAATGTTCTCAAAATCTACGAAAAACCAATGAATCTTAATACATCCCCAAATAAGTTCTCCAAACTACTAATAAAGAACCTAAAAAAACACAATATTCTTATAATTTATGCTCCACAACATTGTCAAGTCACTAAATAACTAGGTTGAGCAATTCTCCTTGATCTTAGAAGGCTACTAGATAGTAGCATCGAGTTACTAGACATAATTATGTAGATAATGAAGTAATTAATAACATTTATAATAATAAGGATTGATAAGCTTATTTTCACTATAATAGTGACTAAGTATTTGTGCATAGTTTGAATGTGTGTAATGACTAGAAAATAATGTAGAGTGCTCTAGATTTAGTGTCAAGTAACCATTTTACATATTAGAAAATGGCTAGACAATAGTGTCTAATAGCTCAATCCTACTGTCCTACTGTTGAGCCTTCTAGACAAAGTGTCAAGCATGGTCACGATAATGTCGAGCGCCTATATCGACAATGGATAAGATATTACTCGACATGTGTGTCTTGCATGATCAAGAAGGCGTCGAGCGCTTAGGTGGATAATAGTTGAGACATGGCTCGATAAGGGTGTCAAGCATAGTAAAAAATGTACGACTTATCGAGCGCTCGACGGAGTGTCTAACAGCTCGACACCCCTGTCTAACAAAAGCTGGGCATCGTTTTTGTCCCAGATCTGCTTTTTTTTGCAATTCCGATTATAGTTCAGAACTTTTCAAGCTCAAAAAATAGCCACAAGGTTTGTATTTTTCTTTGTAGTTTTAATATACTAGAAAATTACCTTTTAATCTATCAATCAAACAAGAGTTTTAGCAAAGATTTAATATTGATCTGAAACTTAAATATTGTAATGGGAGGAAACTTAAAGAGGAAAGTATAATGAAGATGTTCAAGATTAATATATGAAGAAATTCGTTAATTTGAGTGTTTTCATATTTTTGGCCAAGATGAGAAAAAGAAAAAGAAAAATCGTGAAGAAGAAGATGAAGAGGATGGAAAAAAAAAAAAAAAAAAAAGAACTAATTATTTTTTTTCCTTTTAAATTTAGTTTTTTATTTATTTAAAATGAGGGTCATATGTCATTCCACAATGTTATTTCTTAAAAAGGATGTATTCATACCAAAACTATTAAAAGGGTCTAGTTTATAAAATTCACTATGGAGAGAGTGTATTTAAGCAACTTTCCCTTATTTATTTGAAACAGAATCATATGCTTACGATATTGTACATATCTTGTCGATGGCATTGGCGTCTTTAATATATTGTAGAGAGTTAGGTACACGCAACAAATGAAGAATTACAACTCTTCCATCAAAAGACGAAGATTCGTCGGCATTCGCATGTATAAATGATGCAAAGGTGAAAACGCATGTACAGCATTAAAACCACTATATAATAACCGTAATTGCAAACTAAAACATCCTTCTCTTCTAAGCATTGGTAAAACTAATGCACTCAAGATTAGAATAAATGACCTTCTAGTGCACTTCTCTGTGAGTATGGATTCTGCGGTCTATGTACTCATCGAGACCTTAGCTCTGATATTCGACTGTAGAATTATGCCCGTCCTCAACATCCAACACTGTTGACAAGCAAAATGCAAATTCAGAAATCACACTTCTAAGCATGAATTATGATATTCGCATATTTTAGGGTTAATCAAATCAATCTATTCTTTCAGATTGAGCCAGGAATACACAAAATAATAAAAAGGACCCTTTCATATGACGATGAGACAATCATAATAAACAAGCTTAAAAACACATCGCATGTCCATTTCCTGATCTTAGTGATCAATCAGTAATTCAATTGCAACATGCATGAGTATATTACCTCAAACATATTCTGTAAGGAAGGGAAGACACCTTTCAGCCACTCATTTCCTCGTCTTGTCCAGAACTTCAATGTATCTCTTTGGAATCCCATAATGCTCAATCAAATGTTTTGCCAGGTCATCTATCACACCACCTTGAACCAGGACTTCGTGTCCTTTCTTACCTGGATTAATAAGAGCATGATGTCATCAGCTGGTGAAGTATAAGTGTGATAAAAAAAGAAAGAGAGAGAGAGAGAGAGAGAGAGAGAGAGATAAAAGTCAAAGAAAACATGTCAAACTATTAGCTCCGGATCTTCCTAGTTTCTAATAAACACAGCCAATATACATGATAATCTACTTCATATAAAGATCCATGAAGCACCATACCTGGAAGTTCTGCCACTGATGTACTGCAAGCAAACTTTTTCTGCAGCTCAGAAGCCAAAGCAACAGCATCCATCAAAAATGTTTCCATCCCTGAGAGTTTTGTCACCTTTTTGCTACCTTGCCTTCGTTCAGTCACTATCTGGATTGTTTTTAGTCCACCTTTACGAACAACTGACTCATTTCCCCTAGTCACAATGTGATGAGCTTGCATCCGGTTTATGAACGTTGATCCTAGATCTTTTTTATGAATTTCTGTTGGGTATGTCAAACCTTTTTTTATGGCTCCCTTGAACAGCGCATCACATAATATTGCATCCAAAACAACAATGGACTTGTTTGTTGGCTTCACAAGATTTTGATCATCGACATATTTATGAACAATAGCGGTGGCATCAGAAGCACTGTAAAGCTTTCCTGTATCAGCTCCTACAGCAGCAAATATGGGATTCACATGAACACTTGATTTATAGATCTCTGCCACTTCAAGCATTTTATTGGACCGACTTTCACACGGAGAAGGTTCAGTGGTTTGCACACTTTTCTCCACATGCCGCTTCTCAGGCTTGAAGGATGAGTAATCTGGATGAGTGCGACTGACAGAGAACACAACAGCCTCTTTCTTATACTTGTCTTCTTTTACTGTTATCTGTACAAGTATATATATTATCAGGAAGAACATATAAGAATCATCGACGAATACTTCAAAGCATAAAAAGTATATTGAACTCAAGGTCCAAACTTAACAGATTTGCACTACAAGTTGATCAGCCCCACCAAACTCTCTAGTGGTAGAAACTACAATTTGACTCTCATTATGTAGGGCCTCAAAGGGCCCGTTTGGGATAACTTTTACTTCCTAAAGTAAAAGTTTCAGAAGATCTTCTTGTAAAAGCTAGTGGATCCATGCTTCATTAAAAAGATCTTCTAATTAAAAAAAGATCTTCTGACAATTCATCCAAACACCCCCAAAAGTAACTTTTGGGCTCCAAAAGATCTTTGGAAGCTATTGCCAAACATGCCCAAATCAACCTGAAGAACTTAACAATGAAGCCTTTCCCTCGTAAAGATAAATTCAGTCTTTTAACAATGTCAAGAACAGTTTAAACATGCAGCCTTGATTTGAAAAATCAAAATATTTATGAAAAACTTAATTCTGATGAAACCAGAGGAAGAGGAATGATTACTTCTCAAGACGACAAGTTTTTTCCCCTCTCTATTAAAAAAATAAATAAATAAATAAACTGCCTAATTTCATAAAGTGCCTGGATAGAATTTCATGTTAATACATTGCTTGAACTGAAAAAATAAGTAGACATACCAATCCTGCAGAAGATTTAGCTAGTAACCATTTCGACAGTTTCTTATGAGACGATTTCTTGATGTCAAGAGTGATGCCTGAAGGTCTACAAGGTAATATATGGTTCGACCTACACAACCAAAATGAAAACAGCAGCAATTGTCAGAAATTTAAGTGAACAACACTACAAAATAGAGAACTAAAAAGTTGTTAAATGACAACAAAAAGACATAGATGCCAACTTATTCTTACCATAGGGTGCTTCCAGGCATGGGTAAGTCTTTATCTTTAACGGTCGTATGCAATGCTTGCAAAAGACACTTATCCAAAAGCAGGTCCACATCCTCAGTGGACAAAGGATGTTGATCCTCTACATTTGATTCACCAGCAGAAGCGTTATCTGTTACCTTCAAATCGGCCACACTTGAAGTAATCTCTTGTTCAGCGGTATCATTTACAGCATCAGTTTGGTTTACCGAAAAATGTTTAGGTACAGATTGATCATCAGATGTGTCAACAGAATCTCCCACTTCTTTGTCATCAATCCCTTCCTCTTCATTATGCGAAGAATTTGCCGCGTCATCATCACATGAATCCGAAGCCTGACAGGATGATGAGGCTGGATCCTCAAATACAACATCTTCTAGAAATCCCGCATTTGGCACATAGTGGCCTTCAACTGATTCCCTGCCAAACGGTACCATGGGAATGTTAATCAAAACAATCTCTAAGCCAGTTTTTTTCCAACAGCCCTCAATCTAATTAAAGGCACCAAAATACTTGCCAAAGTAAATCACGATAATAGTGCGTAATTTTCAAAGCCTTTCCTCGCAAACCCGCCTTTAATGCTTCAGTGCTGCTCATTGTGGTACTCCCAACCTTTGAAAGAAAAAAAAAATCAACAAACTAAATTTCCCAACCTCAGGATTTCAATTCAGTTTCAAATTGTTGTGAACTTAAAGCACTCTATAAAAATAAAATAAAAAATAAAAAAAGGCATACCGCAATTGGAGCGGGGTTTCCGGGAACTTTGACAGCCCATGGCTGGCCAGCTGAGAAGGAAGGAAGACCTTCAGGAGGAATGCTGATACCTGGAAACATGAGATCAGCACCACCAATGACATAACGAGAGACCTCACCCCCCTTCAGCGAGAAACAAGGCAATAGATTTGGAACCTTCCAGAGAGCATACACTGCCGCCCAAGATAACAGGATGAGAACAAAGCAGTGGTTTACAACAAGAAAAGCTTTAAATTTATTTAACAATATAGAGATATAAGAGGAGGAGATACAGATACGTATGGCAGTGGAATTTACCAGTCGGGTAGATTTCAGTGCCTCGGCCATCAGTGTCGAAAAACGTAGGGAAACCACCTTCGACACCATACACATGGACTCGATTCTGGAACTTGGCAACCGTAATCTCCACCTTGGGAGGGAGCAAGGAATCGATATCGGGATCAGAAGCAGAGGGGAATCTTTCCTTGACGGTACGCTTGAGCTTTTTCCTGTCAGCACCAGACAACCTCTGGTGTGACTTCAACTCCATCGCCTTCTTAAACATGCTTGCGAATTTCGCAGGGCTGATTCTGATTTTAGCTTTAGCTTTAGCTTTAGCTTCGTGTTGTTGTTGTTGTTGTTGTTGTTTTGAGCTCTAGCTTCTAAACCCCTCTTCCTTACGTGCGTGCGTGCGTGCCTGTGCCTCTAGGGATTTTTCCGGGGAGAGCAACTGCGCAACCATCTGGAAAGTTCTATAAGGCTTTCAGGCCCATGGAGTCTATGAACCACGCGTCTTCACATCTAACAGAAAGGGCTTCTAAAAAAAAAAAAATAGAAGTCCCAAAATCTGAAAAATTGAAAAATCCCATATGGGCTAAATTCTTGAAAAATCCAGGATTTGTTTATAAATATATAATTTTTTGGGATATTTACAAAATTCCATGCCCAAGATACCAAAAATTGAAAAATCTCAAATTGACTAATTTTTTTGAAAAATCTCGGATTGATTTAGAAAAATATTATTTTTGAAAAGTATTATTAGAAAAATAATACTTTTAAAAACTATTTAGAAAAATATTATTTTTCTTTAAATTTACTCGAGATAACCAGTTAGGTTACTTAATGTAATCAATCCAGTTACTTGAGGTAACTGTTCAAGTCACCTCAGGTAACTCGACTAGTTACTTTAAGTATCTCATCAATCGGTAAAAAGTAATATTTTTCTAAATACTTTTAAAAGTGATATTTTTATAATTAAATCTAGAATTTTTCAGAACAATTTCAAATTCCGAGATTTTTCAATTTCAAAATCAAATTCCGAGATTTTTCAATTTTTTTGAAAGTACCATAAAAAATCAAATTTCCTCCAATTTTTTAATAATTGATTTAGATAAACAACGTTTTCAAAAATATTTAGAAAAGTATCACTTTTTCTTCAAAATTGATGCATTTAGAAAGATATTCGAGGTAAACAATCGGGGTAACCAATCGAGTTATTTGATGTAATCTACCTCGTTACGTCAACACGTAATTAGACCTGTTATCTCAAGTATTTTATCAATTTGTTATAAGTGGTATTTTTCTAAATATTTGTAAAATAATATTTTTTTTAATAAATCCTAGATTTTTCTTCTTTTTTTTTTGAAATTTTACAATATAAAATTAAATTTTCCCTAACAGAAATGGGAAAGATCATCATCAATGAACTACAATTCTTACGACAAAATTTAGCCTCGTTACCCATTTCTTTCACTTATATTTCACCAATACCCGCTTTTTCATTTTAATGGTTTTATTTCATACCCGTTTTTAGGTATAGGTAATACATTTCACGTGTAAAATATATTTGCTATATATTTACAGTATAAAAATATACTTATAATTTACTTTTTATACTTTTAAAATGTATATCATATGTTTATAATTATAATGTAAATGTATATAGTATATTTATTATATATTTACAGTATAAAAATATACTTATAATTTACTTTCTATACTTTTAAAATGTATATCATATGTTTATAATTATAATGTAAATGTATATAGAACTCGCATTTTACATATGAAATATACATATAAAAAGGGTGTGAAACTATTAAAACGAAAAAGCTAATATTGGTGAATTATAAAGCAAAAAAATACGGCAAAAAAAATGGATAGGGAGGCTAAATTTCATCGTAAGAAATTGCGACGCAGTCATGATGGGCATCTTCTATTAGGTACGAAGACTCATAAACTCATTGGCTTGAAGCGACAAACACCAAGGTATATGTTTCATATATAAATAAACGTGGTATACATTTCTTTGAAAATGAATACAAAAAGGCTTATGAATCCGTTCATATAAAAAATATAGATATATTATTACCTATGTAAATTTTAAAAAAGAGTATTCATGTATTTTTATGTAAATTTTTAAAATGAGTATCCATGTATTTTTCTCTTTCTTACAAGAAAATTTTATTTTATGTGGTAAAACTTCAAAAAAAAAAGAAAAAGAAAAATACCACCTGAATTTTTTTAAAATTTTAATAAAAGAATATCACTTTTTAAAAGTTGTACTATTGATGGAGTTACTTGAGCCAATTAGTCATGCACTTGAGCTAACTAGTCATGTGTTCAAGGTAACCAGTTAGATAGTTCGGATAACCAGTCATACTTTGAATTAACCAATAAGTTACTTGAGGTAAACCAGTACAAGATTTTTCAAATAAATTTAGTTGTCCATTTTTAATTTTTGTAAGAACCTCATTTAATTTGCAGATCACTTATTTTTCAAACTCAATAAGAAAATATTGAAAATGTCATAAAATAAAGTTGTATTTAATTATTAGGATAATAACAAAACTATCTCCTGAATTTTGATGAAATACTTAATATATCCCTTCAGTTTTTATAAATTACAAAAATATCCCCTCTGATTAACAAATTAATACAAATTTCACCCGTATAGCTTATTAGGTCAAAATTAACAAACAAAATATCAAAATTACTCTCTCTCTAAACTTGTAATAAAATAATTTTTTTTGAAATGACCAAGATACCATTATCTGAATATAATTAAATAGCTAAAAAAAATAAAAAAGTTTCTTTGAAAAAATTATATAAGACTTTTCTTCACCAAATCTTCTTATCCTTAGTTATTTTCTCTTTTATCTACCACTTTTTTTTTTCATTGAACACTATTTACTGTTCTTTAAGTAATATTTATTTTGTTACAAGATTAGAGAGAGGGTAATTTTAATATTTTGTTTGTTAATTTTGACCTAATAAGCTATAGGGGTGAAATTTGTATTAGTTTGCCAATCAGAGGGGATATTTTTGTAATTTATAAAAACTAAAAGGATATATTTAGCATTTCATCAAAACCATGGGATAGTTTTACTATTATCCCTTAATTATTTTATATGAAACTTTTGTGGTTTTGGAAATGTGAAATAACTCCCTTTGAATTTTTTTTGGTTTTTGAAAAAAAATTTGGGGCTTATTTGCTATGTGATCGGAGGTAGGGTTTTCAAACTTATAGGATAGTACTGGATAACAAGCATTAAATCCAATTTTTTCAATATTTAAAAATTTGTTTTGTAATATTTTTCTAATAATTTGGTTATTTGCACTTTCTAAAAAAATTTAAAATATTTGAAAACAAAGAAATATCAATACTTTTATGTAGCTAACACAAATATTAATCCTTTTATGTAGCTAACAATTAATTATTCTATAAATTTTTATCAACTTTTTATACCATTTTAGTTATTTTTTTTCCTTTTTTTAAGTTAGATTGTACAAGAGCCGACTTAGATATCTAATTTAACTGTTAGCAATTATATATACATATATACACTATCTTGTGTCATATTTCACAATATTTTCTAAAGATATATGGATTATTATCATTTTGGACCTAATTTAAACTTCATGATGGAATATAAAACAAAATATAACCTATTTACGAAAAAAAAAAGAAGCTTTTTTTAATTGAAAGTTTAAAATTGGCCTTGCATACCCATCACCCAGTATAAATTCAACCTCGTTCAAACAATTTCGACCAATATCAAATACAATGATAATAATAATTATAAAAAAGAAAGACAAAATCTTCCTTAAGCATTCAACTATTCTCATACAGCGCGTTTGGTGCACCGGACAACCCATGGAACTGGACTATATTGGTCTTGTCCCGTGTTTGGTGCTGCCACTATCCATCGGACAAAATAATCCAGGCCCAATTTAAGAGCCTTAGTGAGGGATAAAAGTGACCCATTGATATGGTGGGTTAAAATAAGCCCTACAGGCTAGGACTAAAGTCAGATTGTACACTCTTTTCCACGTAATTTTTTTCTAAAGTTGGGTCTTTTTCAACCTTTTGAACTGCAACTTTCTCCCACTAAGTCTGCAACACCTCAATCTTTGCAATAAAGAAAAGATTCAAGAACTGTTTGTATATTTCTCATGAGTCAATTTTATTGGTTTTTTTTTTTTTTTTTTGCTTCTTTTTTTCTTACGAATAAGAAAAAAAAAGTTTTAGATTTCTTTAAGATTATGAACTAACCCAAGATTTTTTTTTGAAGGAATTGACCCTAGACTTACACGGATAAAGAAATTTCTTTGGATTTTTGTTTTGATAGAAATTTCTTTGGGGTTTTGTTTTCTGAAAGTATATTAAATTATTATATCCATGAGTTATATTTATTTGCTTTCCTTTTTCCTTTCTTTTCCTTTTGTTCTGGGATTTTTTAAGGTTTTTTTCGTTTTTTTTTTTTTGGTGGACTTAGATATGTTTTATATGCGACTTGAAAAAAAATAATGAAAATTTCAATTACTTCTTCTTTTCTGAAGAAAAAATAAATGGTTTTCTTTTTTGGCCTGAGAGAGAAAAGAAACAAAGTTTTGGATTGTTTGCTCTTTTTTTTTTTTTTTTGAATGAAAGGTGTGATGATGGGTATTGTGATCTCTAGGCCTTGGGTCCGTGAGTACAAGAGTAAACCTAATTGCGATCAATAAAAATGGAATTTAATTTTTCTTCTTTATCTAAATTATTTGAATGATTTATATTTAAAAAAAAAGAAAAAATAGAAGAGAGCAAATGTAACGATTTATTAGAATTTATAATTATAAATAAAATCTGTAATTAAATTAATTTAAATATTCATTTGAATACTATTGACAATATCATTTTATTTTCCTCTATTAAAAAAAATTAAAGAGTCCAACCCCCAATTTAGACCAAACACAAATACATGATTATTGCTTCAGTTCTTTTTATCCGGTAGTGCACCAAATACAGTATACTACTAATAATAATCCAATAAGGTCCAATTCAATCCAGTTCTAAATAATAATTCAACCAGTCCACTCTAATCCTGTACACCAAACGGGCCGATAGTCTTTCCTAACCACTCAATGAACTTCTCATTTACTAGTTTATGATACATAATTCCAACATTCTTCATATCAAATGACATCATTTTATAACAATATGTCTCTTAGTCGTCTAGATGTACAAAAATATGATTGTATCCCCCGCAAGTAAATTTTTTTAAAAAAATCAATAAAGCTTAACAATTCATGCCTAATCGTGCATTGACCATCTTGTTTACATAGGATAGAGGAAAACTATCATATAGGCAAGTTCTATTAATAATATAGACTCGCATTTCCCATTATTCTTCAGCACTACTACATTATTAGCCAACCGGTTTAGAAAGTGCACTCCTCGAAAGTCATTTTCCACCAAATTTGTATAACTTTTTTTCTTTTTTCTTCGAACCTTTTTCTTCTCTGCTTCACTGATCTAAATGACGAATCCACATCTAATCTATGGATACTGGTCTTTAGAGTAATCCCAGTCATGTCGAGACCAAACAAAACAATCAATGTTTTTTTTCAAGAGTGCCACTAATACTTCCCTCGCACTGTCATTCAATCTTGCCTATCTGAAAGTTGTCCTTATATAACTACAAATTGAGAAATAAATAAATAAATTAGTAGAAGGTAATACCATGAATTCTTTTAAAATTTATTTTAACCTATTTTTATTGTGCAACTGATCTTGCCAAAAAATGAAAGAAAAAAAAGGGTGAAACAATAACAAAGAAAAAAAAAATCAATAGAGCATATAGTGGAAATGAGTTAATTACTCTTCATTAAAAAAAAATAGTTAATCATTGAATCAGACTTGAAATCAAAATTACTGATATAGTAGTGTGTATATCAAATGCATGTCCATTTAAGTAGAAGTGATAAATTCCTTAAATAATAGTATGGATATCAAATGTATATCATATGGTTGAATTTTGGGCTTATTTTAAGTATATGTCCATTTTTTTTTTCAGTATTATAACAAAATAACTAATATATTAGTGTGTATATAAGTATAAATATAAGGTACCCAATATAAAAACTAATATACTTAGTACATACGCTAAAGTTGGTATATAAGTAGATATACTACTGTATAAATACATATAATTGGCCATTTAGCTATAAAAAAAACATATATTTATTAAAATAAAATGTTAAAAAAAGGACACACATTCTAATTTTCCAAAAGAAAAAAAAAACTTGAATGAAAAAAATGAGGATGAAAGAATCAAACTTAAAAAAAAAATAGAACTGATAAATTCCATAAATAATAGTTAAAAAAAATTAAAGTGATAATAGAAAAGAGAAAGGTTGTTGCAGAAGCATTCAGAACATAAAGAACAAGAAAGTGGGAGAATGTAGATAAAGTTTTGAAAGAAAATTTATTGGTCAAAGATATTTTTACAGAAGATCCATCATTATCAATTGAAAGAGCTTACTCGAGTAGTGAAAGACGATAATTTGAAAGAACGAAAGATGTTTCTTTATTGGAACTCTAATTATGCTTTTTGTGGATCAGATCAGTGAACATATCATCTACATTTGAATCCAATTGTTTGATTAATTGTTAATCAATTGCCTAGCATTATTATTTATCTGTAATATGATAGAAATACAATATGTATTTTTACAAAAATTTACTTGCCAAAAGTTGTATTTGACATAAAAAAACTATTAATCATTTGAACCTCTATATTCGTGGTGTGTAGCTAAATTATTTATATTGAAGTTTTATACGGAAGATTAAACCCCGTAGAAATTGCCTTAATTTGGCTGACTTTTGACAATTCTAGTCATTTTCAAACTTGATACTTTTCTAGAACACCGTTGAGCAGCGAAAGGTCCACTTTTCCTTCTTATTTGATGGGAAGGATTCAAGGGAAGGAGTCACGGAATTTCTTTTTATTTTTTGAAAAAAATAATAACGATAATAATGTGGGATGTCATGGTTTGGACCTACCAATTGCTAAACATTAATTACTCTTACTAGAAATGAGTAGTATAAGTATTTGTAGTGGCAAAATGGTTATGTCATTGCTCTATTTCTGAAATGTAGTTGGTATTTTTAACTTTTGTTTTCGTGAATGTGGTAGTAGTGCAACAGAACAAATAATCTCCTCTTCGGTTGAGTTCAGGCTTCAGCTACATACAAAGGGCAAAGCCCTCCAAACTAACGCGACCCACAATTTGAACTGAAAAATAAAGTTCGGTTTCCAAAAGATTAGGACAAACAAACCATAATCATAAAGGCATTAACACAGTTATTGTTTTTATTTTTTAATGCACACACCGACCGTCCGTGTTGACAATCGCAAAACAAATAGAGAAATCATTCTCTTTCTTTTTTATAGTAACGTTACGCCGTCCAAAACCATGCCAACGTACCATTCTTTATCATTACTTTCATTATTCCTCCCAATTGACATCAAATCTACAAATCTTTTTGTCTAACCAAAAGTAAGAAAAAAAACACAGACACACAAATATCATTCTTTCCAATAAATTAAAAAGGAAAACCACAATCCCTTCTAATTAACACGTGTTTTAAGATTTTTTTATAATATAAGATATTATTTTCTTTCTTATTGTAATTAACTTGATGCAGCTCCTGGTCTTAGCTAATGGCATCCAATTTAGATATGGTATTAAACCATTAAAAAGTATAATTTTTTGTTAACTACATCTACTCTTATTCCTCAAAAGAAACGGAAAAGAAAAAAAAAATCCATCTAATCTTGATATTGAAGAGAAATAGTTCCCTTTTCATTGAAATAAAATGAAAAGGATTTTTTTAAAAAAATTACCTTATTACGTAATTCATATTTCCTTGAAGATTATCAAAGATATTATAATGATTTTGTAAAAGTATTATTTTAGATATATTCTTCGGATTATTGCACTGTTTTGCTTAGCAATTAAGTTTGCGAAGAAACGAAAGGAAAAAAAAAAAACCAAAAAAAACCAAATCGTAAACAAATAACAACAGAGAAAATAGGGAAATTAGTCATTACCCAATTAAACTAGAAATGGAAATAAATTATTTATATATATGTTACTATAATAAATATATATTACATATGTGAAAAAGAAAAAAAGAAAAACTTGAAATGTAAACAAACAGAGGAAGACAAGACGTTTTAAATTTGAAAAGAAACAGAGAATTGAGATATCCCGTAAAAATAACCATTTTTTAAAAAAAAAATTAAAAAACAAAAAAAATTCAAAGTAAAAAAGAAAGAGTTGCGAAAACATTCAAAACGCAAGAGAGAGAAAGTGGGAGATAGAGTTTAGAGAGAGAGAGAGAGAAAGAAGGGGTTCTTCTCCAGCATTTCCTCTTCGCATTATTACAAAAACCATTTCATTACATTTCTTTTGGGTCCTTCTTTCTTCTCTTTTGAATTTCTCTCAAATCCTTTGAAATCGACCCACCCACTCACTCTCTCTCGCTCTCTCTCTCGGAGATCTCATCCATTTTCCCCCAATCTCTAGGGTTTCGATTTCGATCGATCCGATCCATCCTTCTCTCTCTAAATCGGATTCGATTTTAGATCTTTGATCTCGATTACTTCGTGCCATGGAAGCGATCGAGGAATTGTCGCAGCTCTCCGATTCGATGCGCCAAGCCGCTGCTCTGCTCGCCGACGAAGACGTGGACGAGAATTCCACCGCCGGGGGTTCCTCACGACGGGATTCCACTTTCCTCAATGTTGTGGCTCTCGGCAATGTTGTAAGTTAATCCGTTCCCTTTCGATTCTTATCGCATCGATTTGATTTGTTTTCGTTCGTTTGTATTAGTGAGTTGGGCAACTGGGGTTTTGTGGCTTCGATTGCTCTAGATTGATTCTTTTAGGCTTAGGTTAGATTTTGGTTTTGGAGTGATAGAGATCTTTGCATCTGGGTCTGTTCTGGATCTCGAGTGATGTCCTTATTTTCTAAGATTGATAGATGCTTCCGACTTTGAGGTGGGTTTTCCATTTGTAACTTATACGGTTTAGAAGAATGACTGGGGAGCACAGAGGGAATATTGTACCTGTCTAAGATGTGGATCATTTATATTCTTCACTAGTATTTGTGTGTGTTTGAGTTTCCAATTTGGTCTATTTCGTTTTATTATAGTATGACCAAGTATTGTTCTATCATGGGATAAGTTTGATGTCACAACGTGGTTCGTCCAGTAAACTATAGCAGTGGTCTTTATCACGAACTGGGGGGGAGTTTTATTAGTTGTGGCTACCATTTTTATATCTTCCATTTTTTAATCCACTCATGGCCCCAGTAATTGTTTTTGTCAAAAACTACTATAGTCTCATAGTAATTTGAGCTGACAAAGTTTGAGCTATTTGAAGATGGCTTAAAGTGGAACGTCGAAAGTGGACTATTCTGGTGTTCTATGCTGTTTGAGTAACTTGTTTCCTTATGTATTTGTTGGTGCTTAATGTTTTTAGGGTGCCGGTAAATCAGCAGTTTTGAACAGTTTAATTGGACATCCTGTTTTGGTAAGTTGGATTTGTTAAGTTTTTCTTATAAAACATATATTTTGTATGGACGCTCTATCTGGTAGAACCTCTTTAAACTTCTATCTCGTTATAATCTATCTTTTTATGTTTGTTCAGCCCACTGGTGAAAATGGTGCTACTCGAGCTCCCATAGGCATTGATTTACAGAGGGATGGTGCTTTGAGCAGCAAATCAATTATAATGCTAATCGACAACAAATCTCAACAAGTTTCTGCAAGTCAGTGACTTCGAATTTGTTTTCAGCTGACTACCATTCTTATGTTTGTGAGATGTTGTTATGTATTAGAGATCAATTTTGACAAGTTAGCAGTAACTGGAAATACAAATCTAGCTGTAACTAGAAATTTTCTATTTTGAGGATGGCCTCTAATAAATGCTTAGGTGATAAACTTGTCAATACCTGTTTCACTCCCTTTGATACAACTGGCTTATGATGGATAGATCATCCTTGATGTCATGGATACTTAAGGAATTTATTTTTCAGACTTGTCCATTTGAAAGTGCGTTCTTATTTTATCTCTTGTTTGGGATCTCTGCCTCTGTTGTTCTGTGCTTATTATTATTATATATTATTATATTTTTTTTTTCAGGTGCTTTACGTCATTCTCTGCAAGATAGGTTGAGTAAGGGTTCTTCGGGCAAGAGCCGTGATGAAATATATTTAAAACTACGGACAAGTACAGGTTGGTTCTTGACTAATATAGCCTGATGTGACATATCAATAGCCTTCAGTTTTCTTCTTCACCAGCATTCAATTTTCAATTGTCAGTTATTCTTGTTGATTATTTTCACTTTAAGAGCAATTCTTTGAACTTGATTTTAACAACCATTCTATATTAAATTTTTCTTTTTTATGATCTTGTTTTTGTAAGTTAATATGTTAAGATATATGGTTCGGTATTACTGAGAGTTGGATTAGCTTCGTGTTTCTGAAAAAAAAAAAAATGAAGTCAGGCTTAGATTACATGTAAATTTTGCTTGGACTCACATGAACTAGGAAAATTTGCAAATCAAAATATGACTGTCTTGATTAACATGGGAATGTAGTTCAGCACTAATTTGGGTGATATGTTTCTTGAATTTTATAGACTTTCAGTCAATACCTTGTAATGTTTATTTTCTGGTTGGATAGTAGTTAGTGAATATAAATATGTTTGGATTAGGGTGCTTGTATTTACTGGGCAATTTATTGGTTTCTTCATGTGAGTTGTTGTTTTAACTCTATGCTTCATACAATGTTGCCAATTCTAATTGGTTCCATTTTCTGAATTTTTCAGCACCTCCCCTCAAATTGATCGATTTACCTGGGTTGGACCAGCGGGTCATGGATGAATCTCTGGTAAGGGGTTTCTAGAAGTAGATTGGGGTTGAGGGTGACATAATAATTCTCTTTCAACTCTTCTTTGATGTGTTTTCTGGGATTTTTCTTTTGGAAAAAATATCTTTAATAAGAGCTCCACGTGTGCACCTTTTTATGGATTTTGGTAAAATGAAAAATTATTTAGTGAAGTTCTAATGGTCCTTACATAGGCTAGTGAATATGCTGAGCACAACGATGCGATATTGCTAGTTGTAATTCCTGCTTCTCAAGCACCTGAAGTTGCTTCGTCTCGAGCCCTCAGAGCTGCCAAGGAGTATGATGGAGATGGTAAAATTGCTATATACTTTTCTTATTCTTCTTTCCCCCTCCCACTCAAATTACACTTCCTGTTTCTTTCCCGTATTATTTTTCTTTGCCCTCATGTGAGTGTTCTGAAATGTTTCTGTGTGCCTTGGATCTTTTTCTTCTGCCCATGAGGATGTGCTTATCTGAGGGTTTATGTCCCAGAATTGCTGCTCTCCCTGCATGTCTATCTCATCTCGCAGTTTACTTTTTTGTTCAACAGATTTAGGTGCTAATAGGGATTTCTGATGTTGATTACAGGTACAAGAACTGTTGGTGTAATTAGTAAAATAGATCAAGCTGCCTCAGACCAGAAAGCTCTTGCTGCAGTTCAGGCTCTTCTGCTAAATCAGGGGCCATCGAAGGCGGCTGACATGCCCTGGGTTGCATTAATTGGCCAGTCAGTTTCAATAGCTACATCACAATCTGGTTCTGTTGGTTCTGAGAATTCTTTAGAAACAGCATGGCGAGCTGAGAGTGAAAGTCTTAAGTCTATCTTGACTGGAGCACCTCAAAGTAAGCTTGGAAGAATAGCATTGGTGGATGCTTTAGCCCAGCAAATTCGCAATCGTATGAAAGTCCGGGTTCCAAGCCTCCTATCTGGGTAATTTTTTGTTCCACATTCTGGTTGGATTTTTTTACATACATTTTAACAATGTTACTCTTAGTATTTTATGAGTTTAGTTGGATTTGAACGTGGTAATCTTTTAATTGTTTATTCCTAATAAGATGTTATGATTCAGTTCTTGCCTTATATCAACTAATTGCAATTTTTTTTTGTTTTCTTTGATTGTTAGGTTCACATTGTTGCCATTCGTTTACATTTTGCAGGTTACAAGGCAAGTCTCAAATAGTTCAGGATGAGTTAGTTAGACTTGGTGAGCAATTAGTGCAAAGTGCGGAGGGCACCAGAGCAATAGCTTTGGAGCTTTGCCGTGAATTTGAGGATAAGTTTCTTCAACACATTACAAGTGGTGAAGTGAGTACTTTCATTTTTTTTTCACATTAATCGCTACCTACTCTATTTTGTCATGCCTATTTTCTTCCATTTATATTTTTTTCCTTTTTTTTTTTATTAACATATAAAATTGAAAATTGAAGAATAAGTATTGTTGCCAATTTTTGTATAACGAACTTTTGTTGCAGGGTTCTGGTTGGAAAATTGTTGCCAGTTTTGAAGGAAATTTTCCTAATAGAATCAAGCAGCTTCCATTAGACCGACATTTTGATATCAACAATGTGAAGAGAGTATGTATCATTGCTAGACTGCCCAAACGCCCTATTATTTATTTATTTTTTATTTTTTCTCTTCACTACTTTCAGATATTATTAATTTATTTTTATTTTCTTTTCTATTCTTTTATATCAGATTGTTTTAGAAGCGGATGGTTATCAGCCATATCTCATATCCCCTGAAAAGGGTTTAAGATCTTTAATAAAAGGTGTATTGGAGCTTGCAAAAGAGCCAGCACGTCTTTGTGTTGATGAGGTAACCCTAGCAATTTCATTATCTTTTGTTTTTAGAAGTTGAATCTTTTAACCTGGCGTTGTGAAAAGCCCTCGATCTTTTGTTCTCTTTCTGTAATTTTGCAATTGGTATCTTTGAATATTTTACAGCTGCACTCATTTGGATCTCCAACTCTTCATCTAGTAATAGATGTTTAATTTATGACTCATTTTGTTGTTGACTAACTTAAGTATTTCTATGTCATGCCTGTCAATAGTGCCATGTCTGAGGCGGTAGCTTCACGTTTTTCCATTACGTCCCTTTTCTTCTTCTTGTTATGACTCCACTTGCTTATAGTGGCTGAATTTTTTAAAGCAAAAGTGTTTCGCAAACTTATTTTTAGAAACTCAATATTGCTATGCACTGCTGCTGTATGAACTTTGTTTATTCTCTGTCAGTTCTAGTAAATTTCTTACAACTAATGATGTTCCTGCTGATAATTGAAAAGGTACACCGCGTCCTAGTAGATATTGTTTCTGCAGCTGCAAATGCTACACCTGGTCTCGGTAGATATCCTCCTTTTAAGAGGGAGGTGTGTGCTTTATTTTTGTGTACATTGTAAATGCTATGTATCATTGTGATTGCGTTGTGGTTGTACTGGTTTTTGAAAGGTTTTTAAATGTATGACTAGGTTGTGGCAATTGCAAGTTCTGCTTTAGATGGGTTCAAGAATGAAGCAAAGAAAATGGTGGTTGCACTGGTTGATATGGAGCGAGCTTTTGTACCTCCCCAACACTTCATTCGTTTAGTGCAAAGGAGGTATTATAGACTAGCTATTTGGGCAGTAGTATGATAAGGTTTTGTGAAATACTGATATGTGCAGTGCTGGTATCATGAACTCAAAAATGTTTATATTTTATAGCATTGAATGGGCTTTTGATTTGTCTCGTATGTCTGTTCATCATCTTGACATTGTTATGTAGCGGAATTTGACATTCTGGTTTAGTTGTCCTGTTGTGTAAGATATGTTCTACCTGATTGCAAAAACATGGAAAATTTGCTCGTGGACCCAATAGTTCACTTTAGCTTAGTCTGTAATGGGTCTTTTTTGAGTTTTTATGTGCAGCCTATCTGATTATTCATTTCTTTATTTACTTCAGAATGGAGAGACAGCGCCGAGAAGAGGAGCTCAAAAATCGATCCTCTAAAAAAGGACAAGATGCAGAGCAAGCGATACTAAACAGGGTAGGATATCAATATTATAATGGTCCTATGGATCGAGTGTTGGAGGATGGGAATGTTGAGTGAATACTTGGTCCTATGTCCCTGGTGCATCAATTAATTTTCCTGTCTTTGATTTGGTCTATACTAGGCAACTAGTCCGCAAACAGGTGGTCAGCAAACTGGTGGAAGCTTGAAATCACTGAAGGACAAATCTGACAAGGCAGAGAAAGAAGCACCAGAGGCTTCTGGATTGAAGACTGCTGGTCCTGAAGGAGAAATTACAGCAGGTTTGTAAAAGGGGAAAAAAATTTAATTAAATTAAAGGTTATGCTAGTTGCTTAAGATATGATATTATCTTGTGGCCTCTTGATGGGTATTGGTATTTGCTTAGCAATATATGCTGAGTGCTGTTAAGTAATGGATGTATTATTTTTCTGCTATCTGCAGGTTTTTTACTAAAGAAAAGTGCAAAGACTAATGGATGGAGCAAGCGATGGTTTGTTTTGAATGAAAAGACTGGGAAGGTCTGTTAATTTTGAATGAGAAAAATTTTAATTTTATGATATGTTCATATTTTGGAGTTCTTATTGGGTACTATTCTGGTTCTGACCACTCCCCAACAACCGGGTTTGCCTTTTTTTTCAAAAAACTATTATTGGTATTTTTTTAGTTGCAAGTTAAACTTTGCTTTTGAATCTTATTGAGTGAATCCTTCCAATCCAAGCTGGCGAAGCCGCCCCTATAATCTTATCTAGTGATTTGGTATTTGAATACGTATGTCTTTAATATCCTCAACTAGTGTGTAGTTATATTGTTTACTTCCATCATATGGTGGTTGTAAAACTATGGGTTCCACACCCACATGATTCTTATAACCTGTATAAATGTCCTGTGATCTTGGAAATGAATCATATTCTTACACCTCTTACATGTTTTAAATACTGTACTTTAAGTTGGGAGACAAACGATTTTCAAATGTCATGCTGTTTGTGGATTTACTTTAACCTTGATTTAATTTGCAGCTTGGTTACACTAAGAAGCAAGAAGAAAGACACTTCCGTGGTGTAATGACTTTGGAGGTACAGAGAAATTCTTCTGATTTCTATCAGTCATATAGAGTTTACTTGATGCTTAAAATGTTAGAAGGGCTAATGAATTATCTTGTGCAATATATGGAACAACAGTTAATATGATAAATCTCTGGCAAGAAAACCAACTATTGAGAAACAAATTTTCTTGTTCTTAGAAACGTGATACCTGCAGAGATAGGCATATTTTTTACATATAAACTTATCAGCTAAATGTTTGAAATGAATTCAGTGTTACATGCATAACATGTGCCTGCCCAGTAATAGTGGTTGGAAGTCTGAATGTAGAATGTAATAGAGATGATGTTTGTGTCAGTACCTTTAACCATCAATGCGGTAATTTTCTTTTTCTCAGGAATGTAATATCGAAGAAGCTTCAGATGAAGAAGAACAACCCGCTTCAAAGAGTTCAAAGGATAAGAAGGCTAATGGACCAGATTCTGGAAAAGCCAGTCTTGTCTTCAAAATTACGAGCAAGGTTCCATATAAAACTGTACTGAAAGGTATCCTCTTCTCTTAGAACATTTTGGTAATCCTAGCAGTCGGTTTTTAGACTTTATATGTGTTTGCTTTCTGCTTATGGTTTTATTTTTATCTTGCAGCGCACAGTGCTGTTCTCTTGAAGGCTGAAAGTTTGCCTGACAAGGTTGAGTGGATAAACAAAATCAGAAACGTTATTCAACCTTCTAAAGGGGGAAGGGGCGTGTCCAATGAAGGGGGTCTTACCATGCGGCAAAGTCTTTCTGATGGTTCTCTGGTGAGCTTGATGACTTCTGCTACTGTTTAATGTGATGCAGTAGATGGACGGGTTAAAGTCACTATTAAAAGTTTTTTGTTTCTTATTTTCTTTTTCCTCAACTTCTGTTCTAATATAGAGGAAGCTGATGATCTTATTTTCCAGTTATCATTTTCGTATTTTATATTCTACTGAATATGAGGGGTGTTAGTAACTTAGTCTTATCTTGATCTCTTTTTGAAGGATACAATGGCTCGAAGACCTGCTGATCCTGAAGAAGAACTTCGGTGGATGTCTCAAGAAGTTCGCGGTTATGTTGAAGCAGTTTTGAACAGTTTGGGTGCTAATGTGCCTAAGGTAAGGTTGTGATGTTGAAGTTGAGCTTTCGTCCTTGTCTGTTAGTCTTATGACGTGTAGACTGCTATAATTCAAAAGAAGGCTAACACAATTTTTGCATGATTGGCTGAGCAGGCCGTTGTTCTTTGCCAAGTTGAAAAAGCAAAAGAAGATATGCTGAATCAGTTGTATAGCTCTGTCAGGTTGATTTTTCTTGCCTCAGCAACATTTGCAATAATAAGAATTCTCTTTTTGTTGTATTTCATATTCCCATGTATTTATAAAGATGCCGATCCTGTGTGAGTACATAATGTAATAGTCGCTAGTTATTTTCCTGTTTTGATAGTGCTCAAAGCACAGCAAGAATTGAGGAACTACTTCAAGAGGACCAGAATGTAAAACGTCGGAGGGAACGGTACCAGAAACAATCTTCTCTCCTTTCCAAGCTAACACGTCAACTCAGCATCCATGACAACCGAGCGTCTGCTGCCTCCAGCTGGTCCAGTGGTGGTGGTGGTGGTAGTGGTGGAGCTGGTACGTTACTAGATGCTGTTCTTATTTAACTCATTCTGATCCGATAGATCTATTGACTTAGTCACATAATATTTTCATTGATTTTTACGGGAGACAAGTTACTTTCCTTGTAATCTTGCATTTTGACATTTTATGTCCTCAATTTTACAGAAAGTAGCCCAAGAACTGGTGGTCCATCTGGTGATGACTGGAGATCTGCATTTGATGCTGCTGCCAATGGCCCTGTTGACACCAACTCTTACGGGGACTACTCTAGATCCTCATCAAATGGTCATAGTCGACATTACAGTGATCCAGCACAGAATGGTGATGTTAATTCTGGCCCCAACTCTGGCAGTCGTCGTACTCCTAATCGGTTGCCACCTCCACCACCACAATCTGGTTCTTCGGGATACAAATATTTTTAGATGGGTGACTGATGTTCATTGACGATTCATGTTTTCACTGCATTCTTGGTGGGTGAGATTCCTCAGCACCGAATCATGATTTTTCCAGTAGGATCTTTAGGAGAGAAGAAAGAAAGGTGTGTACATAAAAGACTGAAGTTCCTCGGTGCCAGGTTCTTATGGTTTCTGTTTAACGAGGATGGGTTCAAGGCATACTTGAAAGCCATATCATATATTCCTCTATTCAATTTTTCTTGTTTACCTAGAATTTTTTTTTTTTTTTTCAATTTCCTCCGCTCATTTTTGGATGCTATAGATGTATTCTCCTGTTGATTTTGATTTTTATGTACGTTCAGGCTTTGATGCTCTGTAACAGTTGGATAATCCTGTTTGAGAGGGTGGATATATTATATTTCTCAATGTGATATATATTTTTTCTTCCAATTACTACGACCCTTGGTTCATCCGGCTGCCATATGCTTTTTTATTCTTTTGATTTTCTGGTGATGTGCGTACTTCTGATTTGACCTTCAGTTGCATTTTATTCTTTGTATTATGTTAACTAGCTCTCTTATTTGTTGCAAAAATGTGTGCGTTCGTGGATCATTTGCTTTCATGGAGTAGATATCTTACCCGAGGCAGAAATTTCGTCGAAATTGTTATTTTGCATTTTGCTGCTTGGTAGTTGTATCTGAGCAGTTAGTGTTATTGTTCTAGTCTGAAACCATATTGACACCAATGTAGAAATTTCATCGAAATTGTTAGTTAGCAGTTAATAGCAAGTGTCCTCACTCAGGCCAGAAAGAATCAGATTTGGTCTCATTTCAAGATGGTGGCAATGGCAGCTAAAATGAAAATTTCAACCAAAGGAAAAGGACAACTATTGCAAGCTAAAAGAAACAAATCCTCCTTTTTTTTTTCCTCCTTTTTTGGGCACTAAGTAAAGGGGTTTGCACTGCTTTGGAATACTTGTATAAGCAGCAATACCCTCCCAGAACGTTTCAAGAAGAATGAAGTTGTTACTCCTGTAATAATGTCAAGACTTTCAAAACATTGAAGAGAACCAGAGTTATTTATCTCTCCTCTTGCTAGATCAATGTGTGGTAGCTAATCGCCAATTCTGATATTAAGCCTTCTGAGCCAAATGGAGTGAAGAATCATGTGAAAAACGTCGAATCTCCTGGGCGGTCCATTGGCCACAAAATGCTTTTGGACGTGTTTTACTCTCCTGTGCATTCTCAAGTACTGAGATTGAGATATTCCCATTAGTATAGTTTTGATATTTGGTATGTCCTTCACTTGCACTTGCACAGAAAACGACTTCCAATTCAGAACATCGCTGAAAGGAGGAACGTAGCCATCCGAGATGAGCACCGGAACGCACTCTGCGTAGATGGCTTCCACAACTCTTGGGCTTGCCACTTCGTAGCCACTTGGACACAAGCAATACTTGCTCTTCTTCAGCATTGACTCGTAGGACAAGCCACTAGGTAGTTGGTCGAACACTTGCACATCTTGGTCTCTCTCTTTCCATTGTTGAAGGAGAAGGTACCTTATGTGGCCATGTAGACGTCCTGCGAAGAAGGCAAGTACTGGTCGGTGAGCCGGGGAGAGACCCCCGAGAAGCCCTTCGATTTCCCCTGTTCGAAGATGGATTTCCGGGAAGGAGACATCTTTCGAAGGACTGAATCCTTCGGAAGTGTTGGCGTTGCACAACACTCTGATGGACTTGTTGAACAAATGAGGAACAAAAGAAGATGCTCGAGGCCCCTGCCGCCAAAAATGAGAGCCAAAACATCAACTAAACCATAGTAAAAAGGTTTAAAAGTAACAGAGAGACAGACTTTTGTTTCACTCATGACTAGCTTACCCAATCATGGCAAGAAAGCATGAAATGGTCGGCGCCAAGGCTTCGATTCCAGAAAGGATGTCTATTAGAGACGACACGGACGTAATCAGACACAGCACGTCCAATTGAGTCCATGCTATGAGAATCTGGGACGTAAAGGTATTGAACCATCATCACCACGCTAAATGGCAAGAAAAACACAAGAGCCTCGTTCGGGTCTCGGGTTCGGTACATGTTTTCCTTTTCCATTTCATGGATGAACCTTCCCTCTGTCGAATATATGCTCTTGCATGGACCATTATGAAATATTGGAGGCTCTCCTTCTTCGTATATATATATCTTGAAATGTTTTTCCATCTCCAAGTAACTCCTGCACCATGTTAAAGGCTCATTCAACTTGGTTATCTCTTCTCTCTACGTATACGTAGATTAGTTACAAGGACAAAGAAAGACCAATAGCTAATAACATCATACCTATGAAAGGCGTTTGCATTCCTGTATATTGGACCTCGCGGTACGTAGTCTGGATCTTCATGAATGGACGTTAGATTCTGAACTTGAGCAGCTGCAGCTCGAATGGAGGACCGGACTCTGGCTAAATTTGCTTCCATATTCTTCAACCTAGTGCTGTGTCTGTTTTTCACTACCCTCTCTTGCTTTTCTCCCTAGTGAGATTCATAATAACAATCGTTGGAAAATGAAAAACGAGAGAGTTGTATCGACCGACATTTAATAAGCCGACGTATTCTTTCTTACCAATGGAGGAAGATCAAGAGTTGTTTTGTTAGGTTCTGAAGAAGTTGATGGAGAATAGTGAGGAGCTGCTGCTGCCACCGCCGCATCATGCAGTTCGAAAGGACCAGTTTTCGTAGAGAAAACTAGTTGTGAAGAGTAGGTGCTACTAGTCAAGAGACTGCCAAATCTCCATGACCATGAAATAGAGGCTCGAGTCCCAAGTGTGCAAATGCATATTGAGATGATAACCAAAGGAACTAGAACTAATAGAAGAATAAATGTGGACAAAGATGATGACTTCTTGGAATTAGGCCACATGATCAGTATACACTCTTTTTTCTCCACCAATTCAACTTATCATTAAAGACTGTTGGTTAATGCGTTTGTGGCATGATTCATTTCTTCAGATACTAGTTATTCCTTGCTGCTCACAGGAAGCATACCAATGTGATTAATGTGTCAAAGAATAGCATTTGTCTTTTACTCGATCGATCCAAGTTTAGCTAGCTCTCTTTTCCAAAGTCGCACAACTTTCTAATTTTAAATTCATTATTTACGCAAGTCACGCCATTATATGATATATATCCCACATCCTAAGAGTTCCAAAACGGTGACTTCCCACATCCTAAGAGTTCCAAAACGGTGACTTACTTAGGAAGAGAAAGTCATAAACTTCTCCCCCAAGGATTAAGTTTGCCTAATTGAGCAATACTTGGTATAAAAAGAAAGCCTTTCATATTTTGCTCTTGAATTTCATGGCGAGTTCACAAATGTGACAGTTAACGAAACAATACAATAATAATCAATGCCGCGTTGGAGGGGTCAATAGAGAAACCAAAGAGGTAGCATTGCAACTAGTGGACGCATTTTGGACACACGAAATCGGGTCGTCCACGTCAATGCCACCGTCACCGTCACGGTCACGTATAGAGTACATAGAGTAGCTATGGCCTTTGTAGCTTTTTCGAGGATTGAATTGGCAGTATTCTAATTCAATGTTTGGGGGTAATTACCTTTCCTCGTGAGACAACTGTATGTTTCTTAAATGCTACGCAAAAGAAAGTGTCCGAAGCTGACCCAAGACGACAAACTGGAATCATGGAATCAACTAAAATTGGGATTGTTCTATAATTCCAGACATCCAATGTGGGGTAATAATTCTTGCTTTCAGATTACAATGAACTAAATAGGGCTGAACTGGCTGATACAAGGAGTCATGTAGATTCCATTATGATACGTGATTAGAAGACTAATGTGTTATATTTGTTGCTAACACGAAATCACCTATCCCTAAATTATGTCCCCCATTCATGTCCCATTTGTAAAAATATTGTAAAATTATGCCGCTTGTCATTTAGAAAAATACCCAATTAAGCCATGTTTGGCAAGTGCAAAAGATAACTTCGAAAAAGAAAAAAAATCGTAATATTTTTCTCTCGTGGCTTTTAGAACCTCTCAGTACCCCTATCAGGGCTTTCGGCTCCCTACCTCTTAAATTATTTGTATAGCGGGTATTTGGGCCTTAGAACCATCTAGGTGAATTTTAGGCCGAAATGACTTGTTCATGGCTACTTCTTAGGATTATTTTCTTTTAACGATTGTCATACATATCTTTGGTAATTCTGATTAATAAATAGGTCTCATATAAATCTCATATAAATCTCACATGAAATAATTATATCTAGCTGGTACACATTATGCGGTGTTGGGTACCATATGATAGCATTACTCTAATTTTCATTACAATTATAACAATTCTAGAAAAATCAACCTAAAAAATGAGCCTAATAATGTCGTCTTGGCCCAAAAAGTTCCTAGTGTACATTTTCCCATTACATTCCAACTGAATGACCCTCTTCTGGTGTTTTGAATTTGTAATGGAACGACAAAATAAGATGCAAGGAAAATATAACTCGGGGGAAAAAAAAAGCTCAGAACTTCTCGTTATCAGATAATTCTTTCGTAAAAAAAGAGAAAAATATCTCCTCTTCCTCACTTGTGCATCCGGAAAAAGATGGGGAGTGCATCCGCAAAAAGATGGGGAGCCAAACGGCTACAGTCTACTATATTATCATAAATTACAGTGACAGTATGAACAAGGTAACGATGCAACTCAATAGTAAGAATAGCCAGGAAGAACTCATCGAACAAAATTTCCCGGAATTGCTTGTTCTCTCAACACTCAACGCCTTATAAACACTAGCCGCCATATCTACGACAAGCCTCACAATTGCCAATAATGAAAAAATTAAACATAAAAGAAATATTGTGACATTCTTATTGTCGATGGACATCTGCTTCTCCCGCACCTTTTCTACCTCGTATCTGCACAAATTTGATGCCATTAATTAGAAAACTCACTCATAACACACCCATATAAACTGTCATGGCACAAATAAGCAAATGAAACCACAAATTTGTTGACAATTGACATCGATGGCATGTTTCTCACCTGAGGATGGCATTGTCCTGAAACAAACGATCCATCTGTAAGGAGACAATGGACTTCCAAGAACTAAGATCATCAACATCTTTGGCCTGCAAAGGCAACAAATAAGTTACAACATGAAACTAGGCCTTTTACTAAATACTGAACTGTTACCAACCAGATTAAATGTTTGTAATAATGCTAATGGTATTAACTTTTGTGGTCAAAATTCTAAAAGAAAAGTGGGAAACATACCATGATCCTGTGACTCTCAAGGAGATTCCTTACGTCCGTTCTGATCTTCTCTAACATCACGTCTTTCTCTCCCATATCTTTGTCAATTTCTTTAAAAATATTGCCATATTTTGAAGTCAGTTCCTCTAGGTATCGCTCCAAAACAGACAAATTTACGTCCAATGCGCGGACTTTCTGCATAAGTATTTTGAGAACTGTGTCCCCAGGCATCCTTCCAACCTGTTGATGACGCATTTCTTCAATTGGATCGGGCATGTCACTTTTCATAATTTCAAGGTTCACATTAGAGTTTCCAGCTACCATTTGAAGTCCTGTTTCTTTAGCAATATCTTGATTAATATCATAACCCTCAAGGGGTTGCTCTGACTGCGATGAAGGAGGTTTCTGGTCAACATTTGCTTCCTCAGACACGGGCACACTACCTTGAACAGATATCAAATCTTCAAGCATTCTTTCAACAGCATCCACTCCATAAACCTCAACAGTACTCAGCGTACAATAGAATTCAGAGCCATAATGGCTTAGAAGATTCAACTTTAGATATCTCACCCATTTGGGCTCCTTAAGATAAAATCTCTGAGCTAGTTTAATATTGGGAGCAGTGAAGTTTCCAAGTTTGACCCATTCATCTGATGGATAAACCAAACTGCCAAACAGTTCAAACTCTTTCAAATTTGATGAGTAATGTTCAAAATTAGCTATCTCAATTGTGTCCACCAACGTCTCTTCCGAAAGTTCTATAACAACAAATTTGTCTTCTGCAGAACATGGATTGCGGAGGTACTTGTCTTTGTCTCTGCCTAAGATATTTGCGGCACCTTTGGCTTCCTTGTTAAAAGCCAAGACCTTCGCTCCTTTGGATGCTGAAGCATAGTTGTATTCTTTTCCTCCAGGCTCAACTCTGTGCTTTATACCTCCAGCCTGGCCAATTCCAGATTTACTTTTCGAACTGTAAGTTTTGCTCTTAAATTCATCTAGACCAAGTGGCACACCACGTGACAGACGGTCTATCTTTGGGATATCATTTTCAGGTTTCGTGCCTGTACTGGAATTATAATCCTCAGGTTGCTGTCCAGCAACCGAGACATTATTTATACTTCCTTGAGCTGAGACATGATTTTTACACTCTTCAGTATCTTGTGATTCGCTCAATGTTCTGGATGTAGCATTATTTATGTATGGAACCTCAGAAGGCTGGATAGAGTTAGTGTTTTCCATCGGATGTATACCAACAGGATTGAAGTTTTCTCGACATTCCAGCTTATTTGCTTCTTCCCAAGCTGATATGGCAACTGAAGTTACCACAGCTTTATCTGAATCTGAGAAAAGGATAGAGCATACATGCACATATAAATTAAACACTTACCATAAGTAACTAGAGACAATTAGAATATGAGTAATGTATTTGTAAGAATACATAGTAATGAAAGTGTGGCTAAGAATTTACATTTTTCATAAAACAATAAAGAAACAATTTTATTCACCGATTGCAGCAAGTTTTCAATCTACCACTAATGAAAAATAACTAAAAAAATTCAGATGTTGATATTTACTGATTTTAAACGTGTTCCCTGAAATTCTCTCAAGAATTCTGAAGGAAAATTTCCTCACAAGTTCACATCCTCCAGGAAAGTCATTAAAAACATCTTTTACATAAGAAAGTTATCATTCCTGCTCCAAGAACACAAAATCAAGCTCAAAACTTTGCCAACACAAAAGATATTATTAGAAGGGTACTGTTTGCAGAAGGAAGTATCGACCCAACCAAAGTGCATAAACAAAACAGAGTGATCATATGCATCTACCATTTATTTTCAGAAGCTCAGTGCCTCACATCATGTATAATACATTGAACAACTATATACAAAGGAAGCCACTAAGGAGAGCGAAGAAAATCCAGTCCAAAGCTTACCTTCGTGACCGTCACCACGACGAATCCATAAACTGAATAGGAATAGAAGGCCCCATAAAACAAATACCAAAGACAGAGAGACCTTATAGAAGCGACTCCTTTGAGTGATGGTCTTCTCCATTGCTCTTCTTTCCAGAAGAGCTTTACGTGATTTCTGCATTGTGCATCAATCCAGTCCACTGCTGATCACCGAACAACCCTGCACAAAATAACAGCCAAGAATTCAAGAATTTGCCTTTAATTCCGTTCTTCAAAGTCCAAACAGACAAAGAAATCAAATCAAATCAAATCAAATAAAAAAGGTTCTACTGTTTGAATTGAATCCCCTCAAGTCGTTCAAACTTGATTAAAGTAATGGGCAACATTGATCCAATCAAAAAAATCTAAAATGTATAACTGGCAGACTTAGCTGTGTACTCATACAATAAAAAAAAAAAAATTACAAATTTTGGTAATACAATAATGATGAAGCTAAACCACCCACGATTTTTTTTTTTCTCTTTTAGAATTCTTAATTGTATCATTCAAGTTGAAAGTATATATTTAAAAATAGAATATAAATGTGTATATATAGATATGAAAAGGAATAGTGATGATCCAGAGAAGAGTATCCTGCAAAAAAAGCCAACTTTACCTTAGCAGTCAAGCAAAATGGTCTTTTATTCCTAGAAGAAGAAACCTACTGTTTCACCAAAGCCGATGGTGAAGCCATCAAAAACAAGAAAGACCCTCAACTTAATTAACCCCATAAGGCAATCATAAACCCACAACACAACCAAACAACAACTCAATTCAGGCCAAAAGGTGTGCCTTTAAAAATCCCAAAATTTAAATTCTCTTAATTGCATAAAAATCCCAGCTTTAACTGAATTTTAAAAAACAAAGTGGGTCAAGTAATCAGATCCAGACATGCATGGTAAAGAAGAAAAAACAAACAGAGGAACGAATCACTCACGTGGGGGAGGTCAGAGAGAGAGAGAGAGACAGCCACCTGGGTATGTGGAGCAGGCAGAGACAGTGGTGGGTTTTGATTGGTATTGGGGTAATCAATTTTACCACAAATAACAACAAATTCAGGGCTTTCGATAATTTTTTTGGAGATTACCCAGAAGGAATCGTAGATTGAGCCCAATTTTGGCTTTGGTATCTGGGTAGTCGGCCACCATTGACACCGTCTTCCTGGTCTTCGTCTTTATTTTTTCCCTTATTATATTTCTTTTCATTCTTCTTCTTCTTCTTCTAATGTCGTTTTCTAGTAACGGCTTTTGCTTCGGGCTTCAGCTCTCCCTCTCTCTCTCTCTTCTCTTTCTCTCTCTACAAGAGTTTTGAATGCTTATAAACACGGAAAAGCCTCTGTCTTTACTCGTTATGTCTTCTCTGCTGCCTTTCCGGTTTATGGATTCAAAAATTGCATTGGGACACGTCAGAGAGGGGACAGTGACAGCTAGGTACGATTATCGAAATATATTATATTATTTAAAAAAGAGTTTGGGGATGTCTGCGGCCTTCCAGTGGAATGGAATCCAGGGAAGACACAGAGTCGGCCGTGATGACGTGGAGGCGCTTGATAGGTCAACTAATCAAACAATTACGTGGAATCAAACAACACCGCCACCAAGCTGTCACCACGTGTACGCGCTGATGTAATGCGCCGAACCGACTCCATAGTGTCCACTCTCAGTTGACCTTTTCATTTCTATTTTGATATATTTTTTATTTATTTAAATTTTTTTTAAAAAGGAAAATGGGCATTCCTTCTTTCTTCTTCTTCTCCATGCCCTTTTATCTTTCCTTATTCTCAGAAGTTTGACTTTTTTTTTTTGGTGGTAGAGTACAAGTCCAGGCTTCACCTCTGTGTGGAAGAGGAGTAGAAGGTCAATTTTAGTGTTGGGACTATGTGTGCACATCGAAGAGGTAAGGAACTTGTTACTCTAATTTTATTATGATTATTATTATTTAATATTAACCAGAGAATACAGAGTGTAATAAACAAAAGCAAAACAAAACCCAATAAGCCACTGAATTCTCGGAAAGAAATGGCATACCATCAATTCGAAAAATTATTTTTAGAAGAATCAGGAATATCAAAAGGGAACCAAATAAGGAAGCAGTTGCACATTATAAAAATATGGAAGGAGAAAAAAAAAAAAAAACCAGACCCAATCGAATTCAAAAACTCAACAACTAGAGCAGAAAAAGAAAATAGAAATTACCTAAATAGTTTTTCCTTCATTTTTCTTGGATATTCCAATGAGACGTTTCTTTTTTTTTTTTTGGGGGTATTTTTCTATCTTTGCCCTCACAAAGAGAGGAGGAGGAGGAGGAGGAGGAGGAGGATGAATGGTGGGGAGGGACCAAGAGGGGATAAGGGAGGACGAAGGGGACTAAATTGTCACAGTATGTTGAACTCAGGGACTAGATTCAAATATTATGTTGTGGGCTCCATTGGCAATCCTTCCACCAGGTTTGCCTGATGTGGTATAGTTCCGATTTCAATGACTTTCTTTGCCTACTCTACTCAGTTACTCACTCAGAGTCACTCCCTTTTCCTTGTCATGGAAATTGAAATTTCCTAGTCAAGGACGAGTTTACCCAAATGGGTTTTGGCCACTGCGCACTCCTGGGCGGACACAGTAATTTGGTCTTTTGTGATTGTTTTTCAGGCTTTGGCGAATTTTCGTTACTTAGAGGAGAGAACCGCAATATCTGAAAGCTCGTAACAACATTAGCATCTCTTTTGTAATGTAGCTATATACTGTTACATTTATCCCAAAGATTCTTATAGTGTATCGACAACTGTATCTATAGACGTTAGAACTTTCTGCTTAGTGATTAACTTGGTAACATTAACCGATAGACGAAAGTTCTAGTACTTGGAATTAATGGAATGTTCATTGTCTTGTTTCTCTGTTTGTTACATAATTCGAGGCCTCAATTTGCAGATGTAATGGAAATAGACAAGGAGGGCAACCAACCCGATAATGGTTTTGCTTCCTCAGACTCTGCTTTACAATGGAGCCAATGGCAACTACTGGATTCCATCCTCCCAACTGGTGGCTTTGCTCACTCTCTAGGTCTAGAGGCAGCAATCCAGACCCGCTTAGTCTCAACTCCTGAGGATCTCCAGACCTTTATAACCCACCTATTGGACAACACTGGAAGCTTACTCCTCCCCTATGTTTATTCCGCAGCCATTTCACCTGATATGGAGACATGGTGCAAACTAGACAAGACGTTGGATGCCACGCTAACCAACCAAGTGGGTCGAAAGGCGTCCACAGCGCAAGGCTCCGCGCTTATGAGGGTGGCTGCAACCGTGTTTTCGGAGACTCAGCCTTGTCTTAAAGCCATGAGGAACGCCTCTTTGTGTTCGGCTTCTGGGAAAGTACTTGTGTGTTTCCACCATGCTCCCATCTTTGGCCTTGTTTGTGGGGTTCTCGGAATGGATGGTACAACTGCACAGAGAGCTTACATGTATACGACGATGAGAGATGTGATATCTGCTGCGACTAGGCTCAACTTGGTAGGACCCTTGGGTGCGGCGGTGTTGCAGCATCAGATGTCCAAGGTTGCAGAAGCTATGGTGCTCAAATGGATGGACCGTTCGGTTGAAGAGTCATGCCAGATTGCTCCTCTGCTTGATACCGTCCAGGGTTGCCATGCTTACTTGTTTTCTAGGCTCTTCTGTTCTTGATTCTTGAGCAACGCCAAAATTAAATTATTATTACATCACAATTTAATTACTAAGTTGTTAATTTGTTCTTTTTGAAGCTTTGGAATAATGTTTAAGAGGAAAATTTAACTTCAGAATGCGGTCAAAGTTAAATAGCCTATATGTACACACTATACATTAGGGTGTATGGAGTAAATGGTCCTGAACTGTCCAACCGGTGGCAATTTGGTCTTCAATGTTTTATTGTGGCAATTTAGCCCTTGAAATTTCAAGCAATTTGGTCCATAGAGTGTTTAAATTCTAATATGCTGTTAAATTTCTGGAAAAAGGCACAAGTGAGATCATGAAAGAAATACTATTTGTATTTTTTTGGGCTCTTGGAGCTATAAATTTAGAATTTTTTTAATGTAATTATTCATTTTTATGCTTCAAATTTCTAAATTTCTTTTCAAATTCAGGAATCAAATTGCTATAATTGAAACTTTGAGAACCAAATTATCACAGGTTGGATAGTTCAAGGAATATTTGTTCAATTAACCGTACATTATATATGTATCATTGCTTTTTCAATAAATAGTGTATTATTTACTTAATTATTTTAATTTAGACCATTGAATTTGATCTATGGCTATAACAATATTAGGACTTGTACTAAATAATCTAATGTAATTAACACTTACATAATAATAAAAGGTGAGTAACTTGTTTGTGTTGGACGATTTTTTTTTCTCGATTCTTTTTTTTTTTTTTTTCAATTCCTTTATATTTATTTTTTTTTTTTTTTTCAATTCCTTTATATAGTTGTCTTCTCATTCCTGGTTTTCATTCCTTACAATCAATGCTATTACTAATTATTTATAAATATATTTTTCTCTTTTTTAATTTTTTTTTATTTGATGACATTATTTAAATATTAATTTACTGTCTCTCCTTTATAACTTAATACGTTTTTTTTTCTCTTTTTTTTCGAGTTCACGTTTTGTTCCTAGAACTATTTAATCTGCTCTGAAATCTTAAAAATGTTTTTCATGTTCTCTTGTTTGCATTATGCTAGTCAAGACTTGTCTTAATCATCAAACTGGATTCTTAGATTACCAAATTTTTCTATTACCACTTGACTACATCAAAATGCCTGAATGCACCACCAAATATTTTTTTTTTTGGTGTGGCGCACAACCCCATTAGGGGAATAAGCACGATGAGTTTCTTACAATTAGTAAACTCCTATGGAAGATTCTATAACTAATTTAACTTCTGGAGCTTCCAGCAAAGTATGCTAAAGGTCCAATTATGGCAGCATTAATATAGGTCGCTGGTTCTGAGTGGCTGTAGTCAGTACGGTCATCTGAGAAGCCATCATTCTGGTTTGGACCTCCCACAACGGCCCCGATTAAGATGTTAGGATTTGGGTTTGCTGAGTAGTAGAATGGCTGGAAACCACCTTCACAACCAAAAGACTGTGGATGTCTTGCCAACGAGGGCAAGGAGGATCCCCTGTGGTGAATCCTTTTCGGATAGTATGGACCATACCCTACCATGTAGGACATCTTCAAAGGATTTACACCTAGTATGTAGTCCACCTAAAAGTAATTGACAAGTCAAATTAATGGAAAAGAAAATCTAAAGTTTATGTCGAAATGAAATAATATCATGATATATATATATATATATATATATCTATTTGTATACCTGTTTCTTTGCAAGGTTTCTTAAGGTGCTTGAAGTGACAAAGAGGTTGCCACAGTTGAAAGTTTGCCTAGTGGCTGCCATGTACTTGGAATAGGTAGAAAGTAAGAATGTTATTGCGGTAACATACTGGAGGTTACTTTCGGGCAGCTTGTACATGAGGCCTCCTGCATTAATCCAAATGTTAATTCATTATTAATGCAGAATCAATACATACTCATTTTATGTTTTCTAAGGTGCAAATTCAGTTAATTAATTCCCATGGTACCTTGAGTATATTGTGTACTCGAAGAGGGGGAGTTAGGCAAAATCCGGCACATGAATTGTTCAGCTTGTTGCTTGTACTGCTCAAAGTTTTTATCTTTGTTTAAAAATGCCCTCTGCAAACAAACCATTCAATTATTTCACTTGAAATTTGGGCTTAAACGTCATTATGATCATACGCATTTGATTTTTCATACCCTTGATAAAAGCACATAAGCACCGGCATATTTGTTGTCCCAACTGAAGATGTCTGTTGAGTCGCCAGCTCCCAGAGACCTCAACAAGTTGAAGTAAAAAACATCATTCGTTGCTCTGAATAGCCATGCAGCTCCCCAAAGCAGCTCATCCTAAATATATCCAAATCCAATAAGAAAACAGAGATAAACACGCAATAACTCATTACTAGGAGAAATTAGATACCATACGGTTATTTTGGCATATAATTGAAAATTTTGAATTCCAACATAATCATCTATATGACATAGTTACCATGATCATATTTTGTGAGTGACATACTAATTTTATGATATACTCACACATGAGGTGACTAGGTGGCTAATTAATCATATGAAATAGTCCTCTACGACAGGGTTTACTTGGTGAGTGACCTACTTTTATGAGACCATCTTTTACTATCAGGATTTGGCGTGACCACTAGGTATTTGGGGAGCGACTCAAACTTTTGACTATCTGAGTTTTCAATTTTTTTCCCTTTCTTTTCGCGGTACTCGCCTAAATCCCCTATTATTATCCAACCTCTGGACTGGAAATTGGGATGGGAAAAGTACATAAATAGCTGCCTTTTAGCATATGTTTAGATAGATACTCAATTTTGAATTGGGCTCAATCCAGTATCTATTTTTTTTAACCGATTTATAATTATTATTTTTAATAATTAAAATTGATTATACACGTTTTTTCGTGATAACAAATAGAGAGAGAAAAGTATTGAACAACGTGTATTTATTTTTAATATATAATTTTTTCTAACTTTACAAATTATGATAATGGTTAGATTATGATCCAATAGCTACATATAGATAGGTTCAAAAAAATACTTATTAGATCGGGAACCTTCTAAATTATGTATTCAAATATGCTAAAAAGTATAGTAATAAATATTGGGTCTAATTTTCTCAATTGGGATTCATACGAGAGAAAAAGACATGGGTAGGACTATCCGAAATGAATTTCTTGTACATTTTTTTAAATGTTACATTTTAAAAATTGTCAAGGAAGTCTTGACTTATGATCAAGAAACCATCATGAAAAAGTCTCATATAATGGTTCTTTTATGGTCAATAAGCTCTTGACCATATCTTAAAACTCCTAAAAATGTCATTTTCAGAAAAATATACAAAAAGTCATTTTGGTCCAAATTAATTCTGTACATGTCATTTTCTCTCGGGTTTCTAATATTTTTACCTCAAAAATCGAAAAGAATTACAAAAATACGGAAGTCATGCTTTTTTAAATTTTCATACGGTTTTTATTAGAAAAATATCACTTTTTAGAAAATATTTAGAAAAGTACTAATTTCAAAATAGTTACTGATTACTAGTTTCTGGAAACTGGTTACTGGTTACCAGTTATATACTAGTTATAAATACCGTTGATTACTAGTTACTAGTTTCTGAAAATTGGTTACCAGAAATTAGTTACTATTTTAAAAAATGATATTTTTCTAAATACTTTTTAAGAAACGATATTTTTCTAATAAAAACTGTATCACACCTTAAAAAAACGGAAACCACCGTATTTTTCAAATTCTTTTTCAGAAACACCGTATAATATCTTTTCTGTTCATACGACATAGAAGGCCCAATAACTAACCTTGTATCCCGAATATGAGCAATAAAATGGACAAACTGCGGACCCAAGCGAATCACTATAAGCTCCTCGGTACTGAATTGCAAATTGCAACACCTTCCTTGCTGTGCTTAGCAGGAGCCTCGAGTATTGGGGGTCAACTTTTCGAAAAACCAACGAAGCCGCCGCCAACGCCGCCGCCGTCTCTCCGGCCACATCCGAGCCCGGATTGCTCGGAGAGACCGAATAAACGGATCGGGCCGTGTCCATATCTTCGGGCCTCTCCCAACACTTGTGGTCCACATTGGGGTCCCCAACCCCAACGTAGAGCCTACCTGGTGTGGCCGTGGCACACTTGAGAAGGTAGTCCGTGGCCCAACGAATTGCGGCTCGTGCACTTTGCAACTGGGGGCCCATGCGCTTGCCGTACTCAAGCGTGCTCCATGACAACACCGTAGTGGTAAAGGCCATGGGGAAATTAAATTTCACGTTGTCTCCCGCATCATAGTATCCTCCGCTTAAGTCCACCTATTCATAATAATTAACCAATTCAATGAGTACACATTATAAGGAAAAAAAAAAAAAAAAAAAGGGAAAAAACCACTAAATCATTTAGCCTCGATAGAAAAAGATTTAGTAGATAAAGAAATTGAAGAAGAACAAACCCACTTTTTTTTTTAAAAAAAAAAAATTGCACTTATTATCGTTATTGTTTGTTTGGGTTTAGATATAAAATATTAAAGCCAAGGATAAAATAAAAAATTATAAAGAGAAGTACGCAAGAGGTGCTGTGCGCATGTGCATGTGTCATGTGTGTGTGTGTGTTTGGACCCGATGCATTCTGTTGAATTATACCTTTTATTTCATGTCGTGAAACGAAAACAAAGCACATTGGCGTTCCTTTTTGGAAAGTATTAATTGGAAACTAAGTATGAAAACGGATTAAAAATAAATAAGGATGACAAGAAACAAAGAGAGTACGAAAAGAATAGAAAATAAAAATATTCGACGAAATGATTAAGTACAGCGGTCAAATATATTCGATTTGTATTGCCTACATATGACTGTCTAGCTAATCAACTTTTTGGTGACAAAACATATCCACAAGACGAGAAAAAAAAGGCCAACGTACAAGTTCATTTGTGAGAATGGCCGATTTTTTATAGTCATTAAGACAAATACCAATTTCATTTCATCTTTACTAGTATTTACAAAAAATAAGATTTTTTTTTTTTTAAATCGAGTGTATAAACTGATAGCGGCTCTAATTTCTCTACAATTATATATTCACAAATACATCCCTTTAAAAGAAGAAAAAGAAACACGCAGTAACAAACTTATTAGGCCACGTTTCATAGCGAAAAGAGAAAAAAAAAATTATGAGGCCACGTTTGGTGCCAATACAAATTGTACATGTAATCGTGGACCATAAGTAAACGTTCATCATTCTCTTCAACGCAAAGTGAACAACTACTAATCAATCAAGATCCAAGAATCAAAAGAATAGTTAGATAATAAAACGCAGAATTTGACTCAAAGAAAGTGTGTGAGTCCCTAACTAGATTAAATAACAAATACGAAACGAACCAAAAAAAAAAAAAAAAAACGAGAGAGCAAATAAAATAGAGAAAGTTCAAAACAGAGAATATTTAAGCAAGTAGGAAGAAGGTACACACATTGGCAAGGCGACCATCATAAAGGCCAGAGCTGGTCCTCCAATTGATTTGTTGAGTAGCCGGGAGCCTTCCTGACCTTTGGCCTTGGAAGAACAATAAAGATTTTGCCAAAGCATCTCTGTAATTAGGGTCAGCTTCGACACTAACACTACTCCCCACTAAAACCAACACTGAGAGCCATACCAATGTTGCCCTTAATGCCATTTGGTACTTTTTTTTTGAAGCCAAGTACCAATGTAGTGTGTTTTTGTTTAGAGGTTACTTTATGCCTTTGTTTCGAGAATTGGAGACCCCTTAAATAGATAGGAGTATGAAACCCAAGCCGCAAGCCCATTCACTGAGTACACCGCAAATTTAGGCTTTTAATTAGTTTCAAAGTGTTTTTTGTTAAGGTATTATTGTTATTGTTAGTCTTGCTTTTCTAATTTTGGGAATATAATATTCGCCATTATGGTTTTTAATATGTCTGTTTCAACTTCTTTTCTACGGGTTTCTCAGGGTTCATATTCACCAAAGGGCAAAACCCCCATGCAAAATTAGTTGAGCTTTAGAAAAACTAATTCAAAACCGAACTCATTGGTTGGGGCCAGAAAACTATTTGGGAAAGCAATAGTGTAATTTCTTATTTTATTTTTTGAGCAATAAAATAAAATAAGAAATTACACAATTGTGGGTGCAGAAAACTAATGTGGGGGCATTGATGGTATGTACTTAGCTGCATACTCTTAGCAATAATGTGAGAAGTTATATACACTTTTATTAGTGCATTGTATTAAGTGCTAAGTATTAAATACACTTACCACGAGCGGCTTAACACGTGTGACCAAGATTTCTCTTAAAGAAACAAAAGGTGTGGGGTTCAATCCCCATCTCCACTCCCTTACTTACTAGTCATTAATAGTCGAATACCCAAAAAAAAAAAAAAAAAAATATATATATATATATATATAAAAGATACACCCTCAAATGGATAAGAAAACATAAAAGAAGTCCATGTATTCTATAGTACTTTTCTACTCTTTCTTCATCCCAAAATAGATTTATTCCAAATTAACGACCAATAGTATTCGTTCCTACGATGACACTCACTCATGAGTTATGACATTCATTAGCTACAATTTCCTTTTTCTTTGGTTTTTCTTTTATCTTTATCCAATTAGCTAGAAAGAATGACCCCTAAGACCCCTTTCTCGATGATTGTATTTGACCATTTAATCAATCAGGAAACATAATGGTCTATGGCCGAAAAAACAACAAAAGTAAACGCTACAATCGATGCATATATCACGCACTATATTAATGGGACAATTAATTTTTTTTTGTTTTTTGAAATGGACAATTAACTTTTTTTCTTTGAAATATATAAGTAAATAATAACTACAGTTCATATAATATTGAACGGTCGGAATATAATATAAATTCAATGTTGCCTAACAAAAATGGAATCTAAAACCAGACAATATGGAATTAGCCGATGGTTTGACGAATGGGTGGGCTACATTGACCCATTATTCTCTCAAATAATCATCCTGAATTTGAGATTTTTCTCTTCAGTTTAAGTTGAAACGTAAACCTCTGTTGAGTATGCATCCAATATTGTCTCTTCTTTTTGTCTTGATTAACAATTTTGTCCAAACATTTTTCGAACTTCACTTTTCAAAGAGAATCAAATTTGTCATATGTTTTTAAGTATCCACAATAAAGGGGAAAAAACAAAGAATCAATTGGGCGCTATAAACTTTGAAGGGTTTTTTTTTTATATAATAATTCTCTCTCTTCAAAAACGAAATTAGACGCTAAAAAAAATAAATTCATATACATTGTAATAACAAAAATATCGATGATTTAAAATTCAAATACAAGACAAATTGTAAAATAGATTTGACATACTTGACACTAGGATAATTCGGTCTTTTTACGAATGAGTGACATCTATCTTTTTGAGAATTTTCAATTCAAGGGAAATAAATTAGAATTATGTTCACAAAAAATCAATAAAGAACTTTAATATGCTTTATTGATCTAATTAGTATCATGGGCTCATGGCAGTACTCGATCCACATAATTAAACAATTGAGACTAATTATATTGAAAGCAAGACATGTGAGTGAGTCATGCAGTGGTACTCTAATACTGTTTCCACACATGTTTGGTTCATGCCCGACCACTGCATACAATTACCTCGTCAATGGGAAAAGCAAAGTACCTAATTTGGGGTCACGTAAGGTCAGGGGTTCAAACTGAAGCGCAAAAGTAGGAGCCACTTTTCCAATATTCCTTAATCTCATTTGCTTTTTGTCAAATTTGTAGATGAAGAAAAAGTGGAGGCGTTAATGGCGCCAATTAAGAAATCGGCTCCAAAGTTAAAAATAAATATTAATGGCATGATGAATTGAGTGTGATAATGGTTTAAGGGATATTGCTTTTAGCCTTTCTTTGCTTTCACTTGATTCTCTTTTAATTTTTTGGGATTACCCTTATCTACTTTCTCCCCATGCTTTAAGACTAATTAAGCCTTTGAATTGTTTATCACCATTAGACTTTTTCTTTTTTATTTTTGGGGTCTCCAATTTCAAAAGTAAGGAACTGGTGTTACCAAAACGTTTGTTAAATATTGTTTGACATTTCTACTGGCCATGTTCTTTGGATCCAAATGCATAATATAAAAGTTAATTTTACGTTATTAATGAACTCATTGAGAGGAAGCGGCTTCAGGCTTGAAGAACTGCTAAACCACTAGATTAGTTCACAAAAGTAGCCAACTGAGGCTAGTTCAATTAGTCCAAAGTTTGAGAGATATGTGTGAATTTGAGGGGTCACATGTTCAAACTTTAGTAGTGACGGGTATGTAATTTATTTTCTTTTACTTCTGTAATAAGTGGTGGTCATTAGTTAAACTCCACTTTAAAAAAAAAATTACAGTTCACAAAAGTAACTAATTTGGCTACAAAAGATCCAAAATAGTGTTCTACCGGAAAGTTTATGATAGTATTAAAATAAAACGGCTTCAGGCTTTATGTTTTCCAACATCGTAAAAAACTGAGTTGGCTAGTTCTGTCCATTATTTATTTTTATTTCTCTTTTTTTTTTTTGAGATGAGTTCTGTCCATTATTTAATTGACCAAAATCTTTATTGTTTCAAAAAAAAAAAAAAAAAATCAACCCTAAACTTTCTTTCCTGAAAGTCATGACCATAAAATGACTCATTTACTTGTGTACTTATTTTTGTTGTTACTGTACGCAGTGATGAATGAAACATCCCTAATTATTAAGGTTATTGTAAAACATTTGTTTGGTAATTGAAATATTCATCGGAATTCATTTATTAGGGATGAATGAAACATCCCTAATTATTAGGGTTATTGTAAAACATTTGTTTGGTAATTGAAATATTCATCGGAATTCATTTATTGTTGATAGTTACAAGCTAATTAATTTACTACCTTGGTTACCCATTTTATAACTTGTTTTGAATAAGTGTAGCTTTTGGCTTTAGTTTTTGTTTTAATTAAGCCATTTAGATCTTGTAACAGCGTTATTCTTGTAACTGATCATTTTGTACAGCATGTGGCGATTAACTTTAATTAAAATCCTTCCCCTATAATATTTCTCTGATTTAAAATAGTTGTTTTATTAACCAACTAAAATATTGTCATTTCCTTCTCTTGGTAATTTCCAACATTTCTTTTGGGCTGCGAGATTATAATTAGAGTTGTCAAACATGTCGTGATGACCCATTTAAGTCGACCCTAGCATGTTTTCATACGTTGTTTAGGACTGTTATCTTTTTAGTCGTGTCATATCATGCCGTATTTGCCCAAAGTCCTAAATCGTTGATACTACATAATCTATTAGCCCATGTTACAATATGGCATGGTTTGCTTTTGTGACTTGTCATGTCAGCTCACTTGTTGGTCCATTTAGGCTGAAATTGCCAAATTTAATTGATAAATTTTTAATTTTAATATCTTTGTAGGAAAATTTTTTCACATTATTCAATGTAAACCATAAAAGTATAGTGAACTATTTGTATTTAGAGTTGAACTTGGGTGAGAAGAAGAGAAAAACAAGAATAGAAAAATAAATGAATTGAACTTAGCTTATTCTCTCGTGCATAACTTGTGAGCTCAATAAGGCCCATAGTATTAGACCGTGCTAGGTATACAGCCGACGTTTTGATGCGTTGTGTCATGTCATACCGCTGTGTTAATTGGCCGATATGGCCCTCGTGACAGTTATCCTTATGATACTCTAGTTCTCGTTTAGTGCTTATGAGAGAGTATATATATGCGCCTTGACCTGCTACTGGGAGTAGACACCCTTAGCAGCCATCTAGCCATTGTCGAATCCTATAAGACCAAGTGTCATTGACCTTGTCGCACCAAATTAAGCATCCTGGAGGAACGAAATCAGTTTTCAGGACAACACCTTTACCGTGCTTAAATCGTGCTTTTTGATAGCTAGATTAGTTTATCTATTTGTTAGATTTTTTTGGTTATTGTATACTTTGTATATTATTATTATAATTAACATCATTCGCATAGAATTATAATTGAATACGTTTTATGATCATATTTTCATATAATACGGACTGTTCTCACATTTATTTTATTATGCCTACTATTTTTCTAACAAGACACTTCTTAGCTCTTTGCGCGGCTGTTTCGTTAAAATAAAATAATTATATTAATTAAGCGAAGAGCAGTGATAGAGAATAAGTAAATTAATTGCTCTATATATTGGTATATATAGTGTTGTAAATCCGTAAAAAATGCCACATACAAGAAGAAATTAACAATGAATATCAATTCTCTTTGGATATCAAGGACGCTGTTAAGAAATAGTACGGAAAAAACCTCGTTTTGAAATTAAGAAATTAATGTATCAGCAAATTATATGTAGTCAATGTGTACATACTTATCATGTAAAGGAGTTTTCTTGGCCCTTAAAGAAAATGAGTTTCTTGGATTTATACATGAAACTATCATAAGCGAGCGTAGGTACAATAAAGTTGAATCATGCGCGGGACTACACCAACGAATCAAATCATTAAGTTTGGTAATTATGTTGTCTGATTTAATTCGTCCAAAGATACCCAAAAAAAAAAAAAAAAGCATTCATGTAACTACCTTTCTTAAACCTACGTGGTTAAAAAAAGAAGTCAAAATATTGTCACAAATACTGATAATAAATTTCCAAAAGTATGAAAACAGGCTTTGAAGATAGGTAGCTTCGGTTAGAGGAAATCTAACTATATTTATAATTTCTTTAAGAATCATTATTGGAGACAATGCATATACTCCTATTCTCGCAAATCCTATAACTAGGGAGAATAATTTCTTTTGTTAGTTCCTTGTTTCAACTTGAAGGCTTTGAAGTTCTCAATATATAATACTAAAGATTTAGCTGAGCTATTGAATCCGGAATGTTGACTTGGTTTTACGTCTTTTGATGCATTGCATTCTGGATTTTATAGATTATCCAAAATCTTGCAATAATTGATAAAACTTGCTCTCTACTTCATGATATACATATTTGTATATACAAGCCATCTTGCAATAAGTACTACTTTGAATGGTGCTTGAAACTAGCTAGACCAGCCACGTAGGTACCGTACGTGATGACGGCCTCCATGCATGCAATGTATAGCTACGTTGGTTTAATCCATTCCTGAATGCCAGCCTGTTCGAATTCTGAAGTTTTTCTTCTCTAAGAATGAACATTTGACTTTCATAAAAACTTCTTGCATACGACTCTAAAACATATTGGAAAAAAAGATTTGAATTTCGGCCTGCATCTTTTGAATGATGGTAACGCATGAGATCACTTGAAAACAATGGGGTCTTCCCGGAGAATGGCAGAATTTTTAAATTCATTAAAGAATCTTTTTTTCCTTTTTCTACTCTTTTCTTTAATATCTCAATTTACATATTAATGGGATATATCAACTGATAGATATCTAAAATACTAGTTGGTATATCTAATTAATAAATATACCGGACATGGACCAGAAAAAACAGAGGGAGACATTTTTGTGATAAAATATCCAAAACACATATACCCACACAAATTTCCCTGAAAACAAAAGCATCCCTACTTCTTCCCTGGTACCAGAATTAGAGAAGCAAATATGGATATGGACCTGTCGTGTTACAACGTTGGACTAGCCCATCCTGACTTGAAAGTAGCAGACCCATCTTAGCCAACGTATATATGTATGCCAGGATGGGCTGTGTATAATGTGGTATGTAGGTTGGCCCACTCCGGCCGATAGAACATGATGGGAATAAAGAAAAAGAGAAATTGACGTGGATAGTTCAATTTTAGCACAAAATGTCTTTTTTAGTTCTCTTTATCAAAAATGACTTTAGTAGTAGCAAAAAATTATTTTTGCAGTAGCATTTTGGAGAGAGAGAAAAAATGGTGTTCCAAAAATATCCTTATGACACTTATGTGGTATTGGAATGACCATTGGAATGGAATGACAATTTCAATAGAAATCTATTCATTTGTTTGGTTGGACAAAAAAATAATAGAATAGTTATTTATATGGAAAAGCTATTTCACCAAATTGGGTGAATAGCTATTCTTAAAGAAGACCTGTAGAATAGCTATTCCATTCTAATGTAAAGTTAAATACAATAATTTTTTCCAAAATTATCCCTTAAAATATCTATCTACCCTAATTTTATACACCGTGCACGTCTTTCTTATTTCTAGGGATGTCAATGGGATGGGACGGGACCGGTTTTATATTAACCGTCTCCATCTCCGTTATTATTTCACAATACCATCCCCGCATCTTTTACTATTTAATTATTGCGGGGCGGTTTTGGGGAATCCCTGTCGGAGAACGGTTTCCCTATCGGTGTATCGGTATCCCCATTAAGTCCGTTAAAAATTTTCTATGTTAGCCCAAATCCTCAGAAGTCTAAATACATCAAAAAAAATTGAAGTTAAATCCATCAAAAACTCTAGAATAAACGCAAGAGGCAGCGAGAGAAAGGATAACAAATATCGTAAAAAACTGAGTGCGACATATTATGAACCCTAATTGTATTAGTAAATGACTATATATATTATTAGGTTTTTTTTTTTTTGGAATTTAAAGTTGAATTATCAGTATATATAAAAATAAATTTAAAAAATAATCTATACATAATCGGGGCGGGGTCGAGGCGGGGCATTCAATCCCAAGCCCGCCCTGCCCCATAAAATATTAATCGGGGAATCCCCGCCCCATGCCCCGCATCGTTTATAATGGTGAAAACCCGCCCCGTTCGGTGAAATTGACATCCCTACTTATTTCCTCTTACGCTTTAACCCAAAACAAGAAAAAAAAAAGAAGAAGCTTATGCCGTCAAGACTCAAGTCGTCTCAATAATCTACAAAAGGGAAATTCATAAATCAAGTTTTACAGGTTTGAAGTTTCTCTTTTAATTTTTTTTTTTTTTTTGGTTCTTTTGTATGGATTAAGTTATTGTCACAATTATTCATTTTCATTTTTTAAATCGTTTCTATTATAGATTTTTACTTTTTTCTTATTTGATATGAATATATGTTGAATATACAACAAGTCCTAATTTCCTAGATGTTTCAACCAAGTTGTAGTGAAAATGGAGAAAAATATAGATAAATGACAATAGAGATGATAGGATATGAATATGGTTTATTGGATTTGAACAAAGAGATTTTTTGAAAGGAAGAAAATAAGATAGCTACTGTGCATATAATTAGGAAATTCAAGACTAAAAGTTAGGGATATTTTTTGTAAATATAGTGTTTATTCTATTCCATCCCAATTATTAACCAAACATAGTGATTATAATTGCGACGTTAATTCTAATGCTCAACCAAACATAGGAATTGGATTCAGTTGGTCATTCTATTGTATTCCTATTTCTATTCCTATTCTATTCCATTCCATCAAACCAAACGCTGTCTTATTGTTTTTTAGGTCAAAAGGTGATCCATTTTCCCTCTTTTTCTCTATTTCCCCCCACTTTTTCCATTATTTTCACTCCTAAATATTCAACAGCTCTAGCTAAAAAAAGCCATTTCTTTTGATTCCAAAGCAACACATTTTCTATTCCACAAAATACTCAATTCTCTCTCTCTCAGTTCTCTCTCTCTCTCTCGCCTAAATCTAGATCCACTGACCTCTATCTACCACCACAGTTCCATTGTCCTCTGCCTATCTCTCTTTGGTTCAGCTATAAATTTCTCTATTTCTCACCGTCTATTGTCTTTAATTTACTGTATTTTCTTCGTTTGGGGTCGGATATATTCTTCGCAATTTGTTTGAAGAAGAAAATATGTTTTTGTTTTATTTCAAGTCTATTCCGATTTAGGGTTAAAACTAAGTGCATAATAGTTGTACGAGGTCATATATTATGGATCTAGTGACTAGGATGATTAAAATATATTTGCTTAAAATTTTTGATAAGTATATATCGAAAGTCATAATTTGTGTCACTTAGTATCAAAATTTGTGTGACAATGTATCAAAATACTGAGTATGATATATATATTTTTTTTCCTTCCAAATCTGTATCAAATGTATATTTGATCATGAGGCACACAAAATATATCCGTGACAACATTAATATCTGTGTAACTGTCTGTCAGTATTTTATGACATATTGTCATAATGTGTCATCCTATTTTAATAACATTGTGATTAGAAGTAGTTTGAATTTGTGAGACTAATTTGTGAAACCTTATCTGAGTTTATTTTTCATTGTTAATAACTTTGTGTTTAGAAGTAGTCAAAATTTTGTGATTGTTTATCACAAGTGTGAGAGTCATGGTCACAGTTTCTTTTACATTGTAAACTAACGTTGTGAGATCCTGTCACATAATTTGTTGGCTGATTGTAGATTCATGTTTCTTTTTTTTGCAGACATAGGCAGTGTTGTTGTTTTCCGAAGTGACAAGTTTTTTTGATGATCAGTAATGGGAGTTTGGAGGTTTTTCGATAGTCCAAAATGTGGGAGTGGAGCTTAGCGGTTTCTCTTCCACTTCTCAGTATGTTTTTTAAATTGAAAAAAAAAACAAAAGACAAACAATTTTAGAAAGAGAAGGAAAAACAGAGCTCAGAAGCTCTGACAAAGACTAATCAAGAGCATTTAGACTTTTACTGCCTAGAAAGTATTAGAAATGTCATTTTGAATAAGAGAACTAAAAATGTCATTTTGTGCCAAAATTGAATTATCCCCGTCTATTTCCCGAAGTATTTTGGCCCAAAATACTCCTGTCAGGTCCATTTCTCACTACTAGGAAAATGGTAATGAATAATGGGCCAGCGCAGGTCACATTGGCCCAAGTTTGCCGGTATTAAGGAGTCCAGGCCATGGGCACAGTATTGGTAGGAGCAACACAAGGATAGTGATGTCATAGCATAAAGCGGCCTCTTTTCCGGACGAATCTGAGTGGGCGGAGAGTCAGAGACTACTTTCCGTTATTCGGTTGTTTGTTTAGTGGTGACATCTTTAAACTGTGCTCTTACAAACTCTCGTATATCAGCCTCAGCCACGTTCCATTCCTTAATTATCTTGGAAATATCATTTATATGTTACGCACACAGTACGTATTATCAAATAATTATGCAATCCGCCGAAAATATAGACTCTCCCACCTGAGAGATCATCTGTTCTGATACTGTAACACATTCAGTAATTTCTGCATAAATATGAGTTTCAAACTTTCATATATTATATTATATGCACTATGCAATTCTAATGTTGTCGTTATCAATTATATTGTATATATTATTTATAACTTTCTTGATATTGTATATATCTCTGAAGTCTGAAGTCTGAAGGCTGAAGCAATTTAATAATTTCCTGACATATAGATGTGCGGTGTGATACTGCGCATTCTGCATGGAGGGCGGTTCATTAACGTCAAGGAAACTAACTCACATGCTACGCTCGATGGCGTCATATATATGTATATATAATTATTATATATACAGCTCCTGAATATCTGCGGTTCTGATACTGGTGGTGTTATGATAAGTTATCATCTGTTACGTACTTCGAGAACATAGGTATATATGAATATGTGGTCCTAAATATTACCTCCATTTTCAGTTGAAACAATATTAGATGATCATGTAATGTATGACGTCAAGCATACGTTTATGTGCGTTAAACTTAAACTAATAATTGTGAATCTTCTCTCCTGCTCTATCCCCTTTTTTAAGTTCGTTATATATGAACTACCTATAATTAAATTAAGCATATATCTGAAAATAGTTAAACAATGTCTCAACTTCTACCTAGCTATATTTTATAGCATAAAACTAGATTTGCAAATGTATTTAATCTTTAACGAAGATTTTGGGACATTGCTTATTGAAGCATTATTTTTTTAAAACGTACATGAGCTTATATATATATTTTGGTCATTTAATTTCATGAATTAAGTACGTATACCATAATATGTCCGTATATATATACATGAGAACTCTACCTAAACCATATATATATATATATTGATGAATTTTCAAAATATATATCTATATATTTTGGAAATTAAGAATGGTTTTAGATCACTTAAGGCCAAAACAGGACCAGATGTTAGTATCTGTAACTCCCAAAAACGTAATATTATATTGACTGTTGAAGAGGAAAACCGGGGCCGTTATTGAAACTAGCGTCGGGACATGTTTAAATTGTAAAGAGAGCTTTTAAAGCTAGTTTTAATTTTCTATTTCTATTTCTGTTATTATTTCTATTTCTATTCCTATTCTACATGTTTGACAAAATTGAATTATTATACTTAAAAAATAGGCTATTATATATTCTCATTTTATAAATAATTTATTTTTTAAAATTGGTTGTTATCAGTGTTTTCCATGTTTATTTTTTAATTATGATTACTTGTAAAAAGAGTTTTTTTTTTTTTTTTTAACTCAATTAGCTTTCTACTTTTCTTTTTTCTTATGTCTCTCATGCATGGATTATCTTACTAATAATAATTAAATAGCGTAAAAAGAAGCAACCTAAAAGGCTAGAAGAACAAGAATATCACAACAATAAAAACATAATATACAATATAAATGTAAGAAAGTATACATTTAGAAGAAGAAAGAAAAATAGAACCTAGTACAAATCAAAATTGATCATTCAAACCCCCCCCCCCCCTTTTTTTTTGAACTTAAGAAATCAAAAAGGGTAGGAGTTACTGCTGGTGGTGGTGACATATCGGCAAAGGGCTTCTATCGAGTCAGGGAAAGTTCATTTTTAATATTTAATTTTGGAAAATCAAGTGTTGTAACTTAAATATTTAATTAAAATATTTAAACTAAATAAATCAAATTAATCACACTTAAAGTAAAAGCGCACAATGTTCACTTTTGTTTTAGCAGGAGTATTTAAAGTAGTTGTCATTTTTATGGTTTCCATAGATGTAATAGATAAAAATGGTTTAAGTGTATTTTTTATTATTATGGTATGTACATATTCCTTAGAAAAAATATTCTTAATAAATATACCATAAAAATAAACAATACACTTAATACCATTTTATTTATTTTTTGTTCCTTTTAAACAATATACTTATTTAAAACCATATTTATCTCTCTCTTTTTTGCCCTATTAGATAATTATGGGGAAAATAAATAAATATGGCATTAATTAGAAGATATTATCCAGAAAAAATTAATAAATATGGTACTAAGCATATTTTTTTAAAGGGAATATGTAACTAAGTATGGTATTAATTAGAAAATTTTATTCCTAAAAAGAACTTCATATCCAAAAACGAGGCCAAGAATTAATGGCATGTTTACTTCGTCATATTCGAAATAAATAAAAAGAAAAATGAATGAGAATAAAATAAAAGTATAAGAATCATTATTTATATTATATTGTTTACTTAAAACTAATAAGAAAGTGAATTATATTCATTATAATACTATTCATTTGTTTACTTAACCTAGGAAAAGTAATAGGAATGCGTTATATTTACTAAATTATATTGTCCTTTTAAATGTATGTACGTTTTAAAATAAATAAATTTTTGGAGTAAAACTGTATTTTATAATTTTAATAATTAAAAAAAAAAAATGAGTATTTACAGATAATCATATTTCTTAGTGTATTGTTGGGGAAAGTATTCTCATTCTGTTCTCCTAAATTTGTATAGACTCTATACATTTTTTCATTTATCATATTTTAATAAATATTTAAATAGAAATTATTACTCTACATATTATTCTTATTGCTCTTTAGTAAACATGTTATAAATCCATAATGGGACCTTCATTTCATTTCAGAAAGGGCCTCAGGCCTAGCCGGTCAGCCGGCTCTGATTTAATTACCAGCCACTTGGTCGGTTTATGATTTAATTAAAAAAAATGAGTATATTATTCCCATCGCTCATAAATCCATAATTGGGACCTTTATTTCTGAAGGGCCTTACCACTGCCTCAGGCCTAGCCCGTCAGCTGGCTCTGATCTAATTATTACCAGCCACTTGTTCGGTTTATGATGTCATAAAAAACTACCCACATGCATTACAACCGTCAGCAGTTAGGCTTTGGTTTTCACTTTTCAGTAACCGAAATCTTTTCTTACTCATCACTGCCACCCGATTTTAGATTATTTCTGTTGGATTGGATCTCATAAAATGTGACCTGATCACCACTTGTCTCATTTTCTATACCATATTATAGTTTTTAGTTTTTGAAGTTAATTAATTACCAATCGGCTTTAACCGGCTTGAGTGGGCCCCACAGTTGTCAATATCTCTCTCTTTCTTTTACTATAAATAAGGCCTAAACCCCGCAAGGAGTTTCTCATCACACACACCAAATTTGATTAATCTTGAATTCAAATACTCATCACCAAAAAACCACATTGTGTAGACACAATGACAAGTTTTGGCTCAATGATGAGCAGTGTTTGGAGATCATCAGTACTAGTACTAGTCCTAGTCCTAGTTTTAGCTGATCATAATGTAGTTTATGGAGCTCGTCAATTGCAAGTAGCTCCTAGTGGTTTTGTTCAAACGAGAGGCACAGAGTTCATGATCAATGGTTCCCCATTCTTCTTCAATGGCTTCAACTCCTACTGGATGATGACCGTGGCCTCGCAGCCGAGCCAAAGGTACAAGATTTCGAATGTCTTTCGTGAGGCTGCGGCCGCGGGCCTCACTGTCTGCAGAACATGGGCATTCAGCGATGGAGGTGACCAAGCTCTACAAATGTCTCCCGGTGTTTACAATGAGGCCGTTTTTCAGGTACATACTTTATGAACTTAATTTCCTATATATATCTTGTGCAAAATGTTTGGGACGTAGATTAATCTTTGTATATTTTCAATGATAATATTATTTCCCCATAATACTGTTTTTAACGCATCATTCGATTTACGAAATATAATATAACTTCGACTGTATATTAACGTATCAAAATATGATTGTATAATATATCTTTCAATCAGAGCAGTTACAAAACATAATATAATTTTGCGTACTCTATTAAATGCTTTTTTTTATTTTTAACGTAACGTATACAAATTACGAGTAGATAGAAAATAAGACAAAATTAAATCACCAGAGAATTAAAGTCTAGGTCCAAATGTTTGATACGTTGGAGAAGCTAACATTGAAAATTTGTAATGATTTTCAGGGACTTGATTTTGTGATATCGGAGGCAAGAAAATATGGTGTGAAGTTAATTTTGAGTTTGAGCAACAATTACCAAGACTACGGAGGAAAGCCTCAGTACGCGAAGTGGGCTAGAAGTGCTGGCGTGCCTATCAGTGGTGATGATGACTTTTACACCAATGCAGTGGTCAAAAGTTACTACAAGAACCATGTCAGGGTACGTAATTAAGTGTTACTAATAATCTACGAATTAATTAAAAGTCATTTTCTAATAAATAATTCTTGGTTATAATTAATATGTGAATTTGAAATATGTACATGCAGAAAGTGCTAACAAGGATTAACACATTGACGCGAATAGCTTACAAAGATGATTCGACCATCATGGCTTGGGAACTCATGAATGAGCCCCGTTGCCAAGCTGATTACTCTGGCAAGACCGTCAATGTAAATAATTAATTAAGCTCTATCCCCTACATTATATTTCAGGTTTAAGTGTAATTGATTATATCATTAATATTCCATTGGATATAAGTATACTAATAATGTAACAAACATACATATACAGGGTTGGGTTCAAGAGATGGCAAGCTATGTGAAATCCATAGACAATAAACACCTTGTTGAGGTAGGCATGGAGGGCTTCTATGGGGACTCTATTCAAGACAGAAAGCAGTACAATCCTGGTTACCAAGTCGGCACCGATTTCATTACCAACAATCAGATTAAGGAAATTGACTTTACAACCATTCATGCATATCCGGACGTCTGGTAATTAAACATGAAGTACCCTATCTAAATCATTTATAATTATAATATTTCTTCAACGAGTTATAAACTGCTATATCATCAGGCTGTCTGGCCAAAACGACAACTCGCAAATGGCGTTTTTGCAAAGGTGGCTGACGAGTCACTGGGAAGACTCGAGGACAATACTGAAGAAGCCTCTGGTTTTCGCCGAATTTGGGAAATCGAAGAAAGACCCTGGATACAGTGAGAGCGGCAGGGATAACTTCTTGAATACCCTTTACAGCAACATCTATAACTTGGCGAGAAACGGAGGAATTGGTGGAGGTCTGGTTTGGCAAATCATGGCTCAGGGGATGGAATCCTACTATGATGGATATGAAATCGTTTTGTCCCAGAATCCAGCCACAGCTGGTGTGATTTCTCAGCAATCTAAGAAGATGATAGCTCTTGAACACACATGATTCTCCAACCATATGATACGATTAGTATCACAGCTTTGAGTAGCTTAGAGAGAGTTGAGAGAATTCAGAGGTAGGAAGAATAGTCTTAGAGCTAGCTTTAGTAATTATGGTCTTTGGTAGACCGTGGAACAAGATGTAATTCATTTGTCTTGTTTTAATAAAACTGAATGAAACTTCTATTCGTGATTGCTGCGAGCTGAATTAATATGATATGATCCATGTGTCAAATTTTTACTGTAGTTAACACATAAATTGTTCTTCATAATTATTACAGTAGGACGTACCATTAATTATCTATTTTTTAACTATCACCACACCTGAATTGTGACAAATTCATGCTTGGGTTATAATGCATTTCCTTTTATCAAACACTTTGTGTTTGGTTTTGTTAACAAATCCAATTTGCTTCTTCTTTATTTTGTTTATTGTTACTATTTTTAATTCAAGTCACAAGTAGTCAACTCTTTTCCAGTAAAAAGTAATTTTCTTCGTTTAAATAGGACTTTTTGTTATTTTTAAGATGCAACTATTACAATTGCTCTTATTATTCTAAACGAGAGAAAAATATCACTTCCATGTGGAACATATACTCGGTATTCCTCCGAGTCTTTTGCTTCGACCATAGTTTGGCATTTTACTGCTGGTGGGGAATTATATGGTCACAAGTGGATATTGGGTTGCTGATCATTCTCAGATGGAGGATCTTCTTCGAACCCGACTAGTGGAGATTCTTTTGGGCTGTCTCTCCCTCAAAACTAATGAAAATTAACTGTTTTTTTATATTTGATATGATTTTTATTATTATCATTTTTTAAAAAATATTTATAAAAATATTATTTTTTAAAATAGTAACTAGTAACCAGTCGAGCACTAGTAATTAGTAACCAAAGGTATTTATAGCCGGTATATAACTGATAACCAGTTTTCAGAAATTGGTAACTAGTAATTATTTTTAAAATGGTATTTGTCTAAAAATGTTTTAAAAAGTATTATTTTCTAATAAAAACCGTAAATAAAAAAAAAACTGACTTCCCTATTTTTGTAATTCTTTGTTGGTTTTTATAGGTAAAAGGATAGAAACACAAAAACTACCTATTTTCTTTTGGGGGGCTTATAATAATGGTTTCCCAAGAGCTTTCCATCATAAAAAATTACCCTTTCTGATTAAGTGCTCTCTCTATTTCTCTACCTGTAAGAATATTGATCATGCTCTCTTTTTCTATCCTGTGGTTAAGAAGGTTTGGAAAGAAGCCCAATTGGTGGAATGCATTCCAATGATCCAATCTGACCCCAGGATAAGTTTTAAAGGGTTTGGTTATATTATTTATGGGGAATTTTAGATAAGAAGGGTATGGAAGGGTTCTGCACGATTGCTTGGAGTATTTGGCATGACCATGATTCCATAAAATCAGCCTTGATTCTCTTTGACTGGGCAAGCCGATATACCTCCAAGATTTTCGTGAGGTTCAGGATACGAAAATACGCACGCGACCACCTAACACCCAAGAACAAATCCGGAAATGGTGTAAACCTGCTGCTGGATGTTTTTTAAAAGTGCAACTAGGAAGAGAAATATCAACTTAAAAATGCCTTAATGACACAAGCTGAAACTCAAAAAGTCCGGTAAAACAATTAAATGCTAGCCAAAAGGTCTCATTGTAATCCTTACAGTTGGTGAGAAACGAATGACTAAAAAGAAGAGACAAAAAAAGTAGAATAAAAAGCTTAACTTCACAGCCGCGAAAGCTGCTTTACAAAAGCAAATCCAAAAGCTCAGACCATCCAGGAGAATTTAGCCAACTTCCAACTTTTATTATTTCTGTAACCAGTTGTATCAACTGGGACTCTTTCCAAGAATATACTATTGCAAGAATATGTCTCAAACATCAAAATTGTACTAAGTTAAACAAGAAATCAAGAAAAAAAAAAAAAGCAATTAAATGCAAAATTGTATGGGACCAATGACAATAAGCTACAAGAGAGAGCACAACAAACCATTCACAACAGATCTTTGCAACCCCCAGCGCTGCTGCAGTGATCGAGGCTAGAAAATATGAACTAATGTCCTCAATGCCAAATCCAATTTACAGAATCAGTCTCCAAACGGTACGGGATGGCTGCTCGCAAGGGTAGATCCACAATCTTGTTCCTCTGCTTTCTTTAACTCTTTACAAATTGAAAAATTCTACAATCAACCCATTATAGCAGATCCAAAAGGGGAGGCTGTTGTGATGGTGATTTGACTTGGGAAGACCGAGAGGCTGCAGCAATCCCCCTTCCTCTTCCTCTTCCTCTACCCACAGCAGTTGACGGTGGAGGAGCAAGCCTAGGTGCAGTCTGCTCATTTTTGCTGGCAGCAAATATGGATCCAAGATCTGTTGATTTCTTCTCAGTATAAGTATTTGATGCAGTTATTCCCTGATTCTGTTTCATAAAACCAAGAGAGCCTTGAGAGTTGAGACTTCCTAAACCACCAATGGACATAGAATTGCCCTGACTCTGTTTTATCTGCCCAACAGAATTTTGAGCATCAAAGGCCCAGCTATTGTAGTTGTTGCTCTGAAAATTCATGCTGTTTGATGTATTTGAGACTGACGTGGAACCATATTTGGTCACTGATGGTGCTAATATGCCATTGTTAGAAGTTCCAACACCATTCATGGAGCCACTAGGCCGTGGGGGCCAGTCAGCAAAAGGATCTGTCTCATTATAACTTGAATTGGACGCTGTTCCTATGTTTGATTGCTTCTCAGTATTGCCAAATTGGGGGATAACTGTAGAAGATGAACGAGGAGGCCACTCTATATCAACTGGGGGGCATGATGTGGCTGTTTGATTATAAGACGCTGTGGGAATCATCGAGGATTGCGTTTGTGATGCATTTGTTAGATTCGGTTCAAGTCCAACTGGCAGGGTGGAGCTGGTGACACTGTTTGTAGAACTTTGGACAGAAGAGGCAGGTTGCTTTATAATAGGACCCCAATCTTCATCCCATGCCACATTTTTCTTAGTCGCGGAAGTGAGGGCGGTTTCAACTGTTCTGCTAGGGCCTATGGACTGGAGTCCATTGGCAAGAGGAGATGGCTTGACCTCTGGGATTCCAGAATCTGTCACTGTAACTCCTCGCTTTTCTTCTATCTTCCTGTCATGAGGCCAAAAATAAGATAACTAGAGCAATTAGAAAAAATTGCATGTGCATATGAATTTAAGCAAGCAGAAAATAGATCACAAATGCACACGGGAGGCAACACATATATTGATACCTGAGGATATCCTTAACAAAGAGCATATATTTCGCAAACTGCAGAACATTTAGTTGTTGAGCAGTGAGGAGAGGTGTGAGTAGTGGGAGTACATGCTCCGCAGTAAATTCCACTCCATACTGTACAAGATGAATTAAATGGAAAGTTAGCTAACTATAGCCACTGGACAAGAGCTATATACAGTCAGAAGCCTGTGTTACTATTGCAAACTTACCTGCTTAAGAATCGAGTTTGCAACGCCAAGAGTGCACATAAGGGTTGGAGGAGAACGATCAACTGCTGTACAGCGATGAATAGTTTGCAAGATCTCCAGAACAGCATGTTTATCAAGTGTAGGAACCAAATCTCCCAAACACAGCAAAGCATTTACTCTTACCTGCCGATGCAAGAAAGCTCAAATTAAAACCTTACACACACAGAAAACCACGAATGGAAATTCATGCAAGGATCTATAACTTATTGACAAGACATTTAAAACTAGTCGTAACATTGGGTACAAACAAAATTATTATTGATAAACAAAAAATTCTGAAAAAAGGGACGAGACATCCCCCACAACTAAGTTACAACAAAGATTCCCCATTCCTTAAAAAGTCAGAAAACATCAAACTCCTGAATTCATTAACACTGACTAGTCACAGGGCCTAACATTGACTAGTCACAGGGCCACCCAATATTTTACTGTCTTATAACTGATCAACTCTATCCTACAGTGCAAATACATTCGAGTTTTCCCTAATAAGCTATACATCACAGTTGCATGCATAAATCAAAAAACCAACTTCCACTTTAGCCAATAAGACAACACTATAAATCAGCAAACAGAGGAAGTATGATTATACCATCATTCAAAAACTTAAAAACCTAGCACTAGCACTTGAGAAGTTCACTTTAAAAGCTAAAGAGAGGAAGGGTGAGGGAGCAAGTGTTAAAAGGCTTCAAAAACATCTAAAATGTTTCAATAACATCTAAAATGTTATTGTGGGGAAAGAGATGTCTAGGAGCAACCACCAGGAATCATGATAACAAGATAACAAGCAAAAAGTGAAAAAGAAAAAGGAGGTCAATTAAACAAACATACCGCTGCAACCGTTGTTTTAAGAGCCAAACCATGGACACGAGGCAAAATTGCTTGTTTTACTAGCTGGAGAAAAGGAAATGTTAATATCATAGAAGATATATAGGACCTCACTCATTCTGCTGGTCAATAAGAAGGAAGAAAACGAAGAAACTTCCAATAAAATGCAAATGGCAGTCACCTGAACATCCAGTTGCTTAGCAAGAAAAGCAGACTTTCTCAAAACCTCCTCCTGTATGCGAGCATCGGTATCATCATAAGCCCGAACAATCATGGGCAGGACATGTGATACCAAGTGCTCCTGACTAGTCTACATCAATGGAAACCAGAATAAGAGTTGATAAAAGAATAATCAATTAACGGAAGACTAGCATAATGTTCCCTTTACCTTGTTTACTATAAGTTCTGCGTGCTTAACAAGCAGCAACAGTGTCTCGCCCACTGCAGTACTTAGGACAGGAACAAGAGCTGGCAGTGTTGATAGCTCAAAATCATTTTTCTCCTGCAGTAAGTTTAAGACGTCATGAAAAATCTTAACCTCCAAGCTTTTAGCCTTTTAAATCAATTATGATATTTATAAATGAATGCAAGCATTCAAGTGTAACAAAGAAATCCAAATGTTTATATGAATCAGCACTGAAAGAATTAGAACCTGAGCCTCCGCTATAGTGAGAACCATGGGCAGAATCATTGGCTGCATTACCAAATTCCTAAGTTCTGCACAAAGAGGCGGAAGTACCTGCACAATCAATCACGGAAACAAGGTCAATTAAATCATTCGATTCTCAAAATTTGAGATCATGATCAAATCATTGGAATTTTGTGTATTTAGCTCAACAAATTAGAAACTGAGATGGTTAAAATAATTACGAAAATAAAACTATAAAGACCGAAGACATTATAAGATAACTATGCTCTTTGTTGCAATTGCATTCTTTTATCACTGAAGATTTCTTTTCCTTTAATATTTTTCTATGCCCTTGATCATCCGCGTTTAACTCATAACACATTTAGAAGCGCTCAATGTATTAAACACAACGGGAAATAAATTGAAAGAAGGAACACCAATTGAAAATTGATGAAGAATGAACACCAACCTTATACCGCAATACACGAGAATCAAAATCTTTCCACATATCTGACAATGCTTTCAAAAACTCTGACTTCTGCATGTTATCTCTTTCCTGCAAGTAAAGAAGAAGACATATTACCAACCCAAATAATTATAACCATTTTATTTTACTTTAGCATTGTGCACTAGGGGTTGATCACCCAAAAGCATGTAGATTACTCAAGCTACACAAATTCATACAAGCATGTGGTCGAGGAAGCGAAGAGCACGCAATCTAGTATCGTTCCGGAAAAATGGAGAGCCTGAAAAAATTAATCAAAGAAAGAATCAATAGAATATCATAATGATATCAAATAACACATGTTCCACCAAAGAAATGAGCAGGCTTTTGAGTTTCAATACTTGACAATGATTCCAATATCAACTGAGACAAAAAAGAATGACCTCGCAAGGCACACAGATACACCCACAAAGAAAGAGGATCCACCATGTTCACAAGTTTGACCTTTTACCTGTAAAATCCATTGCAGTTGGCCTAGAAGATTCATTTGCAGAGAGCATCCTTTGCAAGTCAGGAACTAACTCTGACGGAATTGAGGAGAATGCTTCACTGGATAAGTAAGTCAAGGTGTTCGTGTACTACAGAAAACAGAGTAGAAGAATTAACATTAGCATTGAAACACAAATAAAAATAAGTCAATTTGCAAGAGCACATCCAACATTTACAAATTAACAATGAAGAAAGAATGAGGAGAATGTGGCTAAGCATTAATAGAAATATGAAGTCACACAAAAGTCAAGACCTATCTTGACAAACAACCAAATTGAATGAAAATTTGAAAAAAGACTAAGAAATCATCATGAATCCTATATAAAGGACCAAATAAGAGGAAGAAGTAGCCAAAAGAGAGAATATTATTCACACCAAGAACAAAATGAGTGTATAACTACAAAATTTTATCAAGTCATGGGATACTGAAAAAATTAACAAGTACAAACATCTTAATTTTACAGTAAATAGGAAGAAAACTTAACTAATTTACCATTTTGACATTATTGTGACAGTCAAATAAAGATTTGTGAGCAATCAAGTGGTAGGCTAGGCATCCAAAACTGAAAATATCAGATGAACATCCAACTGAAGACGATTTGCTTCTAACAAGTTCTGGAGCAGTGTAGTTCAGTGGTGGCTGAAGTGGCAGTAATGAGTCCTCAACATCGTATTCCTGTTAAATTTATGTCAGATCATATAGAAAGCAACAAAATGCTCATTCTTATATGTGTAGTCAAATCATATCAGAAATGACCAGAAAAGGCTTGATTTTAAATAATGCTCACAAATTTGAAACTCAATATTGGCAAAAGAAAGCATCATATGATCACAATATGGTGGACCTTCTTGTAATATGTAGACAATTCCATAGCCTGAAAACCTCTGAAATTAATGCGTAAAAGAACCACTTCATAGGCTAGAGGAAGAATTAAAAAAGGCACTCTTAAACATTGAAAACTACGAGAGGATATTCAGTGTGGCCTCAATCAAAAGTTAATCATAACATTGCAATATGAAGATCTGTACAGAAAATGAACATCAAATTTATATATGCATACATATAAAATTATATCCCCAAAAAAAAAAAAAAAGAGAAGGCAGGTTTAAATTCAGAATCCTTTATTTCATAGATGTCATTTAAGTTTCACTCACAGCATAATGGAAAGCCTGTGAATTAGCTGCATCGCCTGTGGTGTTGTCTGTTGAGATTGCAAAACCAAATCCAGCAAGCTTCCAAGCTCCACTTGACGTGATAAGAACATTCTGAAAAATATATACAACACCATAAACTGAAGCATTCAAAAATTTATCGTATATTATAAAACCTACAACAAAATGAGTAGTCAGCCAGAAAAACTATACACAAGGACTTAGTTAACCAGATATATTTCATAAACTTTACATCCAACCGCAAGTAACAAGATAGAGAATTAAGGGGCGTAGAAAAAAACTACATATTTTGGTTGTTGGCAACAGTAGACTATGCAACATAGTTAGCACAAGATAGCATCAAGGTAGCAAAGTACAAAGAATACCAATCCACAACATCTCAGAGTGAGTGTGTGTGTGTGTGTGTGTGTGTAGTATAATCACAGATCACAGAGAACAAAAATAGAGGAAACTGAGAGAATGAAACCACTGATATATTGCTGACAAGGTAGAAGAAGAAGATACAGCAAAACTAGGCATTTGAGAGGCCTAGAACTCTCCCAAGGAGCTCAGCTCCAATAACTGAAACTCCACAAAATGACCTGATACCCTCCCTTACTACACATGAGTCCTAAATATACCCCTCCATTATTCCAGCCACTACAAACAAACTAACAGAAGACTAGACTACCGTTGTGTCAAAAGTCAACCATCAGACCGCCACCCCAGTACTAGAATGCTCAATATCCCTTCTTACACCTCCTAGCGTAAGTGAAACAGGTTGGACCTTATCATTGTATGCATTCAATTCTGTATTTATTTTGTTTTTATGTATGTACTGTATATACAGGTAACATCTCTTACTCGTGAAATTATTTAATCTTGAAGAAAATCTTAATTAAACAGCATTACAACATCGCAAAAGGAAAAGGAAGATACATAAAAAATTATATAAATAAATAACGAGCCAAAGTCGAGCAAATTTTACTTAAAAAGGGTTATGAAAGTACAAGTAACCTCAGGTGATATTGCTCGATGTATAAGCCGTGCATTACTATGTAGAAACTGCAAGGATTCTGCTATCTGAAGCAAGCCATGCTTGACCTCCAACAATCCCATAACCTGCAAAGTATAAAGCGACCAATTTCAAAGAGTAAAACATATCAAAGGGTCACCTACAAATATGGTTATGACCACAATGCAGAGGCTATTGACTTAAACAGAAGCAGTTTCCTAGTAAGAAAATCTCGGAAAAGCATATACATAAATTCACACAAGATTAGAGCAAACATGGGTCCAAATGTTCATTCCTCCGAGCACAAAGACATGAAAGTTATCCACTCAGAAACACCACTCACTAACAAGATACACCTAAATGAACACCCAGTAGCTCAAACAAACAAAATTCACTTACCATTCCCTTGAGCTCCTTGGGCACTTTCGTCACATTCTCCACATTCCCAAGCGCATTGGCAACAGAAGCGAACAACGGCTCAGTCACCATAGCCATGGCATTCTTGTTCTCGTCCAGCGCCTGCACCACATGGACCACCCCAGGGTGCCTGAGCCTCACGAGGCGGGCGGCGTCGGCCCGAATGACCTCCAAAAACGCGTCCTCCGCGGCCTTCGACAGGCCGGCCCGGACGCGGGCCTCGGAGAGGGCCTTCTTGTCGAGCACCCAGACGCAGACGGTGGGGTACTGGTGGGGGCGGGAGGAGTCGCGCGCGGACTTGGCCGAGTAGAGCTTCCAGGCGAGGCCTGGCCCCGCGGAGCCGATCTGGTCGAGGAGTTCGTAGTCCTGGAGGGGCTTGGGGCCTGTCACCTCCTGGACGGTGGTCTGTACGGTCTTCTCGATCACGGCAGCGGTCTTGGCTAGGGCTTGGGTTATGGATTTCATGTTCAGAGACATTCTTTTCTTTGATTTAAAATGAAATGGAGAGAATCACAATCACAATTCTCTATGTATAGAGATATATATATATATATTTATATTTATATTTATATTTATGAAAGAAGATGAAATCGAGAAGGTGAAGATGGAGGGAATTGGAGTCTTCTTTCTCAGATCAAACCTCGTCGGTTGGTTCCCAACTCACCTCGGCACCCCTCTCTCTCTCTCTCCTCTGTCTCTCTCTCTCGCTCTATAGTCTCTCAGTTTTTTTTTTTTTGTTTTTTTTTTTTTTTTTTTTTTTTTTT
>JXTC01000046.1:755189-774368 GCA_002914845.1 Trema orientale
CTCTGTTTGTTCCTTTCGATTGTGTTTTTTTTTTTTTTCATTATTTGTTTGTTAATTTGTTTTTTTAGTGATTAATTTGGTTTATTAATTTTTTGTAAATGCAAATTGATAATTAATTTGAACAGGTGGGATGACTCAGTCACACGTGGGACCAACTGGGTGTGATGGTGGTGTCAGAGGTTATTGATTTTTGACTTATTTGTATAATTGGTCCCTAATTTTACACACTTTGGCAAATTGATCTCCAATCTTTTTTTTGTGGAATTTATTCTTAGTGCTACAGAACTGTGTCATTTTAGTCCTTGCTAACTGTGTTGTGCTGTGCCTTACTTATCACGTGCTCATGCTCTCGTTCATTTAATTAAAAAAAAAAAGAAGTGCTCATGCTCGTGCCCATTTCCGTGCCTAGTTTTAATATTATATTATTTTTCATATTTAATCATGCATATTTTTGATATTAGGTTATTTAACTTATTTTGGTTCATGTGCTCGCACATTTTTTAGTTTATGTTATTTTTGTGCCTAAATACTCTTTTTTATATTATATGTTTTTTTTTTTTACTAATCGTGCATGTTTCTGAACTCGTATTGTTTTTACATTATAATCGTACTCATTGTTGATTTATATATTTTTTTCTGAACTCGTATTGTTCTTGTTTATTTCATGTTGATTCTTTTATTTTAAATTTTTGTTGTTTTTATTGTAAATGTAGTCATTTATTTGTATGAATGGGCATCTTCCAAGCTCTCATTGGAAAATATGTATTCTCTATATTAATTTCTAATTTAATTATATATAAGCTATATTCTTGTACCGTAACTCCTAAATTTTTAGCCTTCTCACATTATGATCCTTAGCTTATATTATACGTGTCACGACTCAAACTCCAGGCTAATGGCAGAAGGGGAATTTCACTAGAATTTAAAATTCTTTGATTTGTTTGAAAAATATTTAAAAAGTTTTGACTTTATAAAACAGTTAAATTAAGAAAAATATTTGAAATTCCAAACAGCGAACTTATCCCATAGCTCATAGTCACAAATAAACATATACTGAATAATTATTAGATTAACCAAGTTCAAATAGTTATTCATGCAACATCATCCACGTCTCAGCATCTAATACTAGTATAGTATATGTAGTTTATAGACATATTTAAAAGGGTTTTTAGCATGATTGGCCCCTATATTTTTGTGATTGACAAAATGGTCCTGAGTTATTATTTTTGATAATTAAGTCCCTAAGTTTTAAAAATTTTGGCAATTAAGCACTTTTCGTGAGTAATTATTAAAATATTAGATGGAATTAAGTATTTTCAAGTCATATACAAGGTTTTTAAATGTCAAAATTGATATTTTACTGACATTAGTTGGAACTAGAAGGAAGATAACTAAAAATTAACAACACCTAACAACGTAATATAAAAAATTAAAAAAATAGAAATTCTAAAAAATTTAAAATTTCTCTTAAAATTTCTTTCTATTTCCCTTTCAAGCTAATTAATGTTAGTGAAATACTAATTTATTTCACTTAAACATGTTCAGTTTCATGAAAATTTTAATATCAACAAACAAAAAAGAACTTAATTGCTACAGTTTTTAAAACTTAAGGACTTAATTGTTAAAAAATTAACTTAGGGACCATTTTGCTAATCTACGAATAACATAGGGACCAAACATGACAAAAACCCTATTCAAAAGCAGTAAACTTGGTTTATATGCTAGTGTAATCAATTTATTTAACAAAAAATAAATACAAGTCTTAAATCCACACTCCTAGTATTACTAAGTCAAAAACTACAAGTGCAAGATAGCCTCTTAAGCCGCTTGCTGGTCACCAAAATTATACTGGACACCACCTAAGGAGAAAGATAGGGGGTGAGCATAAAATGCCCAGTAGGTTCCCAATTATATTTTTGGAAAACCTTTTTATAATTCTCAAAACACCCGCATGGTTGGTAATTTTGGAAAGCAGTTTATAAATATTTAGCATTCAAAACATATATAGAAAACCAAAACATAAAATCATGCTCAAAACCAAAATCAAATATCAAGGTCACAACATATTAAAAAACATGATAAAACAAGCATAATGTACATCACATAAACTAACACATCCTATAAGCTTTCATCATCTCATTATGACTAGAGCAATTCACATTACATGTATTGAGTGCTCCTTGCTTGACACCTATCTATGGAAATCGGAGGGATACCCATATGTCTAATCCCACCAAGTCGAAGAGGCACCGAATGCCTCCACCTACCGAATGGAGATAGTCAGAAAATAAACCTCGCGTAGGTTTACGGGCTCTCACCAAGTGCGGGTGTATTAGGCCGCGCACTACAACACCGTGATGTCTAAGATGACTCTCATGTGTGATCTTATGAAATGTACAATATGTGAAGTCTCAAAATAACTGTACAGTAGTTTGACATTCTAAACGTGCTCTGATTTTCAAATAAAAATCTATTTTGTGCTATCAAAATTCGACAAAATAATGCCTATAATTTAATCAAACCCAAAACTAAACTTGCACAAAACCACATGAAAAAATATCCAGAGCAGTCCATAATGTCTCACAAATCCACAATTCACCAAAATAGCTCAATTTAATAAAATCATAACAATTCACTTTTTTACCACATATTCCAATTTTTATGAAAAACGATAGAAAACAAGGTAATTGGATTCCCTATCTCGATTAGGTAGCGATAAGATGCTATGTAGTATGTTTGGCATTGTTTGGTGATCATTCGGAGGGTCAATGGTCATTTTCAAACCCTCGATCACTTGCTTCGAAATTCGACTTTCCAACGGAGCTTTAAATCAAGAAACAGACCTCACCACTGAATTCTTAGCATCCAAATTAACTAGGTTAGACATATAACTTAACCAATTCGGGCTCGAGCCGAAATCCGACTCTCGTCATATAAAACGAGATAAATCCTGAGCCGTTCAATCTCGTTTTTTGTGCCTGTTCTTATTTTTCACCATTTCATGCATACATCACAAAAAATAACATTAATCTTATAATCTAATGATTCAATCAAAAGTCAACGTTTGAAACTAAAAACTTAAAAATTGTCAAAATGACAAAATTTAATTTGGGAAATTTCAAATTGAGAGATATATACCATGATGTTCCTCATGTTGAGACGAATTCAGGAGTCCAATTTCACGGCTTGACGTCACCGGAATTAAATTTTCTCCGTAGTAGTTTTAGCTTCCTACTAATAAACGGCAGCTCTGGTGGTCTCGGTGATACACTTCTGATCCGATAGTTAGCAGTGGTCAATGATGGACGAAGGAGCTGTGGCAGTAGACATCCAGTTGTTGTTGGGAATATGCCCTCGAAAGTAGTTTCTTTATTTAGTATTTTAAACAATGTTTATTGGATTTAAGTGTTATCTATTTGTTGTTAATAAATTCCATATTATGTCCCAATTATATACATGTGATGTTTATGTTTTCTATTATGCAAACGTCTAAAAGTTTCCATGACTAATAATGAGTAATAAAGAATTGTTCATGTGAAGTGTTCACATGTGAGAGACTAAATTCTTTATTTCATTATATCTAAATAAAAAGTTCATATTCTACAAATAAAGATGGAATACTTTATTTTGCTATAGAATGTAGTGTTGTCTATTTCAACGGGATTGATGAAGTCTCCAATCATCGAAGTGTCTGACTTCGGATAGAAACACTAGTGCGCTATAAGAAAGTTATAAGTGCATTGAACTGGACCAAGTGAAAATAAAATTTGAGGTTAAGTGCCATAACTCAATATTCTATCTTTCACTAATCTAGAACTATTGCAAGATTACTTTAATCCTAGTAATTGTCAGACTTACTTTCATGAGTTTTATCTTTTTAACTTACTGAAGGACTAGTTCCGATTATATGGTTCGAACTCCAGTATCTTGGAAGATAAGATTTGTGAATTGACGAGAACGCCCTTCATGATTTGGACACCATGCATATAATGTCACTTTGAGTTTTTTCAAAGACTTGGATAATAAAAACCAGGCGCCAGATATTCACTTTGTGAATTTGACTGTGTTTGTATGGACAGTTACAAACACCGTAGTCAATTATTATCCATTAGATAAAAAATGGCAAATCAAAGGTAAATATATACTAGAGGGGTAATACGGTAATTTCACCTCACTAGTACGGCATTGTATTGGGGATATATCTGCAGGTATAGTATATGATAAATGGATCAAGTTAATTAAAGTGTTAATTAGCTTCACAAAAAGTATATGACATTTAGCCTAAGAGTGCAATATTGGGCCTATAGTGGAGTGCCCCAATATTAATGGACAAGGCCCAGTCATGATTAAGAGTTAATTATGACTATGGGTAGTTGGCCCATTGGAACTTAGACTATTTGGATCCATAAGGTCCCATGTCTAGCTCACACATAGTCCAATACTAATTGAATGGTCAGTTGAGCCCAATAAGCCTATTAGGATTTACATCTCTCTAATACTTAAGAAAAAAGTTCTCCTAAGCCTGAGTAGTAGAACCACACGCCACTCATAGCACAGTAATTGTGCTTGGCGTGAAACAGAGAGAAAAAAAGAGAGTGAGAGTGACGAGCTACCGCGGGAGAAATCCTGAGCTCGTTCATGGCCGCTGAGGGAGAGATACCCATGGCTGTAAACGTGCAATCAAAGAGAAAGAAGAGCATCTTCCGGATCATCTGCTCATCTCTCGTTGAGAATCAAGAAGGTGCCCACACATCGGATCATTCAACGAGCTCCAGAGAATAGATGGGAAAGCTCAATGGTTGTGAACCATTTTCAGGTTTTATTTAAACCAAGATCCATGAATTGATTTATGTTAGATCAACGATCCTGTTTATTTTGTTTTGTAAAATTTCAAGAAAATTTTAAAATTCCAATTCCGCTGCGTTCTTGATTTGTTTATAAAACTGCGGAAATCGTTTTCGGTAAAATCATTTTTCGAAAATTTGTTTTCGAAATTACCAGCAGTTGTCGTCATTAATAGCCCTTTTTTTTCTGTTTCTGTCAAATGTGAGGGAATGAACAAGAGGAGGGGCGAGAAAGAAGGAACGGTCTTTTGACTTTTCAAAATAGGAGTAGGTCTCACCGAAAAAAATGTATATAACGTATAAAAAAAAAAAACCGGGTTTTTACAACATAGCCATTTGAAAACTTGTAATGTGCACCAAGAAGAAACTGAATAATAAGAAAGCTATAGCATATTCTTTATTGTCTCCATTTCTCTATTTATTTATGTTTTGTTCCATATATTTTATCTTTAGTTTTGTAAGATGTTATCAGCACGAATCTTTACATACTGATTATTAAAAAGAGGAAAATGTGTTATTGGTGTAATGATCTTTTGATTATTATTATTATGCTGTGTTCTGTGATATAACAAAACATAATCGTATCTGCAACTTTATCATTTTCTAGAGTATGGTTTTAATTTTGAGATAAATTTTACATGAATCATATGCAAAATATATGCACTCAGTTTATTTTTGTGATTATTTACATATATTTTTTTTTGAAAGGATTATTTACATACAGTTTTTATGTAGTATTGTTAATAGGTTTTGATATATATATATAGATTATCTTATGCTAACAATTTTGTGCTTAATGATGTCTTTTTGTTTGTATAATACAAAGCACGTATAATTGATACTTTCTTTTCTTCATTATTGTGATATCAACCCTTATATGATCAATACGAGTGTAATAACATTACTCTGTGCTGATATGACTAAAAATTGCGTGGGACAATTGCCCGATATTTCATAGCATAGTGATAATTCAAATATTAAATCTACAGTTGAAGCACTCCATTCAGTTCAACTTCAAGCTAAGTATCAACAATGTCTTCCATATAAATATAAATAGAGATTTCCAATATACAAATATATGTACATAAGGCCATACTCTATAGGTGAGGTTTCAATAGTTACTCTAATATTTATACATAGATGGTTATTTTGTTTTAGACCTTAGATGAAGATAACACCATTTTAAATAATTGGATAGTTGGCCAGTAAAATTTATAGTAATTAATTAGCTTTGAATATATAATTCTCATTAAATACATTTTGACGTGAACAACTTTTTAGTAACCTGTTGACATGAAATTTTGTAATATGTATGCTTTTTATTTTAAATAGAATTAATTTAATATTTATGGTATTCTTGAATTGGAATTTTTTTTTAAGAAAAAAGTTGTTCTCCCTAAGTCAACCATATTAAATACCTTAATGGGTCATTCGTAACTTTCAAAGAAAATTCCAAATGTTTAGCACTTTTTATATTTAGGATTTAAATCTTTAAATTTCGGAATTTAAATATCGAACTCTTAAAACAGTTGCATATGTTAGTCTTTGAGATTAATACATCAAATTCTACCGTTAAATTAACATTTGGTTCTCATATGCATAGCTTTAAAAGGATAATTGAGTAATTAGCTAAGAGAGAAATTTAAAAAAAAAAAAAAAAAACTCGTTTCCTTATAAACAAACTTGGTTTTGCTATAAGGGAAATGTGTTGTTTTAACTCATTAAGGTATTGGACTTGCTACTACGAAACTTTGTGCGTTTAATAAAAAACTAAAAAGAAAAGAGAAAAGAAGAATAAAGTATGATACATCAAAAATGAAACAATATTCCCAAAAAAAAAAGACAATATTCCTTTTAAAAAAATAGAAACTATTAATTTCATTGATGCTTTCAAATAGTTTTCTTTAAGGTTGTGTTTTTTTTTTTTTTTTAAATATTTTCCAAGTATAATCACCCCAAAAGAATGCTAATGTATTTAAGCTTTGATAATTATTTTATTTAATATGTGATGCCTAATACTCAATAATAATCTCGGATTCTGTCTGATCAATCAAGAAGTAAATCTCACTCACAGCTCAAATGAGGTCTTTGATCTGTCCATTGGACCTTCACTCCATGCTCATTGGCGTTGAAGCAGCTCAATCGCCATCGATAACTATCAACACCCAAGAGAAGAACCTAACTTTGATACCACTTGATGCAATGGAATTAGAAGAGAAAAAGAAAGTTACGTCGAACCAATCCTTCGACCCAAATCCATGTCTAAAAGGCACACCTCAAAGCAACTCTATGTTTTCAATCTTTGAAAGCTGAAGACCCGTTGGGTTTACGTTTTGTTTCCAATTTTTTGATTCTGAAAACATATAATTGGGATGGCCCATAAGAAAATATGTTTGGTTAAAAGTTTTCAAAAAAAAAATTTTGGGACCACACCAGTTTAGGACCGGGAAAATGAAAACACTCCAGATATGTTTTTAATGGTTTGGTGACTTTGTTCCTAAAACAAAAGTCCCATTGAAAAACGAAAAAAAAAACACGCCATTTTCTCCGCAATTTACGGTCCTCTGTCAAAACACAATAAAATGACACTCATCCAAAACCTGTCATCAACATTGAGCTATCTCCATTCATCGTCTTCGGAAGACCACAGGTGAACGCAGTATCTCTCCCCTTGTCTTTTTTTTTTATTCGATTATATGTTTATGCATTACATTTTATAGATATTGATATGTGTTTAAGAACTTTTAAGTTGCCCCGAATGTATATCCATACTACGTATATAAATCTTATTTGCTAATCAAATTTTGTTATTGTTCGTTACAAAAAAAAAAGACTTTATTATGTGTTAATGATGACACTTAGTTAACCGTAAATAGCCTGTTTACCATTTTCAAATGGGCTACGTAATTAAACTTCCATAATACTTAATATGGTTTAGATTGATGTTATTAGATGGCAACTAAAGTTAAAGATGATGATGATCATGCTTCATGGCCTCTCAATATTGAGAAATATTTTATTGAGCTTTTATATGATGAGGCCAAAAAAGGATTGCAAGCATCAACTTTAGATAAGAAAATATGGCAGAAGATAGAGAAAGATATTTTTACAAAATTTGAAAAAAGGTACATACCCTAAAAATTAAGATCCAAATACAACCATCTAAGAAGAACATATCGTGAATTTTCTCAACTTCCTGAACAAACTGGTATGAGATGGGACCCTGTAACAAATATTGTCACTGCTATTGAGGATGTATGGGAAACATATCTAAAGGTATGTATTTGGATTGTTTCAGCATTTATTTTTTTTTCAAACATTATGATCCTTTTTTCTTTCTCTATGATGATTCATTTTTTTTTCTATTTCCAAAAATATCCAACTGCAAAAAAGTTTTAAAAAAAAAGGATTACTACATTATGAAATGCTTGGACAGATTTTCAACAGTACAATAGTAATTGGTCAAATGCATTATGCGTCTAATGAAATCCCTCCTAATTCAGATGAAGAACATCAACTAGAAAAGGATTTTCTTGGCAGTAGAGCACATATTAATATTGAGCAGGCCAATAAGGATGACTCGAGTGAAGAAGGACAAACATTTCGACGTCGATCATTTACTTCTCCAGCTGATATGTCAAGGAAAAAACAAAATAAAAGAAAAACTCATTCATCTTTTGACTATGCCATGGAAGAATGGGCAAAGGCTGTTAGTATTAAGGCTGGGGCATCACTAGCATGCACAGAATCTATGCGTAAATTTGTGGAGTTACATGAAAAGAAAAATATTGAGGGAACTTATGATTCTTATAGTGTGGCAGATTGTCTAGATATTCTAGAGTCTATCACAGATTTGGATAACAAGATTTATCTTAAAGCACTTGACAAGTTTGTGGCAGCCCTAGAGTAGAGACAAATATTTATTAGGATATCTGCTAACCATCGTGTTACATGGTTAGACTCATTGAATAATTAATCAATGAAAGAGGAATTTATTACGAGCATTCTAAGTAATATGTGTCAAACTTTAATGATCAGATCAATTTGTCTTTATTATGTGGCTAGAACTATATATCTATGTTTCACAATTTTTGATTATGTTGATTATTGAGTTATTATTTGGTTTTGAGTTTTCATTATTTCAATACTTATATATTATGAAGATTTTCGATCAATAGGTAGACATGACTGATGATGAATTTAATCCATTATTAGTCATCTTCATCAAGTGATAAAATGTTTGGTGATGCACTTATAGCAAGACATATGTATAAGATTCACATGGCTCAAATTACTAAACAACCTTCCCGCACTTCAGCACTTTCCGGACGAGAATATGTGATTGAGTTCTTAAATGGGCATCCAGCTAGACTATTTGACATAATTAGGATGAATCGAGATACGTTGTATACACTGTGTGATCGCTTAAAGAACATTGATGTGTTACAAGATGATAAGGTTATAAGTGTTGAATAGTCAGTTTTGATGTTTTTATGGACTATCTTGCATAATATACGTAATCGAATGGTAGCTGAAAGATATCAATACTCTTAAGAAACTGTTTCTCGTTATTATTAGACCACATGATATCAATATTACACCTCTAGGGATATTGACAAATCCTAAATATTATCCATGGTTTCAGGTCAGACTTAATTTCTTACCATTTTTACTAATATGATAATATTTGTACTAATTTTTTTCATTAATTGATTACAGAATTGTGATGGAGCAATTGATGGTACCCATATTAATGCATCAGCACCTTCTTTAAAACAAGTCACTTTTCGAGGGAGAAAAGTAAGTGTGACACAAAATGTGATGTGTGCATGCATATTTAATATGTTATTCACTTATGTATATGATGTATGGGAAGGGACGGCAAATGATTCTAGAGTGTTTCTTGATGCTATTAGAAGATAGGGTAATGCTTTCCCAATACTATCACAAGGTTAGAATATTTTTACTAATTATTCCTAGTTCACATTGATTTGTAGTATAACTTTTATTTACTAATGTGGTATTTACTATCAGGGAAATACTATGTTGTTGATTCTGGATATACAAACATGCCAAGATTTTTAGCTCCATATCATGGTGAACATTATCATTTGTGAGATTATAGAGGGAGAGGAAAATATCTTAAAGGACCAATAGAAATATTCAACTATAGGCATTCATCATTACGTAATGTCATTGAACGTTGTTTTGGAGTACTCAAAGTTCGATTCTCAATTCTAAAGCTAATGAGTAATTTTCCAATCTGCAAGCAACGTTTGATACCTATAGAATATTGTATTAGAATGCACTTAAGGGGAGATAGCATGTTTGATATTTACTCAATAGATGCCACATTAATTGAAGATATTAAAGACGAAATGAGACAGAAGCAAAAGTGGAAGATAATGCAAAAAGCTCTAATGATCAAGAAAATGTTCAAGAAATACCAGAGTTAGATCTCAATCAAGCATATATTAGTCAGATAGCAAATGTTAGAGATGATATTGTAGGCCAAATATGGCTAAATCATTCTATCCATATCACTTAAAATATCTTTCATTTACACATATATAATATGTGCTTATGTCATATTTGGATAATATAATATTTTTTAGCTATTAATTATGTCATTTTTCGATGGTCCAATTTTTTACATTGCCAATTTATGTAAAATATTTTTATTTATTTTAATTAAAAAAAAGTAAGCATCCTTTTAAAATAGAAACTATGATTAATATTGAGAAAAGGTTTATAAAACAACTTAACCAAACAAATTTTTATTTTCTGTTATGTTTTCAAATTTCAAACCAAACATGTTTTCACAATTTTTAATTTTAAAAACCTTACTCAAACACTACTACTAAACAGATTTCCAAAACATCGTTTCCGGTTACTAATTCCAGAATTACAGATTTCAAACCAGTGTTTTGAAAATACAAAAAACAGAACCTAACCAAACGAGCCCTGAGTTTCTTCTAGGATACTGTTTCCCTTCTTATGCCATCAACTCATTAACAACACCAATAGGCCTAACACAATAACAAAGCCCACATATTAGCACAGCCCAATTGGCACATATACTCAACCTAAGAAATACACCATTAACCTCCCACATCAAGTAGCTTATGAAAAGGTATCTAAGGGAATTAAATATATATTGGTTGCATTTTTTAGAATTTTGAAATTATAAATTTGGAGAAAATTTTTCGTATTTATTATTCTTTATGCTCAAAATTTTAAAATTATTGCTCAAATAAATTTTGAAACGCTACCACATAATATTTATGTGTGTTTTTAATATCAAATATTTTTAATTATAAATCATAATTTAAAAAGTTCAGAAATCAAATTGCAATAAGTCAAAAAGTTAAAAACTTTTAATTGCCAAAATTAGGGATCAAATTATCTCAAATTGGGTAGTACAAAATCATTTGTGACGTACACCCCTTTTAAACTTGAATTTATTCATTTCAATTTGGGCCATATAGAAATATGACCAAATTTTGGGCCAAATTTAAGTAAATGTCTCTTTGTCGAATGTTATAGCAAAATATCCGGTATATATATGTATATAACAAGTATATAATTTTATATACTAAGTATATACCTAGTACATTTCAACACAGTAACTAAAATTAATGAATATGTTTATCTACCAAGTGTAAAAATATATATACCTAGACACTTAGCTATAAAATTTAAATTATAGATATTTACTTAATTAAATTTAAAATATTATTATCTACCTAAATTTCTCTTTTAGTGTTAGATGCAAAGAAGCGGCAGATCGACTTATGGTCAGCCCGACGACATCGACCCGCCCACCACGTCCATGTGGTCATTTATTTTGGCCCTACCTTCACTCGCCAACGCACCATACAAGACACCACCCACTTAGTCAACTTCTCTCGGAAGTTCGAACTCGCTTCATTTTTATTTTTTCTTTTTTCTTTAAGTTTTGAGGCCAATTTAGTAACTTTTCTTGACCACTCCTCACTTATATCTAAATGTCTTTCATAAATATATATATATATATATATATTAGTTGAATTGTCAAAAAATACTTTAAATTTGAGAATGTTGTGTTTTAAAATTGGGCGCGTCTACAGTAGGGGCGTCCCTACATAAGGCTCTGTTTATACACCGTTTGATGGGAATCCGTATATAAACAGATTCCCGCGCCATCAAACGGTGTATAAACAGGGGCCTTACGTAGGGGCGCCCCTACTATAGCCGCCTCCTTTAAAATTTAGATTGTACAAAATAATATCTTAAGATTTAACTCAAGATATTAATTTTCAGAAATTCTTAATTTTAAAAAAATTATTCTTTATAATTTAAATTTCAAGATTTAAATTATAAAATAGTGAAAGTAATTTTTTTTCCCCCTCAATTTACGTTTTTTTTTTTTTTTGAAAGGAACTGTCTTACTAGTTATTTTTAATTTTATTTAAGATAATAATGAATAATTTTGATCGTAGATGTATGGTGTCAAAATTGACCATTTTCTAGAAGCCCCTTTAAATGAACGCAACTTTGGTCAACTTCACTAACTCGGACTTAAAAGCACACAAGTCACTACTCTCTGCGTAGTCTCTATATTAATCCGCTACATTGTCCCAAAGGCCCCGAAACCCATTAGCCATTTTCTACGAATGAAGAACCTCTCCGCTTCTCCTCATCCCCTCCTCCTCCTCTTCCTCACTATCCTCACCCTCCGGTGCCTCAAAGATGCCTCTGCCGCCTGCCACGCGGACGACGAAGCAGCTCTACTCGGTTTCAAATCAGCCATAACAGCCGACCCTTCGGGCTTGTTAGCCTCATGGAAGTCGGGCACGGACTGTTGCTCATGGGCGGGCGTTACCTGCCTGGTCAACAACCGGGTCACAGCGCTCTCTCTATCCGGTCAACCCGAAAAACCGAATAGCTTCTTATCGGGTACAATCTCCCCCTCTCTCGCAAAACTCACATTCCTAGACGGGCTTTACCTCCAAAACCTCCGACACCTCTCGGGTCCATTCCCGGGTCTCCTGTTCCAACTACCCAACCTCAAATTCGTCTACATCGAAAACAACAGGCTATCGGGTCGAATACCCGAAACCATCGGCAATTTAACCCGTCTAGGCGCACTCAGCCTGTTCGGGAACCGATTCACGGGGCCGATCCCGAGTTCCATTTCCCAGTTGACTCAGTTAACTCAGCTCAATCTTGGCAAGAATCTCCTCACTGGGTCCATACCAAACGGGCTCAAAAACCTCAAGAACCTCACCCTGCTCGGCCTCGATCAAAACCAGCTTTCGGGTCCCATCCCCGAAATCTTCGGGGGATCATTTTCCGACCTTCGAATCCTAAGACTTTCCCACAACAAATTTTCCGGGAAAATCCCGAACTCAATCTCAACCTTAGCCCCAAAACTAGCCTTCCTCGAGCTAGACCACAATCTCCTCAGCGGGAAAATCCCAGATTTTCTCGGAAAATTCAAGGCGCTGGATACCCTTTTCCTCTCACACAACAGCCTATCAGGAACTGTACCGAAGAGCTTTAGCAATCTCACCAAGATATTCAACCTCGACCTTTCACACAACAACCTCTCGGACCCATTTCCGGTAATGAACGTTAAAGGCATTGAGTCACTAGACTTGTCCTATAACAACTTCCATTTGGGGACAATCCCCAAATGGGTCACCTCCTCACCCATCATCTTCTCCCTAAAGCTTGCCAAGTGTGGTATCAAAATGAGGTTCGAGGACTGGAAGCCGTCGGAGACGTATTTCTACGACTTCATAGATCTTTCGGAGAACGAAATATCGGGTAGTCCAATTGGGTTGCTGAATAAGACTGATTACTTGGTGGGTTTTTGGGCTTCGGGCAACGGATTGAGGTTTAACTTGGAGAGTCTGAGGATCGTGAAGACATTGGAGTACTTGGATTTGTCTAAGAATTTGGTCTTTGGGAAGGTGCCCAAAGCGGTTTCGGGGCTTAAGAGTTTGAACCTGAGTTATAATCATTTGTGCGGAGCCATTCCGCCGACCAAGTTTCCGGATAGTGCGTTTTTGGGGAACGACTGTCTTTGTGGTCCTCCATTGCCACCATGTAAAGTGTAGGATGAGAAGGCTCAGCTAATCGGATTTGCTGCGTTATAAGCAATATAATTTGGTTAGTTTAAGCAGGTTATGTTAGAAGAAAAAGACGATGAAAAATTAGGTAATAAAAGAGAGAGTGCCCTTTTTTTTTTCTTTTCTTTTTGTGCCCTATTAGGAGTTTAGGACGTGTATTCTCCTCCTGGTGAGAGTTTATTTTCACGTTTAAAATAAATTAATGAAAAAAAAGAGTTTTTTTTTTATTTTATTTCATTTTTTTTTAAAAAGAGTTTTTTTTTTTATTTCATTCTTTTTTCAGGTTTATCCTTTCATTCTATTTATGGGCACGTCTACAATAAGGACGTCCCTGCATAATGTCTTGTCTATACACCGTTTAATGAGAATCTGTGTATAAACAGATTCTTTACAGATTCCCGTTATTCTCCATAGATTTTTATCAAACGGTGTATAAAGGATGATAGGGCAGCCCTCCCCTCTATTTATATTACATATTTATAAATAAAAACAAAAAAACAAAAAAACCCGGAGTGACCTTTCCGGGACAGGGAAGACGCAAAATTTCTTCGGTGATGCGAGAAAATGGAAAGAAAGACAAATTAAGAAAAGGAAAATAGAAGGGATTATTGAGGGCCTTTGAACCCAGAGAGAGAGACTCCAAGCTCCCACCCTCCAGCCCGGTGACTCCATCTGAACTCTATAGGGCCCTAAACGACGCCGTTAAGCTCACGACTCTCCTGCCTTCCCGGTTTGCGGTACTCGCTCTCTCGTAATTGCAAATTGTAATAATTGGTTTATGAAGAGTACGTTAAATTTCTTCATTATAAGTGACTAGAAAAGGTTTTTCATCAATTCTGTTGAAGCCTTCTTTTATACGCAATATTGTATTTAAACTGACGACTTTAAATAAGCTTGTAATTTCACTACTTTCGGGGTTCCATTAGATGGTAATAGAGGTATATTGTTCTGCTGTTGTTCTTGAGATTTAATGGCTCACGCTGCTGTCTATTTAATTCAGCTGATAACATTTCATTTCTTGTTTAATTTGTTTTAGAGATTATTAGATCCCATGTCTAATTGTTGGTTTGGTTCAATTTTTGGTGGTGGTTCTGCTCTTGTTAATTGTTGTCTCATTTATTGCCAACTTGCCCAGGCTTGGATTTTCTATGACCACCTAATTAAAGTCGGAATTTGAATCCAAATTTTAATTCAAATCTGAGATTGCTGACTAATATTTTGCATAACCGCACAAAACTTTATTTTGTTAAATGAAACTGAGGACTGAAGTTTTTGTATCTGTTCATTTCTGATTATTTCGTTGTCATGCTTGCACACAATAGTTTTGGTATGTGCATTACAAGTTCACTTGATCTACAAATGCTACAATTTCATTCCCAGTCGTTTGTATCCTTAATGTGTGCGTATATATATATATAGTTACTTGTATATGATTGTGTAAGTTGTTCTATTGAGCTGTCTTAGACGAGCAGATTTTGTATAAAAGTATCTTTATGGTTAATTGTCAATTTGTGTAAGGCGTCATCGTGAATTTGCGAGTGATCATAATGAGTTGTAAAGGAAGAGTTCCTAGTACCTTTGAGAAGCGTAACTGGTTTGATTCTTCTCTTACCACTCCCTTTGACTTCAATAATATCATCTGGTAGTAAAGTCTCTTGATTTATATCCACTGATACTACTGTCACTGAGCAGGGTATATTGCTTCTACAATAGATTCTATGGAGGGGAAAACGGAAACTGATATTGTGGAACGTAAGGATAATGGAAAGGAGAATTCAAGTGTTGAGATAAAGGTGTTGTTCTTTGCCAGAGCTCGAGATCTCACTGGCTTAACCGAGATGCCGTTGAAGGTTCCATCGGGTAGTACTGCTCGTGACTGTTTAAGCAAGCTTATGGCTACATTTCCGGGATTAAAAGAGATTAACAGTTGCATTGTTGTGGCTCTCAACGAGGAATACACAAGTGACTCGGCGATTGTTAAGGACAAAGATGAGTTGGCCATAATTCCTCCCATAAGTGGAGGCTGAAGCTGATTTCAATTACAAGGTTGGTGATTTGTTGACTTTTTTGTCAAGCAAATGGCCACAGGTTTCATATCTGCCCACAGAGTTAGGTGGGATTTTAATTTTGTACAAGATATGAACATAAATGCTCTCTAGTCTCTATGTCATTGACTCCCCAAATCTACACAAACTCAAACCTGTTTCTAACAGCAATCGGGTAATTCGCACATGGTATACTCTCTTTTGCCCTCAACTTGTATCATCAAATTCAATCTTTGGTAATAGTAGGTCGGGCTCTCTTGCTACGACCGTATCTTTTTTAAGTTGGAAACATCCATCAATGTTATCATCTAGCCGGTGATGAGCTTCAAATCCGCATGTACCGTCAACTAGAAAGACAGAAACCCACTTTCATTCCTTAGCCGTAGGTTTGGTATATCGTCTCACGAAGAGTTTTGCTTACGTAGGCTAAAAACTAGTGACATCTTGGAGCCTGCCTGATATGTTAAATAATGATCATTATAGGTAAAGATAATTTCTTCGTGGGTAGGCACTAGCGTAGAGTAGACCATTCAATAAGAGTAGTTATCTGTCCATTATCTTCTGGTGAAAAAGCATTAGTTTCATGCTATTTTAGGTTCTTAGTGGTATACTTGGAACACATGGAAGGGATTATATGGGCGTACTGGCGCAGTCTGACCAAGGAGCTTTTTGCGCAGCTTTGTTTGAAATTCAGGTCATTTTGGTGCGCACCAAATCAACTTTGTTCACTTCCTAAGTAAGAACCAAAGATGTAGCATTTTCTCACATGGAACAGAGTTCGCGCTTTGTTCTCACATGGAAGGGAGTTCGCGCTTTGTATATGGTTTGTTCTGTGCCAAATCTTTCATCCCAAATGGCTGTCCGAAAGCAATCTAGTTTGGTGACCATAGCCATGACCTAGTAGAACAGGGTGATCCATAAATCAAACCTACACACGTTCAGTCAAAATTTGGTTCTCTGTTGAAACGTACATTCAAGGAATGCGACTTTGTTTTCTCTCTAGTTCTCTAATGCCAAAAGAAAGGGCGGCTTTGGTTGGAAAAATCTCACACAGCATACAAAATTGAAATCCGCAATTTCCATCACGACGTGTTTACTGCAACAGGACTGCATACTTGACCATGAAGAAAAAGAAAAGAAAAACTGGTACACCAATATAAATTATTGTTTGCATTTATACACAAAGGGTTGCAAAAGCTTCTTAACAACTTTTAAGCCAGTACACGTAAAAGTAAATAAAAATGTTCTGGGTACAAAGCAAGGAGGGGTAGTAAAAACATAATCTTAGCCATCACTGATGGCTGATGACAAACACAGCCAACTTCTTTTTTCTATCTATTTCCACAACTAAGAATTCTTTATCGCAAACTCATTACAGGCCACGGAGCTACCCCAGTGGCTGGAAGTGAAGGTCGTATAATAGGAACACGTCTCACCACTGAAAATGCTTCATTAAGACGTGCAGCACGAGTCATGAACTGAGAGACCTTCTGCAAAAATATATTCAATAAAACACAATATAGGCCAATCTCAAAATGCAATTCTTGCTAACAGAGTTCAAAATACATTATAAAAGAAGATTTATCAATTGAATTTTCTCAGATTCACGGGATAATGCTCATAATCATCCATGATTTCTTCATTACAACATCGCCGATGCTATTTACACACCCCCATCTACATTGCCAGCTATCAGCTGAACCAAGCTGGGTTTTAATATAGTTTTCAGAAATTGACTCAGCTACTCATATGAGATATAGAAGGTTTCAAATCAAAGTTGTAGATGTTCCGCTTGATGACAAACAACTTAGCAAATTGAATAGTGAACCCTCAGAAAGTATAAACATCCATATTGATATATTGAGTCATTTTGTACAATTTCAATAACTTGAACTGACAAATGAAAAATAGAAAAATAGATACGATAACTAACCTTGTCATCCATGGTAACCTTGAGCTGCAAGCTCTGGCTCTTCCTCTTCATCTTATACAATCTCCTTCCCAACATAACAATTCCCAACACGGCAGCCGCCACAGAGAAGGTCCAAACAGGGCTAACCCTGAAAGCACAATACTTCAACACCTCAAATGGAACCTTCCACCACACCACGGTCCTCTTCTCTCCCTCACCACCATTCGATTTTTCCACGGATTTCACTTCCTCTTCATTTGCAGCAGCAGCAGCAGCAGCTCCTCCTCCCAACTCGGTGGCCGAATCCCCAAAACCCATCTCAGTTCCCTCGTCAACATCGCCAAATTCCCTAGAAACCAGACCATCTCCGCCCGTATCGGACCAGAACTCACGCGAATCCTTACTCAAGGTTTGAATTTCCCCAATTCCTTCAAAACCCACTTGGTTTTTCGCATTTTCCAAAAACTCCAGTTCTTTTTTGGCGTCAAAATCGGCGAATTTACGATCTTCGGACCGATCACTGCCCGAATCGGACCAGAACTCGCCCGGATTCATCCTCTCATAGCGAGTCTCGGGCGCCGGATCGATCCAACTCGGGTTGTCGGACTCAACCGAGTCGGAGCCCTCTTCAGCTTCAGCTCCAGCAGCAACAGTCTGAGCAGATCTCCCCTGATTGTCGAGAGAGAAGTAATCGGACCTGATCATACCCTCCGAGTCCCCGTCGATCCCCTCGAAATTCCTCGGAACGTTCTCAGTCGAGTTGGAGGAGTTGACGAGGGCGCCGGTGTCGGAGTTGTTAAGAACCTCCCAGTCATGGAATTCGCCGGTCTCTCCTTCCATGGGTGAGCTTGGAGAATCGAAATTGAAACAGCAGGAACCCTAACGCCCCAAAAATAGAGAGAGAGAGAGAGAGAGAGAGAGAGAGAGAGAGAGAAAGAGAAAAGAAACGAAATGAAATGAAAAGAGACGAAGAAGAAGAAGAAGAGGAAAAAAAAAAAGGTCGTTTTTATTGGTAATAGACCATGGACCAAACCAAACCACAAGGCAGTTAATCACTCTTTAAACCCATACTCTTTCAAAAGAATCAATACCAAAACTCTCTCTCTATCTCTACTTAATTCTCTCCCTGTACTAGCCATCAAAGGGGTATCTTAGCAGGGGAAAAAAAAAAAAACCATCAAAGGGATACGTCTTTGAGATAATTGGGGCTCTGTAAATCAAATGTTGAGTAGCGACAGGAGACCTAAATTTTGTCCAAAAAA
>JXTC01000046.1:774432-806200 GCA_002914845.1 Trema orientale
CATAGGGTCATGCCTTAATTATCGTTGGATGGGAATCTGTGGGGAATAACGGGAATCTGTAGAGAATCTATTTATATACAGATTCTCATCCAACGATGAATAGACAGGGCCCTACGTAGGGGCGCCCCTACTGTAGACACGCCCTATATGTTATAATATTGGGGATGGCTACGGTAGGGGCGTCCCTACGTAGGGTCATGCCTTAATTATCGTTGGATGGGAATCTGTGGGGAATAACGGGAATCTGTAGAGAATCTATTTATATACAGATTCCTATCCAACGGTGAATAGACAGAGTCCTACGTAGGGGCGCCCCTACTGTAGACGCGCCCTATAATATTTACTATGAATTTTTTTTAATATAAAATTTTGGTTTACCACTTTACCTATCTGTTGACAATTAACTTTTACATAAAAGTTATAAAAGTATTTTATTTTTTCACTTTTCAAAGGATAAAATGAAAATAGTTTTTTTTTTTAAAAAAAAAAGGGTAAAAAAGGGGTTGATTCTACTTTTTAAGAAGGAGAGCAGAACCAACCAATAGGGTGTGGGGGCGTGCCATTCTCACTGAAAATTGACGTGGCGGAAGAGTGCGATATCCTTTTCGTGACAGACGGAATAAGGGAGCGGACAACAAAGCACCGTGAATGCAAGATAAAGAACACAAGTTTTGATAAGCTAACAGTAACAGTGTACATACGTGCCCAAACCTCACGTAACAGCTGTTACGACGAGGCCAATTTATTACATCAACTTCCTTTCTTCATTTATTTCTTTATTCATTTTCACTTTTTCCGCTTTTGTTAGAAGCGGTCTTCTTTTTGGCACGTCCAATTTTACTTGGATTTTCTTTCAAGTTATATATAGTAATGTGTCTATTTCTTAACATAATTCAATATTGCAACCTTCTTTTCTTCTTTTTTTTCTTTTTTGAAAAGGGAGTCCACCCTTCACTTGGCCCGGTCGTAATAAAAGCCACATGAATAGCGTCCCACATTAACTATCATCGTATAAGAACAATGGACTGCAAAAATACGTATCGTATACATAACACTCAAAGCCATTAATAAAATTCTGTCCGAAAGATGATAATTTTGAAAATACAAGATCGTCACCAAAGGTTTTCTTTTTTTTTTTTTTTTTTGAAGTCAAATAACTTTGTCGTCAATATCAACGTCAATTGAAATGTATTAGAAACGTCTTCAACAAAGCAATTAGTGAAAATGTCCCAAAAATGGATTCTACACGTCGATAAGCACATAAATTGTGGTATCAAAGTTTACTAGGTTTGAATGTGCACAAAATAACCTTTTAAGGACGCTTCGGAATCATCAAATAAAATACACACAAAGGCTTGTATACTTAATAACTTATACCAAAATTATTAAATTATTCAGAACAGCCATAAATCAGGGTTGGAGGACAAAATCATAGTCAAGGGTTCAACCGTGTTTTGAGTTCCTCGACAACTCTGGTTCTTGGGATAACAACATCTTCGACGTTGGACTCAAAGTCCTTCAATCTCACTGTCCCTTCCATCAGTTCACGCTCACCAACTATTAAAATCCAAGGGATCTTAGACTCTTTGGCACGATCAAAATGTTTACTCCATCGTTTAGTCACCAAGTATTCGGCTTTTATTTTGGCATCCCAAAGCTCACTTGCTAGCTCTGCAGCTTGAATTAGATCGTCCCCCAGTATACTCACTAGGACTTCCGTCTTTGTTGCTCTAGTTGTCTGCCAAATACAAATGAAGCATGGGGGAATCCATTAAAAACAAAGAGAAAATATCTAGGTGGATCAAACAAGGTTCTTGAGTAACCTTAAAGAACATGCTTCTATGATTATCAATACAGCTTTTCTTTAAACATTTCAGCTACACCATCCTCTTTTGGTTTAGCAGTATTTATATCTAATAAATATGAGAAGAAATAACTAAATATATATATATATGTAAGAAAACTTAAACATGCAATTGGTCATTTTAGTGACAGTTAAAATAATCGATAGAGATGGACAAATTCATCCAATAATATAACCAGATTTAGATAAGGAACCAGGTTTGAAGATGGTTGTTCTGGCCTTGTTATGTCAGGCAATAAAAACAATCAAGAGTTTCTTCAACACTAAAGATTGTTCATCACCTGGTTCAGGTCCTTCTGAACTTGTTCCATAATATTGAATACTCGCTCGATTCCAAGACTTACACCAACTGCTGGAACTTGCTTTGTACCAAACATGCCTATTAGGTTGTCATAACGTCCACCCGCAGCAATTGAACCAACCTGAGGACAATCAGCAGGTAACGTTACATAGGTACATAAGACTCCTTTATTTAAAGAAGAATATCAAGTAAAGGAATGTGAAAAAAGCCCAATGGCGTAGACATAAGTTCACCTGTGCGCCTCCTTTGAAAACGGCTTCATATATCACTCCAGTATAATAATCAAGACCTCTGGCAAGACTCAAGTCAAAAGTCACCTTGTTGATACACTTCGATTTTTCCAAAGCCTTAAATAAAATCTCCAGATCATTCAAAGCATCAATAGATGAATTGTTTTCCAAGAATTCGCTCCCCTCACATTTGAGTTTATATAACAATTCAAGAGGAGGTCCCCTCTCTTTCACAAAATCACCAATTCTATCTGCTGTTTTGACAGTTAAGCCCTTCTCCTCCACCTATCAAACATTCAACATGAAAGATTATCCATCGGGTTTAGACTAAAGGAACGTAAGGACAACAACCATCAAGAGGAGAAATCAGGAGGCAGAATGCTATTGAAACTGAGAGTCTGAACTAACCAAGAATCAAACTAATAGATCAGCATCCCTTATCAACAAACATTTTTCTTAAAAATTTAGGGGTAAAAAATGCTTCTCAAATTTCACTATTTAGTACACCGCTGGATCATAAACATATAGCTTTTGCATGTCGAAGGATATGGTGCCTAGAAACTTTTTTTAGTGACAGTTTGAATAATTTTTCCATCTTTCCCATGATAAGCAATAATCAGAAGTACAAAAGCCAGCAACAAAATCAACCTTCAAGATACATCACACAAAAATTTAACCCAAATCCAAAGGAAAGGAAAAGCTTTTAGCTCACCCCAAACAAGTTTTTAATAATGTTTGGAAAGAAAGAGAGATGAAAGCATTGAAATCATCTACAGGAAAACAATAAAAATGGCAACAAGCCAACAAATGCAACACCAGCAGCCGGACCCCCATTAAGTTTATGCGAAAAAAAAAACACACACAGATGTGAATAAGTCTTACCATTTCTTTCTTAATCTGGTCAAAAGGTTGCTTGTCTAACTTGTCAATACTTGAACAAATAGTTCTAAACTTTTCAGGGGGCACTCCACAAATTTCTAGCATCCCATCAAGTAACTTCCGATGATTCAATTTTATCTGTGAACGTTAAGAAAGCAATTACAAACATTCCAAGAACATAACATCTAGATAATAAAGAATCCATGCAACACTTTAACAAATAACATTAACAAATAACATTGACACCTTGACAAGATAATGATATGAATATACTGGGTCACGATCAATAAGTCCATATTGCTTTACATGAAGAATTTGAAATATAAAATAGACAAAATTACTGCTGACATTTTCACGAAAAATTTTATTCTATCACTAGCAACATATTGAACTAACATCTACAATAAACCCGACCCTGACTCATTCATGCTTCAAAGGTTACTGCAACCAACTTCTGGGGCAGGAACCTTAGTCCTTAAGTAAGGTATAATTCACATGTTGCAATATCGAATTGTACAATCCAGCCATACAACAAAACGGAATTGCTGATAATAGGAAAAACGGAAAATATGAAAGAACAGGTACCTCATATTCTCCTATGTTCAGTTCATCCAGTAATTCAGTCAAAATCTTAATAATCTCAAAATCTGGCCCCATTTTTTCATATTGACCCGCAATATCAAAATCACATTGATAAAATTCACGATATCTTCCTTTCGATGGGTTGTCTCTTCTGTAAACCTTCGCTATCTGGTATCTTTTGAAGGATGTTATACCATTCATAGCCACAAACCTAGCAAAAGGAACGGTTAAGTCGTACCGCAGAGACAAAAGCTCCCCACCCTGTCAACCAATTAGACAAAAAGGATTTATTTTTGTCAAATGATAAACAATTAAGTCATACAGCTGATGTTTTCCAGCCAAAAAAAAAAGAAGGTCATACAGCTGATGTTAAATGCTGGGGAGAAATAGAGTTCATGAGGAGAAAAACTTAGAGAGTGGCTAGAAAATAATGATGACTTCAATTAAACCGGAAAAAAATTGCTAACCTGGTCGGCGAGATCATAAATTAACTTTGAATCTTCCCCATATTTTCCCATGAGAGTTTCTCTTAATTCGAAAGCCGGAGTATCCAAGGCTGTTGCACCATGCCTCTCAAAAACGTCCTCTATAATTGAAAAGGCTTTCTTCCTTATCGCCATTTGTTCTTTCGCAAAGTCACGAGTACCCTGACATTGAAGAGATGCCCAAGTCCAAAATGTTATTCAATCCAACAGCTCCAGTTCTTATGTAGCTCATATTAAACAACATATAGTTCTAAGAGGCTTCTTCTGTTTATTCTACAACCAAGAAAGCAATTAAAGGAAACTGACTGACAAAAAGTTCAAGTAAGTTATTACCTTTGGAAGCTTGGGAAGTCTTCTAGTTTCATTGCTTTCCACAACCTCCTTCACTTTGTTCAACAAACTATCGAACTCAAGGTCCTTCGGATCGAGGAACGATAAAAGATCCTCAACCCATTTCTCCAATAACCCTGAACTACCAATAGCATCCGCCTTACTCTGCAATCGACTTTTAAGAAATTGGATCATAACACTAGTTCCTTTCCCCAAAACAACCTTCTTTTTCTTCTCACTCTTCTTATCAACTTTCGCACTCTCTCCTCCATTAACTTCAGTACTTTTACTCTTCTCATTCAATTCAGTACCTTCAAGAGCAACATACGCAGTTATCGCCTCCCAAGCAACAGTCTTCCACACAAGCCCCAACAAGACATTCACTTGATGCGCTAATCTATCACATTTATCTTCCCCTTCGAAAACCAATTCCGAGACAACCTTAAACTCATTCCTCAAGCTATCACCACTCGGGCATTTCTCCTCGAACAAACCCACCAAACTCGACCGCAAATCATCGCTACCCACTGAATCTATATTCAACTTGGCGCGGCCAAAACTACAAGTTCCCAAGTCCCATAACGCCGCGGCCAATGGCAACAACGCCGTCCGTACAATCCCTGCTGCCCCAGAAGCACTCTGAGGCCCGCCCTTCCCAACTTTAACGCCGGAATTTAATTCGACCCGAGTCTTGGAATGGACCAACTTCGCTTGCTCTCTCAAACAGCCATGAATTTTGGGGATTCTCGATACTGCTTCGCTCTCAACCTTACCCACCAACTTAGACCCATTGAGCAGAACCTTCATATCGCCAGCAACACCAATCTCATCCTTCGCGGTATGCCCATCCCCAGAATCCATCAAATTAAACGCCCCCACGTCGGCTTGGGACGCCTCGCACGATATCGCCGCCACCGCATCTGCAATGGCCGATAGCGCCGCTGCTTGATGGTCCAGAAGGGCGAGAACTCCGTACAGAGCAGAGGTCAGCCCCAACGCTTCCAACGCAGTAGCCTCCTCTTCGGTCAAATCTAGAGGATCGATTACGAGCGCTTGCGAGCTCGTCGTGCTTAGGGCTTCGGCAATTCGAACCGGGAGGACCGTGCGGAGGCTGGCCGAGCCGGAGAGGATGAGGAGCTTGTTGAGGAGAATGGCGAGGGAGGCCCTGGACTCTTCCGTGGTCAAGAGACTTGAGAAGTTGAACTGGTGGGCCTTGACGGCCGGAGCCCGGTTATCGAAGGAGGCAAGCCGGGAAAGCGCCGAGGAGTCGATTCGTACTTGAGCTTGGCCATTGGCAATGGCGTAGACGGAGGATGAGGATAGCGACGATCCCTTGCCTCCTAGCGTTATCACTGAGACTTCGACTCTCTCCGCCATAGCCGGAGCTCGGAGAGTGACAAAGAAGAGGGTCTTTTAGCTGGTTTAGGGTTTGTCGTATATAAAGAAGGGAAATGGAAGTTATTCGGACTAAAATGACTTCACCAGGAGCTTTTCGAAAATGATTTTTGAGTATGTGATTCGTACTAATTTTATTTATTTATTAGGGTGAACTGAAAAAAAAATAAAAAATAGGGCGCGTCTACAGTAGGGCCGCCTCTACGTATGGTCCTGTCTATTCACCGTTGGATGGGAATCTGTATATAAATAGATTCTCCACAGATTCCCGTTATTCCCTACAGATTCTCATCCAACGGTAATTAAGGCATGACCCTACGTAGGGACGCCCCTACCGTAGCCATCCCCTAAAAAATATTATATGTTTTGTAATTTAGGGTACGTCTAATGTAGGGTAATGAGAAAATGACCTTAAGTAGGGTCATGAAGTTTAAGACGTCCGATTGTAAATCAACGGCTAAAATAGGAGCACTCAAAAATTAAATAATGTTACCATTGACACCAGAAATAAATCCCGAAAAACCCACTTTCTTCGTCCATCTCGCTCTCCCTCTCTCTCTTTCTCTATTTCAGATTAGATTAGGTTTTTTGGGGTTTATTATTATTATTATTGTGCAACTGCGACTTAAGCCTCTGTCTCTCCTTTTCTCTCCTCTAGCTCCCTCCAATATCTTCTTCCCAAAGGCAGTGGGCAAGAAGTTATCATCTTCATCATCCTTATTATTAGTATTATTATTATTGTTGTTGTTGTTCTCATCATCATCATCATTAAGTTGATGATCCATGGTGAAAGTAGAAGAGGAGAAACCAAGGCCTACACAAGCAGCAGGTGGAGGTGGATCGTGGTGGTGGCGGTAGTTTGGTTGCTTAGAGTGGTTGTCAATCTCTTAGGTGGGCATGACGGTGCCGGTGGAGATGAAATTGACGAGCTTGGTAAGGTAAGAGTGATCACCATCACGATCTTTGCGGCGGTGCTTCCTCCTTCTACCACCGTATTCTTCCTCATCATCATCGTCATCACCGAAGACTCCGTAAACGGCGTCATCTTTGGTCTGGAGGGGCTTGTCTTTGCGCCTGCGGTAGTAGAACTCACGACCCATCCACTGGGCACCTTCAAAATCACAGTCCATGCCAAACCTCTCCATCTCTTGGTAATCATCCATTGCTGCTGCTCCTGCTCCTCTAATCTAACCACCTAACTTAACCTAACCTAGAATAAAAATAAAAATTAGAAATAGAATAAAAGTGACGAGGTCACTTTCCATCCATCAAATCCAATTTCAGTGATAATGACAACAGTGAAATTCCAGTCCAGGCCAGACCCTTTTACCTTTCCCTTTCCCTTTCCTGGGCGGATATCTAAAAATTCAGGAATTTCTTACAACAAAAGGAAAGCAGCAGAGACCAACCTACCTATAAAAAAAAGAAAGAAAAATTGGTAGCAATGTCGGTGTCAGTGGCGATGGTGGAGCTACGACACCAGATTTAAGTCTTCCAACTTCGCTTTCTCTTTCTCACTGCGACAAAAGTTCGGGTGGCAGATGGGCTCACCGGAAATAAGGTTGGAGATGGGGAGGTTCCTTTGGGCCTTATGATCTGAAACAGAGAAAGAGAGAGAGGGAGAGCGAGAAAGGAGAGGAGTTTCTGGGTTTTTTGGGCCTTCTGATCTGAAACAGAGAAAGAGAGAGAGCGAGAGAGAGAGAGAGAGAGAGAGAGCGAGCGAGATGGACGAAGAAAGTGTAGATTGGGTTTTTTGGGTTTTTTGGGTTTATTTCCGGTGTCAATGGTAACATTATTTAATTTTTGAGCCTTCTCATTTTAGCCGTTGATTTACAATCGGACGTCCTAAACTTCATGACCCTACTTAAGGTCATTTTGCCATGACCCTACATTAGACGTCCCCTGTAATTTAAATCTTTAAAGTTCAGATCTTACAAAAATGATAATTGTAAAAAAATACTTTTAAGTTTGAGTGTTCTGCAATTTAAATCTCAAAATTTAGACTCTGCAAAATAATACCCTGAGATTAAGAATTTCTATAAATTAATATCCTGAACAGACTTTTTGACCAACTTTAGGAACGAAAAAACAATAATATCCTCCATTGCCTTTTATAAGTTCAAGTTATTCAAAAATTCAACTTAAGATATTAACTTTCAGAAATTCTTAATATCAGAGTATTATTTTGCAGAGTCCAAACTTCAAGCTTAAAATAGCAGAACAACTAAATCTTAGGATATTTTTTACAATTTATCCTATTTATTATTATTATTATTATTATTAGGAGGCGGCTATAGTACGGGTGCCCCTACGTAAGGCCCCTGTTTATACACCGTTTGATGGGAATCTGTGAGGAATCCGTTTATACACAGATTCTCATCAAACGGTATATAAACAGGGCCTTACGTAGGGACGCCCCTACTGTAGACGCGCCCTTATTATTATTATTATTATTATTATTATTGAAGAAGTATAGTAGCCACTAATTGGTACTTGAAAAGAAAAAATTTATTGCGGGGTTTATGGCACAATTGATACTTGAACAATCCAACTTGTGATAATTTGACGCTCAAAATTCTAATTTATAATTTTGGCAATTAAACTCTTTGAATTATCTAATTTAAAATAATTTGGTTTATAAACGGTCTAAATTATAACTTTTCGTTAAATTTTTGATAAAAACCACACATGAGGAGCACGTTATAGCATTTGAAATTATATTTGAGGGAAAATATATTAAATAAAAATATTTGGAGAGAGTGAAAGATGTATTATTTGCATTTCTTTAGAATTCCTAGAGCAGTAAATTTAGAGAAAATTTTTCATTAATTATTCATTTTCATGCTTAAAATTCTCAAATTACCTTTTAAATACTCTTTTAGATGCTACCTCATGCTCCTCACATACATTTTTTGTTAGAAAATTTAACAACAAGTTTCAATTTAGACAATCTAAGGATCAAATTGCTTCAAATTAGAAAATGTATGAACTTAATTGCCATGATTAGAACTTTGAGGAATAAATTGCCACAATCCCACAAGTTAGATAATTTGGGAACCATTTATGTCATTAACCCTTTTATTGTACCTCACTAGTAGTACGAACTTGACACTAAAAATTCTAACGTTATAGGAAAGTCATTTTTCAAAACAATAAACGACATTCGGATAAGGAAACGAACATCGCTCAAAACGACAAAAAGATTAAAAAACGACGTAAAGTCGACTTCAACAAATTGAATTATGTAGTTTATTTCGAGTTTCCAAGAATCAAAGTCATCTCACGGTGGTCCTTATTCTGATTAGCACCTTTTCTCTTTTTTCTTGTGTCTTGGGGGAAAAGCAAGCAAATGCACGAAGAATAAGAATAAAATTGGATACCCAATAAGACTTAAAGGAGGTTCTTTATTCACTGTCATTATAATAATCAGCATATATGTCGCTTCGTGACAAAGTGAAGTGCGATGTACCCGATAATTGAACTAAATTTTAACAACGAAAAAGAACTGAAGCAAGTTTTATAATTCTTTCTATAAACATGCGCTCAACTGTAGATCAGCAGGTACAACAGTAAAGCAATGAAAGAATAAAATAATTTCGAATCATGTACCATAATTGTATATAGAGATGTACATATTTGAATTTCCATCTACAACAATTTCTCATAATAAATTAATCAAAAGTGCATTATTCTGGTTTACGACAAAATTGTTCACATGCAATGATATTACTATATACCATCGTTTAATACCCGCGGCCAATCTGTTCCTTTGCCATACAATATTTACCAAAGCGTTATTCACTAATCTACAGTGAAAATGGCATTTAGGAATGGGGTCTCCACTCAATATCCCTATTATAACTTTTCAGGGGTACTAATTAATGACATTTTTCCATTACTGAAAAGTGCTAGTTGCCACAAAATTTTGAAGATTAATCACCATGACCGTAATGTCATCCAAGTTCCCTCTGCTTGAGGACATTTCTACAAGCATTTTACAGGCCTTCAATACTGATTTTTCTCTTATAACCACATCCACTGCTTCTTGGTCGGGTACCTAACAGGTTCATCAAATTAACAGGTTAAATAGAAACATGCCGATATGTAATAGACATACGTATTAATATTATTATAAATCACACATGTCGCAGTACGTACCACTATATATATAGTTCTTTTTTTATTTATTAATATTTTCTTAATGTAGTTTTCATCATATATATATATATATATATATATATACCTTGTCCCACAGTCCATCAGAAGCCACAATCAAGAATTCACAGTCTGAAGTTAAACGAAGACTTTTGATTTCTGGCTCAGAAATTATCCAATCTTTCAAATGTTGATCTCCAATTGCTCTTGAGACTGCTAGTGAGCCCTGAACTCTCCAAACTCCATTGCGACAATGAACAAAACCTCCCTGCTTGTGTAAAAACGAACTTGTATTATTAGCTTAATTGGTCCTAGTGTTACATATGCATACTTGTTCATTCGGGCATGCAAAAGAAATAATATTTATCTTTGTTGATCATATTATACAATAATATGTTGTACTTACGGAATTCTCGATCCGAAGACGCTCATCTTCCCTACTCAAACGATGGTCGTTTGTTAATGCCTCAGCTACTCCTTGTCTACTCAGAACTACTCTACAATCTCCTACGTTAGCTACATGTAAATCTCCATCTTTTAGAAACACACTGGCTGCACAAGCTCCACTACTTACACCCTGTAAGTTTTAAGAATATTTCACGCATAAGTTAACATATACATATGTGTCATTGAACAATATTATTGTAACGACTTATATATATAGAAATTTGAAATGTCGAGAGAGTATTTGTATGTAACTGTCCAGATACATATCTCACAACAAGTTTCCAGTCCAACACAAATCAAATAGAATTTAGTTGCAGTGCAGCAGAAAATGAAAATCACTCAAATGTAGTTTGACTTTTAGAGCGCATAGTTACCACAATTATAAAAATGTAGAACCATACATTTTGCAGTTGTTCTACATTTATGATTTTCTTAGAGCTAAATTGTGTTGGGTATGCTTAAAAATCCCACATACATATTGACCAAACATAGAAATGACCAGAATGATTTATTAAGGGATATATATGTATATATACATATATTTTGAGGGAAAATATATATATATATGGAGGACTTCTCAATAGTTACAATTATTTTGTGACCATGAATGGATACTAAAAAATGTAGTGATAGCATTAAATTTTTTTGATGGTAATAAATAGCATTAAATTTTTTTGGCCAACCACCAAACTAATCACCACCGTAGGATATTAGATCTAACGGCTTAAACTATTGTAACCATCTATGGGTAAATATTGTTGTAACCATTTAAACCAAACCCTGAGGACTTCTCAATGGTTACTAAAGATGCATTAGGAATGAAATTAGATGCTTTTCTTTTAGTTCTATGTTAATTCTTTAATGCATTTGTAATATTAATTGAGTCAATTTGAATCTTGCAATACTATAATATTGCATATTCAAAGCACCCCAACAACCCTACCAAACATATATAGCTCCTTTATTGTTTGAAAGGACAATATGATCAGCTACACACCTACATAAGTAGAAATGCATGTTCATGTATAATTAAGCGGTTTGATAAGTTGATCAACAAAATTTTTCAAAAGTGAAATTATTTTATGAAGAAGTTCGTAGCCGAAAAAAGTAAAATAGACAAAGTTTAGACATATATACCAACTCAAATTATAAGATTGGTGTATTAAGTAATCAGATCCAATATAGCTATAAGTTATTGTGAATTTGTCCAAGAAACCTTCTAGACCAATTCAAGGAAATAAAATATTTCTGGAGACTCTAAATAAATTATCTTAATTACCTGACTAAGAAACTCCTTATCCGTGACTAAGTAGCCTCCGCGAATAGCCTCTTCTAATTTATGATCTTCATCCTTTGTATCAAGTTCAAGCCCTTTAACAATGTTGTTTCCTAAATATTTAGCAACGTAATCAGTCGCTGCACGCCCTCCATGCCCGTCTATTACTACAAAAAAGGCCTGCATGACCACAAATATTAGCCATTAACCATTAATTCTCATAAATTGAAACGTCCACCACCTTATTACTCGATTTTAATTTGCAATTTATTGCATAAATGTACATAAATGTTCATCATATAACCTTACCTAACATTTTTGTACATGTTACATATGGTGCTACGTACGGTTACCAAATTAAGACATTCACAGAGTAATTTATATATGGAAAAAGAAATATATACATGTTTAATTAAAATTAATGCTTACTTGCTTGGGATCTCCCATAATGTCAAGCAAAACTCCATATCCATCTTCCATGGTCTCCCTCCTTCCTTTCTTTGCTGCCAGAAAGAAATCTCTACCTTCAACCTCAAATTCTGGGTTCTCCAACTTCCTAGCTCTACCCTTTTCACAAAATTCTTGGCCTGCCAAATATTCCGGCACAACCAGCCTTGAAGGCCTCTTTCGCAACTTGGTACCCCCTTTAGTACTCTCGCAGTCTCCGCCGCCGCCACCAACCGATCCTTCAACAGATTTTTCTTGCAAGTAGTTGTAGTTGTAGTTGTGATCATCAATATCATTGCATTCCTTCTCTCCCATGACTAATGTCTCTTCTGTCCGTCCAACGCCGTTTTGAATCTTTTGATGATGTAAACGACGTTGGTTAATCTGATCTTGGTTGGGACTCTGGTGGTCTGCTTGAAGGCTCATGACACGTGCCAAACTCTTTGGCCCATCATGACCTTCTTCTCCATGATCATCAGAACTAACTAGATGTCCTCCTCCATATGATTCGACAAAAAACCGGCCGACCCAGGAGAGATTAGACGGCAAAGAAGAGATATTTGAAGAAGTAGGAGGAGGAGAATTTAGGGTTAAAGCCATGCAACTAAGAACCCTTTTAAGGCCTTGGAAGAGGTGGAGAACAAGATAAAGGATGGAGAAACCCCAGATGAGTTCTTGTAAATCTACCATTAATATATATATATAATTGATATATGTTGTGTAGAAAGTTTGTACCTTAAATACGACTTGTAGTGTGGAATTGAATGAGATGTATGTTTTGTTGAAGAAACTTTAATTAAGTGTGGGCTTTCTGGTTTTCATACGGTGGTTCATAAATATATATATGGTCATAAGCTTAGAGGTTATAATAGACATATAGCCACATAGGGAGATATGAGTCCTTGAGAAGACGGCAAAAAAAGGGTATATGGGAAAATAAGGAAAGGGAAAAGAATATTTGGTGATGATGATTGCCGAGTCAAAGGGAAAGACTTTATCTAACGGCCAGGACTAAGACCCTTGTTTACATGGCGATTACTGTGAGAGAGAGAGATGGTTTTGACACATTCAATCCTTCTATTACAAGGAACTAGTCACATGATACCGTCCAAAAGAATAATGTGATAAAATTGATTTGATTTGGCTTTCCTATTGCCTTATTGGTGAATTTGCTTACCCAAAACGGAAAACCATTGTTGACTTGGTTTACAAGTTATATCGGGGGTGGCATTTTTGTAATTTGATCGATAACTATGTATCCATATTGACAATTGCACAAAGTTAGAAGGGAACAGAGCACAGTACACTGCACGTATTACTGTGTTTAGCTGTAATTTTCCTAAATATTAGCTGCCAGCTTTAGTAAATTTAGGTATGAGATCGACAAAACTAAATTATTGGCTCCTTAGGATTAATATTATTTTTTATTTTTAGAAAAATACGTAATGACAATTGACAATTGTATATGTGACGTGCCATATTGATAAGAATTATTAATGTTGACTGCGAATGTTAATCCAAATTAAAAAATGCGGTAGACTTGGTTGATTTATAGTGATACCGAACAGCCCTTGGCCTTTTAGTAACCAATAGAGAGGTACACGTGCTTCGCACGAGTGGTCTTAACCAACTTACATGAACTTTAATTATCATCACTTTTTGATTAAAAAATGTCTTGAGAGTATTCTCATTTTTTGACAAAAATGTATGTATAGGTCTCCATGTTCTTGAATCTTAGATATTGATTTAGTCATTTGACAAAATCACATCGCTATTTAAATGAGAAACTGAGTGAGAAGACTTTCGCAGGACTGGTTAATTAAAAGTATAATTATTGGAAAAAAAAAAAAAACAAGAGACCAAAAAACTAAGGATAATAGAAAGATCTCAAGAAAACAAACATTATGAATGGGGATCTTCAAAGTATAAAACATACGTGAATATGCCGACACTTAGTTTGTGGCAAATTCCAGAAAAGTATCAAGACAATCAATAATTACATTTGGGATTAAGGTGTAAGACAACAATCAAGTTAAGGGCGAAAAAGGAACGGAAAAGGGAAAAAATGACTGCATTCAACCACTTGAAAGTATGTTTTGAATCAAGAGATATTCATGGGTACTTCCTGATCTAGCATTTCTTGACATTGACCTCCTTCCATGAAAAGTGCTAAAAAACTCTGAAGACAGAAGGCCGAGATCTGAAGCAATCTATAGTGGAGGATTATGTGGTGACAAAAATAGTAGTGTGTGTGTGTTTTACTGGATACTGGATAAAAGTAATGGACGAACTTAAAAAGAAAAATTAATTAAACAGAACAAACGCCAAAATCCAAAAATGATTGTATTAATAATTTAATACAAATTATTAGCATTTACCTCCAACATCATGAGAGGAGGGTATAAAAATTGAGAGTTAGAAGTTTTTTATTTCCTCTACCTATTGTATTTCTATTTCAAACACGAAATCATAACTTCAGAATAAGTTGGTGCCACTCGATCTTCTATTCCTTCTTCACAACATGAAAAGAAGAGGAAAACTTAATTAGTCAAGAATGACAGAATATTGCTTATACAAGAAGATAATTTTTTGAAAAAAAAAAATTTCACAACAGAGAGAATACAAAACCAGTGGGATATTTTCACTTTCATCAAACAAAGTTGCTAGCGAAGTACTATATATAAAGTAGTCTTGATCTTTTAGTAACTCATACAAGATTAATATAGTATTAGATAATGCTACATAACTGAAGAATTAATTAATACAGAGAACTTCAAGACCTGCTTACCAAAGACAAAATGTAAGACTTTGAACCACAAACTATATCAGAAAATAAAGCTACTGTCCTACAACCTGGATACAAAATTGTGATTCTCAAAAAAAATAAATACAGAATTAAAATTTGTGAACTAGTCTAACTATAGAATGACAACAAACTTGTGAATTAAAATGCTCAAAGACAAAGCAAGATCGTCTGGGGTCAACGTTTTGGCAAGTCCAAAATCACCTGCTCTAGTATTAGTTTTCCATTGTCAGGTAATTACAAATTTGATGTAGAATTATAGGGAACACTACAAGAAATTTGATTTTCACCTACTTCAATATTTGAACTATTCAGCTTCATTTAGCATGACACGGACAGATAAAAAGTCTAAAAACATCCGAACTGATCAAAATCTATCATATTAAGAAAGATGTATGAATTATATTTGGCAACAGATCATATATGGGAAGAATGACATACTGCCATACTAGGGATGACTATTTCCTCTTGTACTCCAAAACAGAGTTTCTAAAGTCCTTCGATCTATACATGCTGGGATAGTAATGAATCTAGCAACTGACAATGTCAATTTTCCTCTCTACAAATAGAAGAATACGTATGTTAATAGTCACACATATGAAAGAGTACATAATATATAGTCAAATTGGTAATTATAATACAAGGGAAATCAAAAAGGGGGGAGAGGGTTTACGGCTTTCACACAAGGGAAATAACGTAGGGTTAAGCTCGAAATAATATCAGGTAAAGGGAAAAACCACCACCAACAATAGATGCAACTCGAGTAATTATAATACAAGCAAAATAAATAAATAAATCCACACCTAGGTCTCCAGCCCGATTCAACCAAGATGCAGATTTGCCATGCTAGCCTTACATTTGTTTTTAGTTTCTAAATAAGAAGATCTCAAAGCTGGAAAATGTTCTATTAGATGTTATTTAATATCATTTGGGCTTGATTGTTCCATGTAGTCGATTTGCTCAGCGCTCTCCATGAATAGATTGGTCAGCACCCTCCATGAATAGAAAGATATTAAATAAGACATAAGACATTTCTTATTAGTAATGGAAATAGAGGTTACATATTGTTACATATTAATAACATGATAGAAATCAAAGGAGAAACGAATAAAATTAGTGTAAAATCATATAAAATCAGTGTTTTTTTTTGTCTTTTTAGATAAATAAAAAAATATATAGTTATTTCAAAAGAAAAGAAATTAAATAAGAGAGGATAGCCTTCTAATTAGTAATGGAGAGAGAGGATCATGTTGCTACATACTAATAACATGATAGAAATCAAAACTAAAACGAATAAAATTAGTGAAGATCACTTGTTTCAGTTTTTCTTATTTTTCTCGATGTACCTAAAATCTAATAAAAATAAATTATTTACAGTCATTGACGTCCAAACTGAAACATAAGATATAGAAATTGACCACAAGGACGTATTTTAGCTAATATTGGATCACATACATACATTGGAATTGTCCCTTGTAATTTCACTAAGCTCCGCTATAAGTTGTGCACCAACAATGAGAAGTAAAAAGGAAGAAAAACAAGAAGAAAAAATAAGAGATGTAAAACTGGTCCATAAATTTTTCTGCATGCATTCCAATCAATAAAAACAAGAGGATAGAATGAGGAATAAGGAAACAAAAGTTATATGTTTTATTATAAAATGTTGCACCTCAATGAAATCATTAGGACCTCTAGATGAAGTATGACTCCATAATTATAACCAAGTTCAGAACTTTTGCATATCATACACATAATGTAGTCTATAACATTCTCAACTCTCGAGTTTCTACTTGGAAGCAACCTATATATAGCAAAATAAAACTGAGGTAAAGAATAAAACGAGGACTTTCAAACTAAATTATCCTGAAGCCGACCTTAAAGATAAGTTTTGTAGTATATTAATTTCTAATCATTTGCTATTTGGTACAACCGCCTAAGCCAGAACTTTATGTCAATAAGAGAACAATCTCCTATAATCTATCTATTCTTTTCTTTTCAAGAAAAATAATAGATAGAGGAAAGAGTAAAACAACAGAAAACCAAGAAGCATTCTCCCCAGCAACTCTAATGTTTGGATGAGTCTCCAAAGCAAGTGAATGTTAGTGTAAGAATCTGCTGGACTTATAATCCTTACAACGACAGAAACAAACTGTTGTATGAATAACCACACAAAGTTAGATTAAGAGTACTTTCAGATTTGTAGCTCTTATAGCGTGTACTTGCACAATGCACAACTCCAGAACTTGAACAGGAAAAAATAAAAAGACGAGGTTAGTACTAATCAATCACCTTAGCCTGTTTTTCTCATGGTTCAGAATAAGTAATCTGAAGAGAAAATAGAAGTCGATAAGAAAAATAAGAGTAATTTAACAACATAAATAGATAAATCACAATAAAATAGGGAAACTACACTGTAAATTCAAATAAGGAGTCTAATAATCCATGTCTGTTGCTGCTGCATTTTTCTTACTACAACTTTCTGTTCTACTCTGGCCACCAAACAGAGAACATAAAAGTAAAGAACCAAAAGGTGAAAAAGAAAATCCTCCCAGAGGATTAATAATTACGTGTGTATATATGGAATTAACAAATAATAAACACCACAGTTGGATTATGATTCTCAGAAAAAATATATACAGAATCAAGATTTGTGAAACACTCTAACTTTAGAATGACAACAAACTTATAAATCAAAATACTTAGACAAAGCAAGATCATCTGGGGTCAACGTTTTGGCAAGTCCAAAATCACCTGCTCTAGTACTGGTTTTCTATTGTTAGGTAATTACAAATTTGATATAGAATTATAGGGAACACTACAAGAAATTTGATTTTCACCTGCTTCAATATTTGAACCATTCAGTTTTATTTAGCATGACACGTATAGATAAAAAGTCTAAATCAAAGGCATAAACTATTTTAGATATAAAAACTTATAAAACATCCAAACTGATCAAAATCAATCATATTAAGAAAGATGTATGAATTATATTTGGCAACAGATCATATATGGGAAGAATGACATACCGAGGATGATTATTTCCTCTTGTACTCCAAAACAGAGTTATTGAAATCCTTCGATCTGTACGTACTGGGATAATAATTAGCAACTGACGGTGTCAATTTCCCTCTCTACAAATAGAAGAATGTGTATGTTAATTGTCACATATGAAAGCGAAAATGATAATTATAATACAAAGGAAATCAAAGAGGGGGAAGAGGATTTACGGCTTTCACACAAGGGAAATAAAAGTAGGTTTAAACTCGAAATAATATCAGGCAAAGGAAAACCAAATTTCAGATCATCAATCAATATTTTCAGAAGGTTGTACATGCATTGAGAATTAAATTGAAAAGAAAAAACTGCAAATTATAGAATGCCACAGGCCCACAGATTAGTGTAAGCCCATATGTATTAAAATCAAAAGACCCAAATTTTTTTGGAAGAGAGCCAAATTGGAAGAACTATAAGGCTTAAAAGTAAGAATTAAGGGACTTCAATCGGTAGTAAAAAGAAATGAGAGGAATAGAAAAAATAAAGCGAAAATCAATGGACTTCAATTGCATGCAAAGAGGGAGAGGGAGGGGGGGTGATCTCCATCGCTGCAGATGAGATGAGATGAGTAGGGACGTTCCTCCGACGCTGCAGATTCCGTTGGATTGCTTTTTGGTTTCCTAATCGGTTTAAACACTTCCCAAACCAATAGTTGGATCTGCTTTTTTTTTTTTATTTTAAATTTAATAAACAAAATCAAACATTCAAACTAAGAAACAAATCAAAGAATAATGCAATATAATGTTACATTCTACGAAACTAAGCGAACACAATAATTTATAATTAAGAAAATAAGAGAGAACCAACCAATAGCTGTAAATGTAAATGAGAGAGAAAAGAGAAAAATTAAGAGAGGAAGGGAGAGAAAGAAACCAATTGTTAAGATTGAATTCTAATACTGTACTGATTTAACGAGAGAGGTTTTGTACGTATCCTGTAACGAGGACAGCTGGTGGTTTTGCTTTTTTGGTAGTGAAGAGGAGAGAATTGAACACAGGTCACAAAATGCCAAAATACTTGAACGAATGAACAGTAACTAAAAGACAAAATAGATGGACGAAAAATGGTAATCTCTTCACTCTTTTACTTATGTTATAGATTATAGATACATCGAAAGAAAAAGGGGCATTTTCATATGTTGCTGTTATAGGGAGGTATTTGTGATTTAAAAGTTGTTTTAAACTTTTTGAGCAATATTAAGAGGCACTTTTGATATTTGGCACACATGTTAATAGATAGTTTAATTCCACCTATAGTTTTAGGGGATTATACTGACACGCCTAAGTGATATAAATGTACTCATTTTTTCTATTGAATACTTTTTATATAAAATTTATTTGTATCTAAAAGAGAATAAAGGACAAAGCAACCAAAAAAGAAAAAAAATAAAAAAGTATATACACCCCGAAATTAGGAGTTAAATCTGTTTCGTTTAATAAACTTCTCATGAAAATAAACTAAAATTTTTGTTTGTTGATCAGAATAAAAATTTATACTTATACCTTTTGCAATTGTAAATCCTGGAATTAAAATAGTTTCTCAGGCAAGAGAAGCAAGATGAACACAATCATCGAAATACAAAATTTAAAAAAAGAAAAAAAAAAAACCAAACGAAAAAGAAGGAGGACTTGAAGTATCCATATAAGATTATAAGCCATTTCACCAATATATGTTTAGTAAAAGATTTTATTGATAACAATAAATTTAATAAAATAATAAAAATAGGATTTATGTATTCATCGAGATCTTGTATCTGATGGTTGCTTTTTCCTGTGTTTTTTTTTTCCTTTTAACATATTGATATTGTCCTGAAAAATGAAAGTCAGGTCTTGAATCTTGTGCACTAATTTTGTAGGCGTTCGAAGTGCAAAAACAAAAATATTTAGTAAAGTAGGTGATGTTTGGTAATATTTTTATTTTTTATTTTTTTAAACATAAAAATGAAAGTACTTTTTTTTTTTTTTGTATTTCAAAAATAAAAATGTGTTTAGTATTAATATTATATCTTTTTTTTTCTAAAATAAAAAAATAAATACATATTTGGTAACTAGCACTTTTTACTTTTGAAAGTGAAAATCAAAAGAGAGAGTAATAAAGGAAAAAGAAAAGAGAAAATAGGAGAGAGAAAAAGTAGTATTTATCTAAATAAATTTCATAAGTGGTATTTTTCAAAATAAAAATTTTAAAAGTGATATTTTTCTAAATATTTTAGGAAATTTTTGAAAAAAATTACCAAATTTAAAAATTATATTTTGAAAAATACCACTTTTAAAATTTTATTTTGAAAAATATAACTTTTAAAAATATTTAGAAAAATATCACTTTTACATGAGGCTAGAAAGATAATGACAAGAGAAATAATGATAAGAGAGAAAATATTAAGAGAAATGGTGATATGAGTCTAGATATGTTTGAATTTTGATATTAACATTCCTATAAAATTGTTTAAAAAAATTTTGAAAGTAAGAAATTTATGTTTTCAAAATTTTAAAAATTTTGTTGTCAAATTGAAAAAAAAAACGTAAAACAAAAGTAGTTTTACTAAACATACTTTTGAAAAGTATTTCCACCTTTTTGATTAAAAAAATAAAAAATTATTTAAATAAATAATTATCAAACAAGCAGCTTTTGAATGGAGGTGAAAAGAACGAATGAATTGCACGTGATGAGATTTGCCGATAAGGGGTGTACAAAAATTTAGAGAACATAGACAGCTAGCTTGATTGAAATGACCAAGTCTCCAAGTTTTGTAGCACATGTCACAAATTCGTATGTTTCTGTTACTCTTTAGTGTAACTAGGTGGCCGGAGCTTCTAGGCTCTTGTTGCTATTTTGCTTCTTGAATAAGGAAAGTTCTTTTCAATCCAAATTTGGAATTTTAAAAAATGAAAATCAACATCGAAGACCTTTTCATTTTGCATTATATAGGAATATCATTCATAATAAGAATTTTCTAAGATAAAGACCTTTTCACAATTTAGTGAAATTTCAATTATATATCTAGTTCTTCATATAGGATAAATTTATAAATTTCTTCCCCACAACACGTGATAAAATATACATAATATTTTCTAAGAAAACTAATCTAGAATAACTATGTGTGTGTGTGTACTACTTACTAGCCAAAAGGTGAGAACATATAAAAAATAAAAAAGGAGAAAAAAATAAGGACTTATGAGTGGAGGCCATGCATGTTTCAATTCACAACGTGGTTCTAAATATCTGAACTGTGTGGTCCAAGAGTCCAGTGCAGAACACATTGTAAATCCAAATCAAACAATTTGGATTCTGAAGGGATTCTGAAGTGTAACACTAACCCATCCCTTCAAATATATGAACGGCTTCTGACGTTTAACCCATCAGCACTGCTGCCTACCAGCGTTTCACCCTGTCGTTTCTGCTGGATCTTATCTCTTTTTTTGGGACCCACCCCCATTAATCTTAATTAATCCTTTTCTTTTTTCATTCGTTAATTGCGAAAAAAAAATATTAAAAAGGAAATTCTAAGATGACAACGACCCTTAATTTGATGCAAAAACGAAAAATTTAATTATAAACACCAACCATCTAATTAAGTTGTCAAGTTAGATGAAAAAAAAAGCTCTATTATCATTTTTCTTTTGTCTAGATATGATAGTATTTGATGCACAATTACTTGTCACTAGGACAAATTAAAACAATGGATAAATATTTATTTGGGAAAATTGCGGCAAAAGTACCTATTTTTAGTCAAAATTTACACTTTAATACCCGATCTTTTTTTCTGACGGCAATAATACATTTCGTCCAAATTTTGTAGCAACCGTTAAATTTTTCCGTAAAGTGCCACCTCAAGGGACACGTGTCGTCATCTGAGCTATTATGTCATTTTTAAAACGTAAGAAAATGAATAAAAATTTAGAAAAATGAAAAATAAACTCAAAAATAGAAATAAATAAGTTTAAAAAAATAAAAAGCCCATCTTATTTTTCTTCACTCCTCTCTCTCTCTCAAATTCTTCTTCTCCAAAATCCTCCATAGGAAAATCTATCTCTCTGTCTCTCTTTCTATTATTCTTCTTCACTCTCTCTCTCTCAAATTCTTCTTCTCCAAAATCCACCATTAATTGAGAAAAATCCATCTCTCTCTGTCTCTCTGTGTCTCTTTCTATTTTTTTTTCCGGTTCAAATTTTCCCGAGAAACAAAATTACAGAAAATGAAATTATTCAAGACCCCATTGATGTTCAAATGCTTACTTTGTAGGCATGGGAGCTGCTTACGGGAAAGCAAAGAGCATGGATAGGTATAGTGTCAATTGGAGCGATGAGGCCGGAGCTTATAGTGAATTCGATCGTGCCAGTGGTTATGGCAGGAGTTTTGGAGATCTATTGCTTGATTATTGTTGTTATTATTAATACTGGAATTTACCCTAAGGCCAAATCGTACCATCTCATTGATGGGTATGCCCACTTGTCTTCTGGTCTCAATTGTGGACTTGCTGACCTCTTTTCTGGAATTACTATTGGGATTGTTGGCGATGCCGGAGTTATAAAGTAAGTACAGTATTAGGAAATTATATATCAAGATGTTTATGGGACTTGTTATTTATAGTGTATGTATACTTATGTTTGTTAATCGAAGCTAAATTTTTAATTGTCTTTCCTTGTCTGGTGGATAGAATCAATGGATATAATCCCAGAATTGGTTATTATGGTATTGAATTACTGGGTTTGGTACTAAAGCTCTGAATCGTTTTGTGTTGTATATATATATATTTTTTACTGTTTGTGTCCTATATTGCTGAAAGAAAAACCCAGATAGATTTTCCTTTATTAATGATAGACTTTTTACTATTTGTGTCCTATATTGCTCAAATGTAAACCCAGATGGATTTTTCTTCAGTAACTGAAACAGAGAGGGTGAAGAAGAAGAAGAGTGCTTTTTTTTTGAAGTATTATAGAGAATCAATGCGAGTTGGAAGTGCCTAGACCCAATTCAAAAGTCAATTATTTGTGTTCTTGGGTGCCCTTTTTAGTTAATTAAAGCATTGTGTTTCTTGTTTAATTTTTGTTCTGAAAGAAACAAAATCTGTTTTGAACCAGTTTTTGCTCAAGAAGCCAGACGATCCCAAGGTGAGAATCTGGTGTTTGACTCTTGTTATAATAATAATTTTTCTTTTTTATTTTTTTAAATTTATATATATATATTATCATCTATATATTCTACTTTTCGTTTATTTTTTTAAAACCTATTTTTTTTAATTTATCTGAATTGATTTCCTTTTTTTGAAATTATTTTAATTTTTTAAACTTATTTATTTCTTTTTTTGAGTTTATTTTTCATTTTTCTAATTTTTATTCATTTTCTTACGTCTTAAAAATGACGTAATACCTCAGATGGCGACACGTGTCCCTTAAAGTGGCATTTAATGGAAAAATTTAAGGGTTGCTACAAAATTTGGACGGAAGGTATTATTACCGTCAGAAAAAAAAGATCGGGTATTAAAGTATAAATTTTGACTAAAAATTGATACTTTTGCCGCAATTTTCCTTATTTATTTTCATATAATTCTATCTTAATACAATATTTACTATAGTTTCTTTTGATTTAGTTGAAACAAATTATATTTTATTTAAACAAAAACACCAATATCAAATAAATAAATATATTATTATTTTAATGACGATTCAACAGGCGTTGGATGATAAATTATTAATTTGGCCAGTGTGCTTTACCGCAAGTGAGTATACTTAATTAGGTAAGATATACTTAATTAGGTATTCCCTGGTGCCCTTCCCTACATATGCACTGAGATTATTCATTGTAACTTTGCAGCTCACAGCCTCACAAGCCCTCCTAAGCATTCCTATTCATGTGGAATTCTTACAAGAGGAGTACTATGACCACCTCTTTTTTATTGTTAAGTTTTACGATTTGATATATAACTCTACTAATATATATATACACATATATATATGATATGTGCATATATATAGTACTACTAAAATGTATATTTATAGTACTACTAAAATATATAATATGTGCATATATATCATTTTTAATAATATTAAAAAGTATAATAAAATCTACGTATCAAACATTAATGAAACTGAAGGACGAAGAAAAAGGTGGTCGTAACACTGTATCTTTCTACAATACCATCTTTCTACAATACCATACAACATTAATTATTCTATGTTTTCCTAGCACACATAAGTTGTACATATGGTTAACACAGATTAAGTACCCACTTTATGATCAAATATAGCGTTAATAATAGTAATGCCCTCAAATTTTACTTATTGTACTACTTTGGTAGAGATATCAATGTGGACTGATCCACATTTCAAAAAAAAAAAAAACACGTCACTGGTCCGGCCCGTTACATATAGTAGGGGCTGGGCTGGGCCTCAATAATAGGCCCGACTTGTCCCACATTTCTGGCTGCCCACATTAAGCCAACATTTAATCATTCTATATATAATTTTAAATATATTTCTTAATTAAAATTTTAAAAAAAATCTTAATTGAATATTTTCATTTATATGCTTTTAATGTTATTTATTTACTTATTTTTGTTTTTTTTTTTTTTTCAATTTATTCAAATTTTAGGCCTATATTTTAGCTCACATAAGCACATATTTGATATTTTAAAACATATAAAATAACGAAATTAGGGCCACATTGTGGCCTATATTCGGCCTGGGTTTCTAACACTTATACCTACAAAAACCGAAAAAAATTAAAAATATACGGAAGTCACACTTTTTTCCAATTTTCATACGGTTTTTATTAGGAAAATATCACTTTTTAAAAAATATTTAGAAAAATACCATTTTTAAAATAGTTACTAGTTATCAGTTTCTGGAAATTAGTTATCTGTTACCGGTTACTAGTTATATACCAGTTATAAATATCTTTGGTTACTAGTTACCAGTATCCAGTTACTATTTTAAAAAATGGTATTTTTCTAAATATTTTTTAAAAAACGGTATTTTTCTAATAAAAACCGTACCGCACCTTAAAAAATACAAAATCGCCGTATTTTTCAAATTTTTTTCCTCAAACACTGTATATTGTGTAATTTTCCCGTATAGATACAATCCTCTTAGGCTCGCATAAAATCTGGACTGGGCCTGTGGGCCGTGCTAGGTCCCTTAATAAGAATATGGGCCGGGCCGACCAGGCCCATATTTTAGGCGAGACGGGCCTAGGCCCGGTATAAAGCCCGTATGAACTTACGGCCTGACCCACTTTACATCTTTATACTTTGGCTACTAAATTTTCAATTTACATAGTAATGATCCTTGAATTATGCAATTATCCCAACAATTATCCCAACAATAGTACATAGAATATGAATATAGACAAAGCGTATAATTGGACATTATTTATTTATATAATTGATGGGCCACTACTATGTAAATTGAAATTTGGGAACCAAATGGTATAATGAGCACCAATGAATATAATTTAGATGTCATTACTATTATTAACCCTTAAATATATGCACATCCAATATGAAAAGCGTAATAAAAGGTTTATTTTCTTATTAAATACATACGTTACAAGTTAGCTAATTATTTTGGTTAAATACTATTTTAGTGGAAATATTTGTTTATTATTTAGGGCAAATGGCATTAAAAAAAAAAAGTCCGTGAGATATTCACATTGTTATAATTTGGTCTCAAAATTCTAATTTGGCAATTAAATCTTTAATTTTTTTGATTATGTGTAATTTGATTTCTGAATAACTGTCTACATTGCATGTAAAGATTGTACATCCGAAAATATATTTGGGAAAGAAAAATGTTCTCTAAATTTATAGTTCCAAAAATCCTAAATAATATATCTTTTCTTATCTTAAAGTCCTTATTTTTTTAGTTTGTTCTTCTCCGAATACTATTTCAAATATGTCTCTCCACATAATTTTCCTACAAAATTTAAGGATGTGTTAGAACCAAATTGCAAAAAATCAAAAAGTTTATAACTTACTGGCCAAAACTCGAATTTTGAGAATCAAACTCTCTCAAATTAGATAATTTAGGACCTTTCATACCATAAACCCTATTATTTATTCAAGGCAATGATCTATATACTACTTACCGTTTTCAAATATTTTAACCTTTTCTCCCATGTGCTAGGCAAAAAGGAAAGACCGTCTATGACTGCTGCCTTTTCTTCCCTTTAATTTATAAAATTTTGGAATTCTCTCATTTAAAACCAAAGCAAATTTTTATTTTAATAATATCTAATGCCACAATTAAGCCAGATTGAGTATATATTTTTGGCAAATAAAACCCTTATTAATGCTTCCATTAAAAAAAAAAAAAGGAATATTAATGTTAGTGATACGTAATGCGTACATAACAAAATTAAGATATCCGCTGGCGCTGCTTGCTACCGTGCACCTACACTAGGTTTCATAATTGCCACGTGTCAACACCAAGTGGGTTCCCGGTTGTACTACACTATGAGGCGACACAGGTGATCAGAACGTCCATCCAATCATTCATCGCCATCCTATATATAAGCAGAAGCCGCCAAACTAACCAAAACCCAAAACACTGGTCTGTGCGAGCGAGAGCGAGAGAGAGAGCTCAGCTATGGCGTCCCTCTCGTCTGCGATCTCAAACCCTGGCCACGTTCTCTCTCCGAACGCATTGCCTCACGACGCAGCAAAGCTCAAGAAGATCTGCCACTCGCAATGTCGACCGCTTCCTCTCCCTCCTCGCCGCTCTCCCGTTTTCAGGTACTGCTATTTCACTTTTTGGTCCAAAATGGAAGATTTCGCCGTGGAAACTCAAAATCTTCGAGCTCTTACTTCTTCGTACTGATTTTATTGCATGTAAGAATCAATGATGTGAAGTTCATTTTCTTTCTGGATTGGCAGAATGAGCAAGTAATTTGAGATTTGAGCTTTCGGTTTGATTTCCCTGCATTTCTTACACTGTATGAATATTCAGATGTTGGAGTTTAAAGCCCTGTTTGGAACCTGGATTTTAGGGACGAAAGAAAAGAAATTTTGAGGGAGTTCATTTTCTCTTATTTGGATTTTAACATAAAATGAAGGGCAAAAAAAATTTAAGGGAAATTATAAAGGCAATTTTATTGTGATTTTGTAAGATATTGACTCATCACAAGATGAACAAAGAATGTAACTTTAGGCTGTGCTTGGAACTTATATTTTAGGGAGGAAAGAAAACAAATTATGAGGAATTTCGTTTTCTCCTGTTTGGATTTTATAAAAAATGGGAGGAAGAAATTTTATGGAGATAGTTTTGAGGGACGTTTAGGTAATTTTGGAGGATTTAGATTGTAATAAAAAGATTATGAGAGTGAAATTTTTGAAAATGAAGTCTTATAAGATATTAGGAAAATATTTTGCCCCCTTTTTTCTTCCACTATTCCCTCACTGATATTTTCCCTACTAAAACCCAAGTTCCAAACATAGCCTTAGGAAGATTTTTCTTTTTTTCTTTTTTTCTCCTCACCTTCGCCTAAAAAGTTTGCTGGAAATGAGATCGGCATATGTAAATGTATTTATATCTATGCGATAGAAACCAAATGGTTAAATTTTGCAACAAAGGCTAAACTAAAAATCTCTTTCAATTTTGCCTAAATTTTTGAAAAAAAAAAAATTATGTCCTCTGTAATTTATTTTTCCACTTTTTCTTTGTGGAGTAAAAATTAATGAACGCAAAATTATGTCTGGTTTCTGGTTATCCTGTTTGTGTTTCTGGAAAATTTTGAAGAATATGAGTAACAGATTAGAAATCTCCAGAGGCAATACATATGATACAGTAGCAAGTTGCTACTCCGCTCATAGTACAGCTTCCTACATTAGAAAGCATTTTTCAGCTTAGTAGCATTTTTCTTCTCTTTTTCATTTAAGAAAGTAAATTCACATCGTGTCTTCAATCAGAGCATGTTTTTCAATGTAGTATATGATTGTAATTGAGATTTTACTTTATTTATTCGTTTTCTTGCCTTTTCTTCAGTCATTTGATAAAGAGCATATGTTGACTGTTTCAGATTGGATTTTATTTTTCGGTTGGAAAGAAAAGAGACATTAAAAACCAAAATCTTCGCCTCAGTAACAGGTTCATTTTCTGTCCTCTGTTTAGATTCATCCTCTTGATCTTCTAAAAGATTTCATTAAGGTTCTGTCTAATTATACATTTCTCTTATATATTGGTAGATACTCCTGTGGACATATCCCCTGAAATAGTAAAGCTTTCTAAACCTGATGTTTGGTCTGTCCACAAGTTTGGTGGGACCTGTGTGGGAAGCTCGGAAAGAATTAAAAATGTTGCAAATATAATTCTGAATGACAGGGCTGAGATGAAGTTGGTAGTTGTCTCTGCAATGTCTAAAGTAACAGATTTGATGTACGATCTCATCAACAAGGCTCAATCGCGTGATGAGTCCTATGTTTCTGCATTGGATGCTATTTTAGAGAAGCACAGATCAACAGCACTAGATCTACTTGATGGGGACGACCTTGGTAGTTTCTTATCAAGATTGCATCATGACATCAATAATCTAAAGGCAATGCTTCGAGCAATATATATTGGTATTGCTTTTTTAGATTTATCTCTGTGTCTCTGTTTCTCTCCTCGTTAATTCACCAGTGAATTGTGATGATTTCCTGTTATAGTACTTTCGATTTCTATAATTCTCCATTGACCTTTGTCCATCAGATGTTTGTTGCTATGTCTTCAAATTTTGGATGAACTTCTACATTAGGATTGTACTTATCATATTAACTGACAAGCTTAAATCTGGCAGCTGGTCATGCAACCGAATCTTTCACTGATTTTGTTGTGGGACATGGAGAGCTATGGTCTGCTCAGATGTTGTCATATGTCATTAGAAAGGTCTGGTGATTGTTTACTCATTATTTGATGAGCAGGTGCTGAATGTATCTTTTTTCTTTTCATAATCAATATATTTTTCTTTTTTCATTTTGCAGGATGGGGTAGACTGCCAATGGATGGACACAAGGGAAGTCCTAATTGTAAACCCTACTAGTTCAAATCAAGTCGATCCTGATTACCAAGAATCTGAACGAAGACTTAAAAATTGGTATTCCAAAAATCCGTCGAGTACGATTGTCGCAACTGGTTTTATTGCTAGCACACCTCAAAATATACCTACTACATTGAAGAGAGATGGAAGTGATTTCTCTGCAGCTATCATGGGTGCTCTATTCAGGGCTCGTCAAGTTACCATTTGGACAGATGTTGATGGTGTGTATAGTGCTGACCCCAGAAAAGGTCTGTTACAAGTTCCAACTGTCAACTGCTAGCCACCTTACTTACATTAATAGAACTGTATGTTGCTTGCCACCATAAAATAATGTTCTTCCAGAATGCCCTAACATAATTGACACAATCTACATTTTTTATGCAGTTAGTGAAGCAGTGATTCTGAGTACATTATCTTACCAGGAGGCCTGGGAAATGGTGAATTTTACTCCTAGTCATTGTCAAGTTGTGGATTCTCTTCTCATTTCTATTTTTAATATGAAATTTGTATATCTGTACAGTCATACTTTGGGGCCAATGTTTTGCACCCACGCACCATCATTCCAGTGATGAAATACGACATTCCAATTGTCATAAGGAATATTTTCAACATCTCTGCACCTGGAACAAAGATTTGCCGTCCTCCTGCTGATATTGATGAGACTGGTCAGAGCTTGGAGTCTTTTGTCAAAGGTTTTGCCACAATAGACAATTTGGCCCTTGTAAATGTCGAGGGGTGAGTTGCCTTTCAAGGTTTTTCCCACTTGTTATCTGTTACTGCAAATGTGCTGTTTTTGCTTTTGGTTCCCCTTTATAACGTTTCTTTTTTACTCCAATTTTTCCTCAGAACTGGAATGGCTGGTGTTCCTGGTACAGCTAGCGCAATATTTGGTGCTGTAAAGGACGTGGGAGCTAATGTTATCATGATATCTCAGGTGCTCTGACCTTTGTATTCACTTTAGGGCACTTTGAAATAATACTGACAAGTATGGTTCTTGCAAATTTTGTCTCTGTAGGCTAGTAGTGAGCATTCCGTCTGCTTTGCTGTGCCTGAGAAGGAAGTAAAGGCTGTTGCAGAGGCCTTGCAGTCTCGATTTCGTCAAGCTTTGGATGCTGGGCGGCTTTCTCAGGTGCTCTATTCATTTTATTTAGTTCATTTAAACAGTATATAGATGGTTATTTTGTTATGCTTTCAAGTAAGTTTTTTTCCTATTTGACCTTATGGTCGTCTAAAATTTCTTTATAGTGATTGGGGGTGAGGGTGTTTAGACTCTGAAAGCTTTTTGGCGTGTATGTAATTCAGGAATAACTCAAACTTCTTATCTTCCTTTATGTGATACTGCAATAATTATTAGGAATGCTGGTGTAGTTGGTAACTCAGAAACAACTTAAAATGTTTCTTTTTCCCCTGAATTTCATAGCACAAGAAAGATCAGGAGTGCAGGTGCACACTGCATCTAATACTAACATCGTATGTCATTTGTCAGACGTCTTTTCATCATCATTTCATGACATCTCTTCTGATTCTCATTTACTTATCTTATAATCTAAATCCTCAGGTTGCAGTCATCCCAAACTGCAGTATCTTGGCAGCTGTTGGCCAGAAGATGGCAAGTACTCCTGGTGTCAGCGCTACTCTTTTCAATGCACTGGCAAAGGTTAGGAAGTTAGTGATACTCTTCTAATCTAATGAGGAAGTGTTTCATTTTAAGTCATGTGCAATTAATAAATAACAAATTGTAATTTGTTAACTGAAAAACCGTCGTTGTCGATCTCGTTTTGGGTGGGTCGACTAATAAAATATCTGGTTTTCCTTTTTCTTTTTTCCCCTTGACAGTTTGGTCTAAGTTGTGTTGAATTACAGGCAAATATCAATGTGCGTGCAATAGCTCAAGGTTGTTCTGAGTACAATATTACGGTAGTGGTAAAGCGAGAAGATTGTATAAGGGCCTTAAGAGCTGTCCACTCAAGATTTTATCTTTCACGAACCACAATAGCCATGGGAATTATTGGGCCTGGATTGATTGGTGCCACATTACTTGATCAACTAAGAGACCAGGTGCTTTCTTTGATTTATATATTTTGTAGTCTATTAATATTTTGTTTCTACTATATTTCATGTGCATGCAAGCATATTTTTAATTTTTAATTTTTTTCCCAATTTGTTCTGGTAATATATGTTTTTAATGCATCCTATTTAATGTTGGTCTATTTTGGCTGAGCAGTCAACCTTTTTTTTTTTTTTTTTTGGAGGGATTTTATGGAGAAATTTTTATATAAGCATTTGACATAGTAAAACTCAAATGCACCACTATATTTATCGTTTGATATGTTTAAATTTAATCACACAAGATAAGAATAAGTACTTGTTGTGAGTTGTGTCCCTAACTAGAAAATTACAGAATATTATATTCACTTATAAATCTGATAAATGTGATAAAGACTTGAGCATTACTCTTATACAATTGAATAGTTATTATGTGATAGGGGTTGGCTACGGTAGGGACGTCT
>JXTC01000046.1:810720-910276 GCA_002914845.1 Trema orientale
CTCCTATTACCAGAATCAGGCTAATCACTGAATAAGACTACCCGTCATGCTGACGATTCCTTCTGGCATATGTGTATCTAATAGGGGGTCTATCAGATAGTTATTTCTTTTTTTTTTTTTTCTTATTAATTATTGAGAGTGGCATAAAGTTAAACAAGGTCCAGCATGGACAACTAACAAGAGTACTATAATCTAATTTTATATATTGTGGAATTTCAGAATTGTTTATTTCTAATTTCTTTATTTTCCACTAGTTGTAAGGGTCTTGGATGGTCTGCATCCATCCACTACCCCTGTATTTATGGTCCATGTTTTAGGGATTGTCTTATTTTATTATTCCCTTCTTTTAGTTTGGAATCTCTGTTTTCAGGGACTGGTTTTGTTTGTTTACAGTGGCTGTCATTCCTTGAAGCCTCTATAAAATCTGATTGTATTTTTGTGTAAGAGTGGTAATAAAAAGTATGGGTTTTCTCACTAAAATCTTCATGGTGTCAGAGCTGGAAATCTGAACCAGAACCCATAAACTCATAGAATCTTCAAGTTTCTATTAGGGCTGAATAAAAAAAAAAATAGATGAGGTAAAAGGAAGAATAATGGCAATCCGACCGTTGCCATCTGTTCAAGAAGTTTTTTCTGGAGTAAGAAGAGAAGAGAGAAGGAAGAAAATGATGCTTGGATCAGAAATCCATCGCTGCCTAACTTAAATGAAAGTTCTGCCTTTGTCACCCGAAATACCAACTTCCCACCTGATAATTATGCTCGGAGAGGAGACAGGCCTTGGTGTGAGCGTTGTAAAAAATCTAGTCACACCAAACAAGCCTGTTGGAACCTTCATGGAAAGCTACATGATTTGAAACCACGAGAAAGTTGTGGATATACAGCTACTGGACAAGGACAACCAGCTGCAGAAATCAACCCATTCAGCAAGGAACAGCTGGAAATTCTTCAGAAAATATTTAGCCAGACCCTTTATCATTCACAACCAGCTGTATCTCAGCCAAACCCAGCGCAAACCGATGTGAGAACTGGTTCTGTAGCACAAGAAGTTAATTTTTCCACTGCCTTGAGTAGTCAGTCAGAGGAAAAATAACTCCTGGATAGTTGACTTAGGAGCATCGGACCACATGACGGGTAACCCATCTCTTTTCCATACTTTTAAACCATACAGTAAAACTTTTATGGTGAAGATTGCTGATGGTTCCTTAACCAAAGTGGCTAGTACAGGCTCGGTAGTTATATCCAAAGACCTGATTTTAAATTCAGTGCTTTTGGTTCCAAGATGGCATGTAACTTATTGTGTGTAAGCAAACTTACAAGGGACTTTATATGTGTTACTAATTTCTTCACTACTCATTGTGAATTTCAAGACTTGGAATCGAGGAGGATGATTGGAAAGGCTAAAGAATATATGGGACTCTATCTCCTAGAGGATCCACAAAATCTTGATAAACAAGCTCACAGTGCAAGGGGTGTGTCATTTCCTGTTTTTTCTTCTTCCAATAAAGGAAGTACTATTTTGCTTTGGCACTACAGATTAAGTCACCCTAATTTTTTGTACTTGGAAAATATGTTCCCACATCTATTTGGTGATATTAATCTTTAAGTTTTTACAATGTGAGATTCGTCAATTGTCAAAGCACACTAGATCCAATTACCCTACTCACACTTATAAACCATCTCAACCATTTTTTGTCATTCATAATGACATCTGGAGACCTTCTAGAGCCAATAATATCTCAGGAAGTAGATGGTTTGTGTCATTTATTGATGATCATACTAGGGTAACTTGGGTTTATCTTGTGAAAGAAAAGCCAGAAGCAAAAGCAATTTTTCAAAATTTTCATGCCATGATACACACACAGTTCCAAACAAAAATCAAAGTGTTTAGGTCAGACAATGCTAGAGACTATTTTAACAACATACTTGGAAATTTTTTTGAGAGCAATGGAATAATCCAACAAAGTTTGTGTTCTGATACTCCTCAACAAAACGGAATTGCTGAGAGGAAAAATAGACATTTACTTGAGGTTGGGAAATCTCTTATGTTTTCAATGAATGTGCCTAAACAATTTTGGGGGGAAGCTCTTAACCGCAACTTATCTTAAAAACCGAATGCCCTCAAAGGTCCTTAGGTTCAAAACTCCATGCCAAACACTGCTCTCATGTTACCCTAACACTAGAATCATCAACATCCTACCTCCAAAAATCTTTGGTTGTACCGTATTTGTACATTCATTCTCAACAAAGGAGTAAATTAGATCCTAAGGCCATCAAATACATATTCCTTGGTTAATCTCCCAATCAAAAAGGCTATAAATGTTACTCAAACACCACTCACAAATGTTACACCACCATGGATATAACCTTCTTTGAAACAGTATCATATTTTCCCAAAAATCACATTCAGGGAGAGAGACCAGCAATTCTACAAGGCAATTTTTGGCAAGAACTAGAAATCTCAATATCTCAACCACCCGGAACAACCACAATCTCTAATGAACACATTTTGGCCATCAAACCTGAAAGCAATGAACCTGAAATAATTGAAATAGCTCCAGAACTCCTCCACATGGCCCAAACCACACACTTCCTACAAATTGAGAGCTATGTGTGTATTCAAGAAAGAAGAAACCTCAAGTGGAGATAGAACCCTATACATTGCTTGAACAGAACCAAGAATCTAGCTTGACTCCAAATAGTCCAAGTAACGCAACTCTTGAGTCTCCTCCCTAATCTATCACTGATGATGATCTTGATATTCCCATTGCTCTAAGGAAGGGTGTGACGTCTTGTACACAACACCCTATTCCCCAGTTTATCTCATATGATGGTTTCTCACCAAGTTTTCATACTTTCACTACAAATATGAGTATTGTTGACATGCTTAGATATTCATGAGGCACTCAAAAGACCAGAATGGAAGGCAGCAATTGGAGAGGAAATTAATGCATTGAAGAAAAATGGAACTTAGAAAATCTCTGATCTTCCACAAGGAAAATTGCCAGTAGGATGCAAGTGGATATTTAATGTCAAATACAAGCCAGACGGAATAATTGATCGTTACAAGGCAAGGTTGGTAGCCAAAGGTTTCACACAAACCTATGGCCTGGACTACTAGGGGACATTTGCCCCAGTAGCAAAACTAAATACAGTCAGGGTACTACTCTCATTGGCAGCAAACTGTGATTGGCCTCTTTATCAACTCGATGTGAAAAATGCATTTCTCAATGATGAGCTACAAGACGAGGTGTATATGGAGATTTCCCCTGGATTTGAAATGCCAAGCAACTCTAACAAAGTTTGTAGGCTGAGAAAATCACTATAACAGTCTCCGAGGGCATGGCTCGAAAGGTTTATCAAGGTAGTCAAAGAACATGGTTATACTCAGGGGCAGGCTGATCACACTCTATTCTCTAGACGCTCACAAGATGGGAAAGTTGCCATTCTCATAGTGTATGTGGATGACTTCATTCTAACTGGGGACTACTGGGAAGAGATAAGTGGACTTAAAAAGGTACTAGCAAAAGAGTTTGAAGTAAAAGACCTAGGAACCCTGAAATACTTCCTAGGGATGGAGGTGGCACGATGCAAGAAAGGCATCTCAATTTCCTAGCGCAAGTATATCCTAGATTTACTTAAGAAAACCGGAATGTTAGGCTGTAAACCTGCTAATACTCCCATGGAGTCCAACTACAAACTTGGATTGAAGAATGACTGTGCCCCTGTTGATAAAGGCAGATATCAGTGCTTGGTACGTAAAGTTTAGCCCATACCAGACCAGACATTGGTTTCTTAGTAATTGTTGTCAGTCAATTTATGAATAACCCTAATAAGGAGCACCTTGAAGCAGGTACCCGAAGATGACACCAGGGAAGGGCTTGTTTTTCAAAAAGGGAAACAATAGAGAGATTGAAGTATACTCTGATTCTGACTGGGCAGGGTCTGTTTATGATAGGAGATCCACTATAGGATATTGCACTCATGTTTGGGAGAACTTGGTTACTTGGAGGAGTAAGAAGCAACCAGTGGTTGCTAGAAGTAGCATAGAAGCTGAATATCGTCCCCTAGCCTTGAGTATATGTGAAGGAATGTGGCTAAAATGATTGCTAAAGGAGCTTGGAATTTCAATTACAAAATCTATGAAGGTGTTGTGTGACAATTTAGTAGCACCAGTATCGCAAAAAACCCCGTGCATTATGATCGTACAAGCATGTTGAACTTGATCGACATTTCATTAAAAGAGAAAGTTGAAGAAGGAGTACTTGAACTTATTTACACCTCCACCAATTCTCAAGTGGCTGATATTCTAACTAAGTCATTGCCAAGAGTAAAGTTCGAAGACCTAATCTCCAAGTTAGGAATGATTTCTAGCTTAAGGGGGAGTGTGGAATTTCAGAGTTGTTTATTTCTGATTTCTTTATTTTTCACTAGTTGTAAGGGTCTTGGATGGTCTGCATCCACTACCCTTGTTTTTATGGTCCATGTTTTAGGGATTGTCTTATTTTATTATTCCCTTCTTTTGGTTTGGAATTCCTATTTTCAGGGACTGATTTTGTTTGTTTATAGTGGCTGCCATTCCTTGAAAGCTTCTATAAAATCTGATTGTATTTTTGTATAAGAGCGGTAATAAAAAGTATGGGTTCTCTCTCTAAAATCTTCATATATATATATATATATGTATATATATATTTCTTAATAGATCAGATTTAGGAAATACTCGATTGAATCTTGACGAGTTTTTGAGCTGTGAGACTTATGGTTTGCTCTCATAGTTTAATGTCCAATTATGGTACTATCACTGGTGAATAACAACATTTTTTATACTTAACAGAGATCATTAGGTTCTGCAGGGATCCAGTTATGCACCTGAGTCGACGAAGGGGGTTCAGGGGTTTCTGGTTTAGCAAATAGAGAAAGACCCTTACGGTCTGGATTTTTGGTGTGTTTATATACATTTGGAAATTATGCGTATGAACATGTTGACAAGCAACATGTATTTTGCCTCTTATGCTTACTTTCAAATTTCTTTCAGTGCAATCAGAGGCTAAATTCAAACGGTTTAATGAAGAAGAGGAAACCCGTCTTAGCTATTTCCCCTTGTTTGGATCATCTAGTAATGCCATGTTCATGTTCTAGTGGTTATAGGAGTAAATTGGTGGAAGAATTAGGAGCAGTCTAGGTAGTTCCTAAGAGTTGTGCAGATTTATTCTGAACAGATTCTGTTTGTTTACAATGAGAGAGGCAAGTTGGTGGGCAATATGGTTGGCAATATGGTTGGCAGTATGCAGACAAAGACTCGAGGATATTTAAAAAGATTTCGAAGGGCTGTGATTTTTATGGATGCAAGATGAGAGTTTTATAAGGTTTTTGTCTTCTGAATTTTTCAGGGATTGGGTTTCATTGATGTGAATCCTCTTTTGGTTTTTTGTAGTTTCCATGGTCGACATAGTCTTTTATTTATTGTCCTTGAAACTTTGTTTTTTAAATTTAGTAATCTTCCTATTTCTTATCAGGAAAAAGAACCAAAAAAAAGAAGAAAGAAAATAATCAGCTGAAGTACTTTTCCAACTAACATCGATGCTTATTCAATTTCTTTACAACTGTTTTACTAACCTTATCTTCACCCACCTGGTCTTTAGGCTCTTTTCTGATACAAATCTTGTTTTTACAGATATTAAAGACCCTCTTTGAGATTATTATATTTGAGGACTCTGGTAACCGATGGAGTCTTAGCAGACCAATGCTGAGCTTGATACTTATCAACGAAAAGGTAATGCTTGGAATCTCCTGTTTTTGTTCTATTTTGTTTCTATACTTTTACCATTTTTTCTTTTTTCTTTTTTTCCATAAATGTCCTGAAGACTATTTTCTTTCAACTTTACCAAAATCGAATTCAATATAGGTTCTAGCAGTTGACAATGAAATGGGATGGAAGCTGACTGTAGAGTTAAGATTGTATGATTTTTTTAGTTTTCTAACTGAATGGGATGGGATATACATTTAGAACTGGTGATTTCTACTCCTAATATATCCAGTCTTTTCTTCAGCAAGACTTGGCTTAATGAAGTGGAGTTGTTGGTATAAGATAGATCTAACATAAGCACCTCCATGTTAGGGGAATCAAATTTTAAGAGCTTTTCTACAGATCTCTTAGAAAGAAAACAGGCCAAAGCAATCCTGAATGACATCTGCGAGTAAAATTACCATGATTCCTTGTAATTTTTTGCTTATTCAATGGTTTCATAAACTATGAGACCTATATGTGCTCGTTATCAATTATGTTTCTGGTTATGATCAATAATGCCAAATTGTTCATAGTAAGATGTTCACAAAGTGGTGAATTAAGGGAACTTCCCAAGAATGAGGCTTTTATTGCAATGTTCTTTCCTGCTTGCTCTATTGAAGCAACTAATGCTTTTGCATATGCTTGTCTTACCCAAATGTTAGTTTCTCACCTCCAAGAATGGTGGAAAATAGAAGATAAAGATAAACCCAACTCCACCCATGTCTCAGCATTAATAATTTATTGTACTCTTGTATTTTAACTGTGTTGAGCATGATTTTCTGTTCCTATCTAAAAGAGCATGAACTTCTTTAGCTGTTAACTATATATATACTCATTTCCTGTGTTTTAACTGAGTTGAACACGATTTTCTGCAGACATTCATCTCTATAAAGAGTCAAATTTTGGCTTCACATGTAAGTCTAACCACTCTGACACATCCATTAATGATTTCCTTGTTTCTGGAAAAAGGTTTTTGTTGCTTTTATGCCATAATCATATGTATTGAACTCTGTAATGTCTCTAGACAGTATGCGTAGGAAAAACCCAGTTCCAGATGCACCAATATATGCACTTTAAAACGTATCAAGTATTGAGGCTTTTCTCTAATCAGAATGATGTCCTTAGCCTATCTCAGACACTGACCAGCATTAGTTAATCATTACTATTTCATAATTCCTCATTAAGCAATCATATTCAAGTTGCAAGAATAGGGGTCCATTCTTCTGTTAGCATAAATAGAAAAGAAGCATAATGGAGGACTAGACAGTCTCTTTGTATATCGAATTCTTCTGTTTGGTTGATCTGATTGTTGACAAGGACTTTAAATACTTGTAACACATGCCCGTGGACTCTTTCTTCGTGTTTGATAAATTATTCTTCAGCTCTATTTTAGAGATTAATAGTTCTGATATTTCTTTCTTTTTATTGTCGTTGTGCAGCCATTGGATCAACAGCAGCATCTTTCAGTGTGCTTTGACAAACTTATGGCAGATATTACTCGAATCTTAGATCAGAACAACAGAGACAGGTTCACCCAGAACCTCAATAGATTCAGGACTGCACTCCGTGCTGTTTAGCTTTTGTTGCTCTTGGACCAATACCATTGATTTTTGGGACAACTGTACATTCATGGATACTTATCCTTACCCAGTTGATATTTTTTTTAACGTGATAATAGCCCTTTTTCATTAATCACTCAACATATGAATGTTTAAGCAATATTTAGACTGTAGGAAGGAATTTTCTTTTGAAGATTTCAAGGTTGGGTGTAATGGTGTATACAGTATAATGGAGATGTATCCTTACTAGAAAGCGTAGATGGGTCGAGGAAGTATATATTGGAAAGGTTTAGACACTGGATATTAGGTCCAGCAACCAACTTGAGTTGCTACGATTAAATGTTATTTCTTTTGTATTTTTTTCTTTTCATTTTTTTTCCTTCAAATTTCGACAGCCATATTAGAAAGGATATACTACAAATATTTAGCTTCTTCTTTATGTGCTGCTAGCTGTATTATACAGTCTTTTATATATGGCTTTGTACTTTTACCGGCCTGATAGGTTTTTCCAGTTAGCTCAAGTTAATCGGTTGGATGACCCAAGGCCACATGATTTTAAGACCTACCACCATTCGTTCAATAAATGGAAATATTAGTCGTGTACTTTGTTTCAGCATATAACCATCGATTCTAAGCACATGAATCTAACTTAAATTATGTTAAGGTAACCAAACCCATTTAGATATTAAATCATAATTGAAATGAGCCAGATTATGAGCAATATGGTTTCCTTGTCGATGAGCAAAACTGAAGATAATTATAAACACCCTAGCTGACATAGTAATAAATAAAAAACAGAGCTTTCCATTGTGAGGGGAGATGGTGAGCAGACCGCCACGACAACTCTACTTGCATCCTCATGCGAAAGAAGATTCAGATACACTAAACTGTAGCCCCTCCGTAGAGCCATACACTAATGCAATAAATAACCCAAAGAACCCAGCTACTCTTTCGAGATAGCTGCGACCCCTTCCGTAAAGCCTTACACTATGCAACAAATAACCCAAACAAGACAGCTACTCTTTCGACCACCAGACCATGGCTATCTCGAATGACCGCTCCTATACAAATATGAGGGCTACCGGGTGTAACAGTTGTGTCAACATTGAGCTTCAAGCAGCCATCTCCCCGGGGTTTCCATTTGCAGACCCAAGTAACCCTAGCACCTAGACTCTGGGACCTCGGTCTTCGTGAGCAGATGGAGGAACTCTTGCCACCATAGCGAAGCGGCCTCCAGCAATGTCTCTCGGCTCTTCACCCTGGCACCAGGAATTAGCAGATTTTGATCATGCTAAACAAACCAAGGGAGATGCACCAAAGCTCAAAGTCATCCGTGGCATCTTTTTCTGCATATAAAGCAGTAAAACTGCCATAGAAGAGCAATTTATACTCGACACCGGTGCCAAGAATAGGCTCCATTCCAAGCACGCTTCAGCTTAAGAGCCATTATTTATTCACCATTACTTATTTCTGCTAATTTAGTGTTCATTCAGAACTGAAGATGCCACCCCACATGTAAAATGTCAGAAACTAGCTTCTCATCAATGTCCTTCATGTATTCACACAGTTCTGAAACTAAGGACCGATGTCCCTGGAGTAAGATAATATCCAACAAAAAATTTTTGTTAATAGAACTTAAAGAAACCTGATACACTTGTTGCTGAGATCAATAAGTGGTAACACCTACATGATTAAGGGTTCAATTGCTCTCACTTATCTGATGACTGATGAATAGCCAAAAGTTCCATACTTCTCAAAGATTGCAGGCTTCAGTTTGGCTTTAATTTCAAACTCGAGCTTTATTACCAAAATTCATGCAATTTCCAGGATATAAAGAAAAAAAAGAACACAAATTTCAAAGGAAACAATGAGTTTCCGCTTCTTCCCTGGACACAGATTATTTCGCCCTTGATAAAACAAAGGTGACTAAGAATTAGGTAGGCATGCCGCATGCACATGCACAAGACGAAGAAAGGGTATCAAAGTGGTGGAAGATGTGGCAACAGCAATGGCAGAGGCCACATTTCTTACGTGCTATATTTTCTCAGGCTGTAGTTTCTGAAGATATCTCTCCTTAATTGGACAATATAACCACACTTTTCAGGAACCGAACGTCATTAGAATCAAAATACTTTTGGAAAGACGATTTCTTCTGAAAAAAATGAAAAGAAAAGAAAACCTTATGCTTGAAACTTTTCACCAGAGCACAATTGTAAGTTATATAATAGCTCTGACAATAGCACGTTAACCACCATGACTGATTTCTCAGAGATGAAAGATCATGATCACTGGCAACCATACCGACTCCAGAACAAGTAAGGTAGAACAACCAGTAATTACAAATTCTCAATTTGTCATCTCCTCTCATGTACATAATAATTACTTCCAGCCAAAGTTTGTCGGCCCTTTAATGGATTTTTTACTTGCACGAATGTTCCAACTGAATAATAAGCATCAAAACTGTCTGCAACAACTTCACCTAGACTATGTATCACTGTTACTTTCATGATTCAAACTCTCTAACATTGGTATAACCCAATCTCCATCTCCTTTCACATCACTCTTTACTTCACAAACTACAGTGTCATTATCGACTTTACTTCTATCCCAAGCTCCCAGTTCTCTAGTATATCGACAACCTACCAATATAAGGTCCAACATTTTCCTCCTAACTTCGTATATCGGATTGGGTTCAACTAAATACCCTTTACAATACGCCTCTCTAAGAAAAACTCTCCGAGTACTCCCTTTGGTGGATATGTAAAATATCCCAGGGTGCTTTAAGAGCAGCTCACGGACATTAACTACCATGGCAAAATCCCTTTGAAAATGAGCTAATCTTTCAACCTCAACCATTTTTTCCACTGTCAAACTCAAGAACTCATGAAGAATGCCAACAACCCTTTTCTCAAACCGCTCAATGCCCCCGCAAGAACGGACTCGAACCTCTTCTCTCCTCTCATAAGGCTTCACATAAGGAAGCCTTTGCCAATTCTTCAACTTGTCTCTAAACCCACCCTGAATCTTAAACCCAGTCGGGAAACTAATAGGGAAGGCGTACTTCGTCTCAAACTCACTCAACCACTTCTCTATATACTCTTTCTCTCTCCATTTCTCAATTTCAGCCAAACACAAGTCCTCATCTCCATCACCAACCAATTCCACAACCTCCAAATCAACCAACTTGAACTCTTTAGAATACTTCGAAAGAATGGATTCCCTGAAATCCTCAGGCAAACCCAGCTCTCTCCTAACCAATCTCAAAGCATGAACACGAAGAGTACCATTCACAGACATCATCAACAGCCTTTTCACGCGGCGAACCGCTTCCATTTCCCATTGTTTCACAGCATTGTCCTCTTCATTCAACAAGCCAAGCATCTTGTCAGTAAATCTACAGCACAAGTTTCGCCTTACCGGGTGAGTAAATACGTCGAACACATGGGGGGCCTTATGAAGAAACTCCCCAATCCCGACGTTGATCCCCACGAGGTGCCTCCACCGAGACATGATCTGTACGGAAACGAAAGGACCACGCTTTCGGCTGGTCATGAGGTCGTGGAGTTTGAGGATTGTGTTAAGTTTTTTCAGTTGGGTTGCGAGCTTGTCCAACTGGGTGTCTCTGGTTCTGTCTTCTAAGCGAGTCTGAGCTGAAACCACTGGCCTTTTCCATCTTCTTTGTGATGATGAATTGAAGGGTCCGAAAGAAAAACTGGGTTGGAAATGGCGTGGCCTCAAGCGCTGTAATACTCTCATAGTCTCATATGGTTTCACTCTGCTGGAAACCTTGCATTCGATTTTTGTTAAGCCTAAAACCAAATTTTGAATATATATATATACGTTATATATATATATTGAAATGAGCACTAAAAGACTATTATCCACAGCTCATTTCCATTCTATCCCACACATGATTCGAAGCTCCCTACAGAACCCTGTAACCCAATTAAACACACCCTTCTCGCCAAAACCACTAACGTTGGCAAGCGCACTCTCCTCTCCCGTATGTCACTTCTCTCTCTCTCTCTTCTTAATGTGTCTTTTGGATCTCTATGGTTTTTCTTTTGGTTCTCGTATGGTAAATCGGTTGAAAGCTGCTTCTATCCTTACATTCTCAAATGACTTTTGTTTGAGCCGTTACACGTAATTAATATTTTCGGACTTTTGGCGAATAGTAAATTGGAAACACATATCAAAGAAATTGAAGGAATATTTTGATTGCAGGATTAATCTCAGCTGATTTTGAAGATGCTTCTGATTCGTCTTCCGAGGAGTTACTTCATGGGTAGGTTTCCATTTTTTTCCCCCCCTTAGGCAAGACTATGTTGAACTTCATCACTGGTTAGTCTTAGGAACAAAACGATACAGAAGGCTTATCTGTGTTTTTATTCTTTACAATTTGTATTGATTGTTGGTTTTTAAGCAGCTGGACTATCAACACGAAGTACTACACTGCTGATGTTTCCGTGTGCGTGGCTCATCTCCACGACAGATTCTCCATTTCGACTCTTCCAATCTATACCCGGCTTGCCGCCCTTGTCATGGTCTTCAACATGAATGATGTAGGCCGTTTCCTTTCTCACAATTTTACCCTTCTGCGGTGTTTATTTTTTGCCATTTAATGCTCTAGTACCCTATCCATTTGAATTTGTTCTCTGTGTAACCACAAAAGTGTTGCAGAAATGAATTTCCTTCTATGTAATTCTGTGCAGCTCTCGTCTCTTGTTGCCCTTCAGAATTGGGTAACTCATAATGATGTACAAAAGTTTGAGATTTTGTTAAGCCTAACTCAATATACAAAAGTTTTTATAGTACGCGCCTAAAGCACGTACCCGTTGATAAACTTGGATTACTATTTGGAAGGCATTTTAGTAGTTATTAGTTAATAAAAGTAGAAAATTGTGAGAAAAAATATTATGGTATTATAGTAAAGGAACCTCCCAAAAAAAAAAAATAAATAAATAATACAAAAATTAAAACAATATTACATGTAAAATGAACACAATATATATATAAACAATATTGTTAAGAAAAAAATAGTTTTAGAAAAAATTGCAAATAAGGTGAAAATTGGAGAAAAGGAAATAGACAACCAAAAATGAGTGTTAGCAGCTTACTATTTATAACATCTGGGCTTGGCCCAAAAATGTTTAATGGTCGGTGTTCCTGTTCAAATGAAGACAAAGAAATTTATGGGCTTTTTCATAACATGAAAATTATATAATATTTGACAAAGTATAAAAATAATAAAACATTCACCAAGCAGCTGGAATAAAGCAAGCAGCTGGAATAAAGCTCTTCTCCCTAGTAATAGATATATGGCACTAATTCAGTAAGTTATTTTCTTTTTTACTTCTGTTACCATTTTCGTCAATAGAAATTTAACATGCATACTTTTTTATAATGAAAAATAAGAAAAAAATTAGCATTAATGACATTATTATAGCTATTGGTTCAATGACTAAAAAAAATACCTACACATAGATTAAAAAAAATACATATTAAATTGGCAACCATATATATATATTTTTGGGAAGGAAAAACCAAATTTGAATATGATTAGATTATTAACATTATTTTGTGTCTTTAACCTATAATATAAAAGAGAGGCTATTGTGTTCAAGCAAAAAAAAAAAAAAAAAAAAAAAAAAAAATTTGAGAGAGAAAAAGAAAGAAGGTTATTGTGACTTCGAAGGTGATTGAAGAGGCACGGTGCTCTACTTTAAGATAGACCTACTCTCGTTTAAAAAATGTAAGGTCAAGATTCAAACTCTGGTCACCGGAATCTTATTCGTTCTTTATGTAAAAAAAAGAAAAAAAGAAAAGCTACTGTGATATGAATTAATAATAAAAATAAGGGATAATTGCAAAAAAAATACCCTAAAGTTTGGGTGTTCTATAGTTTAAATCCTGAAATTTGGACTCTACAAAATAATACCCTGAGAATAAGAATTTCTGAAAATTAATACCCTGGACAGATTTTTTGACCAATTTTCGGAATGAAAAAACAATAATATCCTCAATTAAAACTAGATTAATCCATATTATTCATCTTAATTTTGAGAATATTATTGTATTTTATCAGTTAAAAATCAACACAAGTTATTAATTTTCAGAAATTCGTAATCTCAGGGTATTATTTTGCGGAATCCAAACTTCAAAGTTTAAATTACAGAACATCCAAATATGAGGGTATTTTTTTACAATTATCCCTAAAAATAAAACAAATATTAGATTATGGCAAGGGAGGAGATGATGTCCTGCCCCAAAATTAACGGGACTTGTCCCGTTGTATTGTCTTGACCATCCAACTGTTTCAAACTCAAATCTAACGGCTCACATCATTTGGAGAAATTTTAACTCGAATCTAACGGCCCACATCATTTGGAGAAAAAAGATGGGTGCTCAGAGTTTGACAGAGTAGGCTATAATAGGACGGTAACCAGATGAAAACCATATCCTAAAAACATGGGTTTGGAAAGTGTGGAAGGCGTGGGTCTCTGGAAATTGAAGAAAGAGAATAAAAGTTATTCAAAGCTTAAAACCTTCTACAAAGCCAAAACCAGCTCTGATTTGAAACTCATGAGGTCGTGTTTGTGATGTTGAATAGGTATAATATCTCTTTCTGAAGTTTTCTTGTTTTTATTTTTAGTTTTTTTTTTTTAAAACCAGATCACAACAAACAGGATAATTAATTGGCTTATTCAGATCGACTGCTTTGATACAAAAATGGCAGCCATTGATGGAAAAAGTTTGAGCTATTTTCCACTAACGCGATATATAAGCCAAAATTGAGGTCACATCTGAGAAATAATTGCGATATATTATGTGATTTTATTGCTTACTATGGAAGACGATGGCATCAACACATTAATTCTCATTCAAAAGATCGCATATGCTCTGTTGCTTTTGTTTATTTGGTTTTATTTAATTTTTTTGTCCTTTCTTTTTTTCTTTTTTATAGTTTCTGAAAACACTTCTTCAAATCAAATTATTGTTTATTCATTAAGTCTAATAATAATAATTTTTTTTCTGACTTTTATTAGGGAAGGGAGACTCTATTTGGTTATATCAATATAAAACGTCAAATTAAAGAAGTATCGAATTCCTTTTTTAACACCGGAAATTTGGTAATTATCCCTGAAAAAAAAAAAGGATAAAAAATTGGTAATTAATGTAGCATTTAAAGAAAAAAAAATTCAAGGTCTTACTATATTATTTTTATTCCTTGCAATAAAACTGTTACCCAGTACTAAAAATAATCCCTCCTGATTGTCATTACTTAATCCCATCAAAAATCATGGATAAAACAATCCCTCCTGATTATCTATCCCAGATCTCATCCGCTCATATCATTTATAATTAAATCGGCCAAGTATAAACACTTTCTCTCACTTATCAAGTCAATTAATCACTTTTTCTACCCAAATACATATATACACATATTTTTTCCATTTTTCTCTTCAATTTTATTAGCTGCCTTGAGCTCTCCATATATTGCTTTGTCTACTTCTCTGTCGTTAAAAAAGAAGAGTAATCATTCAATAAAAAGAATAGAGTAATATCATTAGTCTTCACATATAAGGCGATAGGAGAGAGAAAACCATATACATTTTGTACTTTGAAAGTTTTCTTGGGAAAACAAATTAAAATATACTTATTCATTATTTTACCATTTGTTTTCTCTAAATTATTTGAAATTTATAAGAAACTAATAATTATTTTCAAGAAATGAATTGCTAATTATTCTTTACTTAGTATTAGTAATTAGGGAGTAAAAGGGTTAGGAAGTCAATTAGTCACTTTTTTTTAACTGATTTCATAATTTCACATTTAATTGGACATTTCTTTTTTCTAAATCATGATTAATCGTATACGACTCTAATAAATGATACTTTGCAATTTCTCTAATTAAAATGACTAAAAAATCAATTTAGTCACTTTGTTGATTTAATTTCATAATTTTAAAAATTTTCCAATAACTATAACTGATATTATGTGCATCAATACCTAGTTTGTTTTTTCTTTTTCTTTTTTATAATTTCTCTAATCAAAGTGATTAGGAAATTTAGTCACTTTTTTTTTACTTGATTCAAACTCCAATTGAACATTTTTTTTTAATCATGACTAATTTTATGCGATACTAATATTTGATATCATACACTAACTTAGTATTATGCAATATTTCTAATCAAAGTAACTAAGAACTCAATCTGAGTCATTTTGTTGACTTAATTTTACAAATTTTTACTTCTAATTGTATATTTTCCCTAAATCAATACTAAATCTTATATGACACTAATAATTAAATATTTATCCAAAACTAATACTAATTTTATGTGACACTAGTACTTAAAACTATGCAAATTCTCTTAAACAATGTGATTAGGAAGACAATTTAGTCACTTTGTTAACTTACTTTCATAATTGCACCCCTAATTGAACAATCTTCTAAACCAAGTTTAAATCTTATATGACATTAATACTCGGTCTTGTACAATTTATATAATCAAATTGATTATGAGGACAATTTAGTGATTTTATTGACTTAATTTCTTAATCTCACTTCTAATTAAACATACTTCTAAATTAAGACTAAATTTTATGTGACACTAAGACTTGGTCCTACTCTATTTTTGTAATCAAAGTAATTAGGAAGTCAATTTAATGACTTTGTTAGCTTACTTTCGAATTTCATATATAATTTTCATAATTTTCCTAAATCAAGACATCTAATGTGACACTAGTACTTGGTATTACAAAATTTCATTTATCAGAGTGACTAGGAAGTCAATTTAGTAACTTTTTAAACTTGATATCATAAAGTCACCTCTAATTGGACTTTTTTCCTTTTTCGTTTTCTTTTTTTTTTTTCCCTCTAAAAATGGCTAATCTTATTCGACACTTATACTTGTTATTACACAATTCTTTTAATTAAAGTGATTTAGAAGTCAATTTTGCAAGTTCACTTCTAACTGAATATTTCTTCTGCAGTTATGACTAAGTTTATGTGATACTAGTAGTTTCTTTAATCAAAGTGATTAAGAAGTCAATTCAGTCACTTTGTTTACTTAAATTCATAAGTTTTACCTCTAATTGAATATTTTTCCTAAATTAAAACTAGTTTCATGTGACACTAATACTTGTTATAATGCAATTTCTCTAATTCAAGTGATTAGGAGTCAATTTAGTATATTTTTTATCCAGTTTAATAATTTAATATCTAATTAAAATTTTATCCTAAATCATGATTAATCTTTATACGATATTAATACTTGGTATTATGCTATTTCTCTAATCAAAGTGATTACAAAGTTGATTTAGTCACTTTGTTGACTTAATTTCATAAGTTTTACCTCTAATTGGACAGTTTTCATAAAACATAACTAATTTTATATGGTACTAATACTTGGTATTAGACAATTTTTCTAATCAAGGTGAATAGGAAGTCACTCTATTATATTTCTGACTTAATTTCATAATTTCACATCTAATTGAACTTTTTTTTTTTTTTTTATAAATCATGACTTATCTCATATGACACTAATAATTAAAGTTATGCAATTTCTCTAATTAGAGTGATTAAGAAGTGAATTTAGTCACTTTGCTGACTTAATTTTGTAATTCACCCCTAATTGAATGTATCTCTAAGCTAAAATTAAATCTTATATGACACTAATACTAAGTCTGATACAAATTTTCTAATAATTGTGATTAGGAGGTAAATCTAGTGACTTTGTTTGACTTAATAACATAAATTTACCTATAATTCCATTAAATCCTATGTTCATTGTTGTATTTACTAGTAAATTAACAACGTCAAACGCACGTGGTCAAAAATAAAAAATGTATTTCGATTTTTTGGGTTTTCTTTTCTGCGCCTTTCACTCTTCTCTAGTGTGCCTTTTTTTTTTCTAATTTTTATTTTTCACCTCTATTTTTTTAATCAAGAAACAAATAAAAACATTAAAAGGTAGCATATTCTCCACCAGAATCCCTCATTCCCATCCCCTAATCCCATCCTTTCCACTGTTCATTTCTTATCTCCCATCTAAGGCCATCTCCAACCCAGCGGGATAATGGTGTTTCTGCCAAAAATAGAGTAAAAATTCATCTCCAACCCAGCTGTATTTTTTGCGGCAAAATGCTGGGAAGCTACAGTGCCGAGCCATTAATGGCGTGGCACTGTAGCTGTGCGCTATTTTTTTTATTTTATTTCTTTGATGTTGAACTTCCAAAAATACCCTCCTTTTAAATGTTTAATTCCACACGTATTCTTGGGCAAATTTGTTATATTTAAAATGTGTTAATTATTGTAAATGATTTTATATTAATTGTTTAAGTTAATTTTAAAAATTAATTAATTTAATAGTTTCAATTTGATAATAAAAATGTTACATATTTATAAATTATTATTTATGTAATTTCGTAATTAATATAATTTATTAATATATTATTAAATTAATATGATTTATATAAGTATATTAGTGAAGTAATCGATTAAATAAAATATCTATAGAAAGTTAATGGTTAAAAATGAGATTTGAGTAAAAGTTAGAGAGAATATTCTTTTTTGTTGTTGAGAATATTCTTTTTTTGTTGTAGAGAATATTCTTTTTGGTGTAGTATTTGGAGTAATAGTTGAAGATGAAAAAAAAATAGAGTAAAGTTGCTGCATTTTAATATTTTAGTTATTGCAAAATAGAGTTACTAGTTTGAGATAATCTAAGAGAATATGCAATTCCCTTGAAATCCATATGTTTCAAAGAGCTGAGCTGAGAAAGGGTTATATACCAAAATCCTAAGAGAAATTTCATAAAATATGCTCTGAATGAGTCCTATTTACAACCGTATGACTACTCCAATAAAACTTTAAAAAATATGACTAGACCCCCCTGAAAAGACTTAACTACCCTCGAAACATAGACTAGTTGTCTTTCACTTTTTCTCATTCCTCTCTTTCTATTCTTCTATGCCTCCTCTCAATATTCAGTCTTCTCTTAACTAAATAATTTTCTTAACAATCAAAGCTTAGAGAAACGTAATGGGTATAGTTTAAAATAGTTGGTATTTGAATTTCGAGATGTTTTGTAGTTGATTCTCTATTAAAAAAAAAATTGGATCAATTTCTATAAAATTCTGGAAATTTGGACTAGCTACCCTGATGAACATCAAAACTTTTCAATGAAATTTGATGCCATTTTAATGAAGTACGTTTTATAATGGAATTTGAAAAATTGAGTATGGTCATCGAAATGACATCGAAATAGCATCAAATTATCATTGAATTTCATCGAAATTTATCGAATTTCATCGAAATTCATCAGATTCCATTATAAAAATATACTTTATTGAAATGGCATCGAATTATCATCGAAATGCATTGAATTGTATCGAAATTCATCGAATTTCATCAGATTCTTTTATAAAAATACATTTCACCGAAATTATATTGAATTTCATCTAATTAGCATCGAAATGGCATCAAAATACATCGAATTTTTCGATATATATCTGAGTAACTAGGCCAAATTTTCAGAAAATTCTTAGAAACTGATCCAAATTTAATTTTTATTACAAAATCTACCAAGAACATCTCGAAACTCAATTATAAGGGCCGACTATTTCCTTTAATGTTGCGGGTACAATTGTCGTTTGAATTCGATTCCAAAAGAGAAGGAGGTGTGATAGTGGTCTCAATCGACTATTCTTTCCTTTTTTTTCTTTTGATTTTTTTTTCAAAACCAAATAACTAAAACTATTCTTTTAGGGGTATTTTGGTCAGAGAGTCATATTTTTTGAATAATTAGTGAATAAGTTATATGCTTATAAATAGCTCTCGTTTGAAGCATATTTAATGAAATTTCTCATTCCTAATCCCTTCCCCTTTTTTCTTGAATTTTTTTTAAAAACCCAAAATTTCCAAACCAAAACTCCAGAATAGAAGAAAAATTTAATTAAATATGCCCCAAACGAGGGCAATTTACAAGCATATGACTCACCCAATAATTGTTCAAAAAATATGACTACGCCCTATTGCAATGACTTAATTAACCCCGACGTTTTCTTTGAAATACTTCGATAGGCATCGAGTTGGCATTGAAAATTTTGTTCAATGTTCTTCGATATAAGTTCGATGGAGATCAATTTTTTTAGAATTTTGTTTTTCTTCCTTCATATTTTGATTTATTTATCTCTTAAATTAATCTTTTTACCTATTGCAGATTACTCACGTGTCAATATCATAATGATGTACAAGGGGGATTAGAAATATAATGAGGAGAAAGATCGTTGGTTTTTTAATGGAAAAAAAATTAAGGGCGTGACTGTTCCAAAGAATATTAGTTACGCAAGTCTTGTGGACTATTTATATGAGGTTATTAGTACTGAGAAAAGTCATTTTGATTTAGAACTCAAAGTTCTTTACAAGATGGATGGTGTTGTGCTTCCACTGACAATCCTTACTAATGATACCGATGTCAAATTTTGGCTTGATGAGTATTCCATCTCCATTCAGCACCGTACGCATTTGTGTGTAACTATGATAGAAAGGTGTCGTCCAAATGTTGTGACCGATGGGTACAGTCAAATGCAATCATGTGTGCCTGAAACAGCAAAGGAAGAAAATGAAGATCATCACACCAAAGCTCAGCTATATGATCCAAGTCCATGTCATCCGGTGGAACCCACTAATAGTCAAGTTCCAGCAATTTGTGCTCTAGTAAATAATTATAGTGACATATATGAGTAGTTGAATGATTGGAGGGAAGATGCCATGTGTCCAGGAGAGGCAATGACTTTTTATGGTGAAAAGATAAACTTGAACTCTGATGTGGATCATTCGAAGTCAGATGATGCTTGTAATAATGACAATTATGACACTACGTCCCAGTTGATTCGTTGAGAGAAGGTTGGTATTGCATGTGGTAAATTGAAATTACAAGTTGTTACACCGAAACAAGTAGAGGCAAATAAAGCAACTAAGACACTTATTACTTCAAGCAGTCATATGCCAAAAGTCTAAATATTGGAACAAGAGCGAAAATAGAGTAGTCCAATATTTTGTGATGAAGATGTGCCAGAAAGTAAGAATACCGTAGTTGACTTAAGTTTTTCTTCATCATTTGGTGCTAGTACGTGGACAATAAATATGGGTCAATTATTTGAGAATAAACTTGAATTGAAGACGAAAGTGCATTTACTTGTAATGCAAAAAAATTTTGAATTCAAGGTGAAGAAGTCAGGGAAAGATATATGATATGTAACCTGTATAGATGACAAGTGTTGTTGACGCTTGAAAGGCAGAAAGTTAGAGAAGTCAAATATATTTGAGATACGTACCTATGTCTCTATTCACAAATGTACATTGGCAGTAAGGCACAAGGACAACCATCAAGCAGCACTATAGCTTGTTGGACAATGCATTAAGAGAAAATACACTGATAGTAAACCTAATTATCTACCTCATCAAATAATGGAAGATTTTCATGTTAAATATGGTATTAACATGAATTATACTAAGACTTAGAGGTATAGGGAAAAGACCGTTACTTACGTTAGAGGGATGCTCAAAGCATCATATCAGCGGTTGCCATCGTTTTTGTATATGTTAGAGAAGAAGAATCAAGGAACAATTACTCATTTGGAGACTGATGATGTAAGCTGTTTTAAGTACTTTTTCTTCTCTTTAGAGGTGTGCATTAGAGGATTTTGAGCCACATGTCGTCCAGTGCTTTGTATGGATGAGACCTTCATTAAGAACAAGATTGGAGGGATGATGTTATGTGCTATTACTCTGGATGCCAATAATCAATTATATCCAGTGGCTATTGCTGTCATAGTTTCAGAGAATAACGATTCTTGGATGTATTTTATATTGAAGCTAAGAGAAGCTATAGAATATGTTTAGAATTTGGTGTTCGTATCTGATAGACATACAAGTATTGCGAATGCCTTGTCTGCAGTGTTCCCGGAAGTACATCATGGAGCATGCATATATCATATTAGCATGAATATCATGGCTAAGTTTAAAACTAATCATTGTCATGAAGAATATTTCTTGGCAGCAAAATCTTACTGGATGGCTGATTTCAATCATTATTTTCAAAAGACAAAGGTCAAGGACCCTGCCATTGCATAATATTTAGAAGAAATTGGTATCAAGAAATGGATTCGGACGTTCTTTCTTGGAATCCAGTACAATATAATGATAACTAACTATGCTGAAAGTATGAACAGTAAAACCAAGGAGGCACGAAAATGGCCTATTACAAGTATAGCAGAGTTTATCAGATTCACGCTGCAAACTTGGTTTTGGGAATGAAGGGGAAAGGCAGAGAAGTGTGATGGTCCTCTAGCAACGGACATAGAAAATTATTTGAGAGAGGTGTCTAAAGAAGCCAAAATAATGATAGTTCATCCATTCACCAGTTTTGAGTTTTATGTACAAGCTGGTGAATGAGACGGTGAAGTTAATCTACAGACAAAAATATATATGTGCAGAAAATTTGACCTAATTGGTCTACCTTGTGCCTATGCATTGGCTACTGCCTGTGAGCGAGACGTAGACCCCTGAACCTTACGTTCTAGGTTTTATACGACGGAGGTATAGTTGAACTTATATGCTGAAACAATATATCTATTGGGATAAGAAGATGAATGGGTTGTATCGGATGACATTAAGCATCGAGGGGTCAATCCTCTACCATATAAGCCTAAGCCAGGTCATCCAAAAATCAAAAGAAGACCGACGAAAGATGAAAAGAACAAAACTTAACATCGGTGTAATCGATGCGGAGGACGAGGACATAACAAAGCAAGTTATCAATACATGATGTCCGCAACCTCAACTACAAATGCATCTACCTCGAAGGCTGTGTAATAACCCAATAAAGTGTTTGGAAAAAATAAAAATAAAATCTAGTAACACTATAATATGCTTTAATAACTCTATATACAAATGATGTGATTCTTGCATGTTCAGAGAAAGTAACGTATACTTTACTTCTGTTTCTTGCCATGAACCATAAGATGGATGAATTCATGAGACAGATTTAGATGTATCTCTTTTATTTTTATAGGCATATGCTGTTCATAGGCACATGCTTGTGGAGTGCACTATGTACAACATGTACCTACGAAATTTATGGAGATGCATCTTAATCAGTATCATGGGTTTATCCATCTTATGGTTAATGGCAAAAAACAGAAGTAGAGTGTACGTCGCTTTACTCGAACATACAAGAATCTTGTCATCTGTATATAGGGTTATTAAAGCATATTGCAGTGTTACTAGATTATTGTAATGTTGTAATGCTTCCTGGTTATTATATTTATTGTAATGTTCTACTTGTTAGCATCGAATTATATATCGAATTGCTGTCGAAATACATCGAATAAGGTCGTGTAATATAATACGGAGTCTACAATGATCGAATTTCATCGAAAAAGTAATCGAAATGCATCGAATAAGGTCGATGTACAAATGTTCAATTGGTTTCGTCATGTTCGATGTGCTTGTATTGTCATCGAAACGTCATCGAAATCATATCAAAATGTATCGAATGTCATATGCTGAATATACTACGGACTTTACGACTATCGAATTCCATCAAATACATAATTTAAATGCATTGAAATAATGGCATCGAAGCCATATCGAGTTGCATCAAATAATGTTGAAGTATGAATGTTCAATTGGTTTCTGTCTTCTTCAATGTGCTTGTGTTGTCATCAAAACGAAAACGAAATCATGTCGAAATGCATCGAATGTCATACGCTGAACATGCTATGGACTTTACTACTATCGAATTCCATCGAATACATAATCAAAATGCATCGAAAGGCATCAAATTTAGTCAAAATCCATCGAAATATTCGACTATTGCTGTATGCGATAAATAGTTTTCTGACCAGCTAATTAATTATATTAAATCAAAAAGCATAATTACTAATAATTTTATAAATCCATATATAAAGGTAGTTTGAAATATGTAGAACATCATTCAAGGTTCTAAATTATGATACCATAAATCTACACATAATTTTTCTCTGAAAATTTTCTTCTCCTCATCTACAACTGATTCAATAGGTTGGGTAGCAAGAAGACACTCCAAATGCTTGATAACGTATACTCCACAATCCCTGTTGCATATTGTAAATGGATATAAAATTAGTTTAAAATGAAAATTCATTCAAACATGATTATAACATTATTATGTTACCTTTTTTTACTTTGTGGCACGACATCGGGGCTAAATCTTTGAAAGGAAAAATGGTGAAGCTTATTTTGTGGGCCGAGATGCATAACTGGACAGTGATCAAACCCACCAGCCTAGAGAAGGAGATATGGCAACATCGCACACCATGCTTTGATGGCCACTTCAAAGTTCTTCTTGGTGACTACAGTGACATCTGAATCAGATACAGTGATTATCCATGAACTCAAACAGATTTGTAATAGAACCCAATGGTTACCATTAACATGCATTGGTGAGTATAGTAGCTCGCATTGTGCCCATGGCCTCTTACACCTATTCACATCAACAATCATGTAGTGTACAAAACAATCGTAAAAAATGAAGCTACTCCTGGTCCTAGTACTTCTGAATGCCTCCAGTGACCTTTCATAAACTGGTCCAAATTGGAGTCTACAATTGATGTTTTTTCCCCATATTTCTTGGGAAAAAACCACAATCGTTCTCGGATTAGTAGGAGAGCGGCATTAATATGCTGCAAAATCAAAATAAAAATTGATTAGTAGGAATATATATGAGTATAAGTTGAAAAATACACATTTATATAGTAGGTAGATAAGCTTACATCGCTATCAAGCCATATGCCAACAGACTTTAACTTCACAAACCAGGAGACGTCTACATCACAGACCCTGACATCAATGGTCATGTCATTATTTATTAATCCATTAAGCTATTTGGAAAAAAGTCATGTATTGTGACGGATTATATGGACTAAGTGGTTTTGGGACACAAAGATCATTCACCTTAAATTTCTTCCCTAATGGATCTGTGAAGTCCCTATATCTGATATTCCTAACCCAGCTCCTCTTATATTTCTTCTTCACTGACTCTAATAGTTCAACAATCTTGATTGGTGACGTCAAATCGGCTATTGTCTCATTGAGGAAAGGTGTGATAAACTTGTAAAATAGTCAATAGAGCACTCCTATGAGCCAAGGTCATCTTCATCTGATTCCATTATCTCATCTTCATCTAATTCCATTATCTCAGGGTCATATTTCTTTTTAACTAACGTGATCAACAACTTCATCATCTCCCCCTGTTGTTGCTTAATCTCTACCTGGTTTTGCTTAATCTCTAACTGAGTGGCCTTTAGCTCATCAACATCGGCCTACAATTTTTTCAAACTAGAAGTCAAGGTCTCTAACTCTGGATTTTTATCTCCAACCTCTGGCTCATGAGAGGGAAAAATATTGGCCGCCTTCGCCATCTCGTCAGTAGCCTTTGCCTCTTTTAGATGCTCTTCATTTGCATTCAACTCATTAGGATCTCCAACTGATTCATCAGTTCCATGACCAGCTCTGGGACTGTGTATACAGGTCATGATGCTACCATAGAAATCCTTCTCCTCTACCCAGAGGTTCAAAATAGCTTTAATAGTAACCTACAGAAAATAAATCAAATATGTTCATCAAAAAATTTAACTAAGTACATAAAAGTATAGAAAAAACATAGTAAAGAATAGAAATTTATGAAATATTTTCAAATTTTAAGTATAGATTATAAATTGCAAAAGAACACTTACTTTCTTTCGATTAAGGATCTCTCCCACATCGGATGTACTAGATATCTTGTTAGATGTCTAACACAACATCTTCGGGAATTTCACACCAAAGTTAGTGGTGCATACCGTACCCAATGCAGGTACTACCTCGTATTCCCAATACTGCAAGGCTTCGCTAAACTCGTACACTGTGTACTTACATTCCGCATGCTTCTTCTTCTCTACCACTAGCTTCAAGTACTGCTTTCTGTAATGATCCATATTCTTCTTAAGACTAGTTGTAGTCTTGTGAAAAGATTCATGATCCTAAGGAAATTGGAAGAATTCCTCCTCCATTGGAAGAATTTCTCAATTGGAAGAATTCCTCTTCATTCTCAACGTAAGATAGAATGCCTAAATCTATCTTCTTAGTAGACTCTCCTGCAAGTAACAAGCTATCTACCAAATAGCATAGGCCTAACTTCCATGCATCTTCGATATCTCCACAGTTGAGGAATGCAGGCTCTAACTCCCCACTCCTTGACAACCTTCGAATCATTTATGTATTTCTCCACAAGTCTCCTACTTCCACTTATGGTCTTCAACTTAGGAATATTTGGGTATTTTCTAAAATTTAACCCTATAGTAAGAGTAAACTCACAAAGTCTAAATCTAACGTGTTTGCCACCAATATCAAAATGGATCTCCCTCATATCATCCAGAGACTCAACCTTCCTAAGTAGAAGCTAATGAATAAGCACCCCAGAAAACTGTAGTGGAGGTGTCTCGAAAAACTGTTTGAAATGACATTTTTTGGCCCTTTCCATCAAGTTCAATGCCTCAAAATGTTCGCTGATTTTCGGTATAACCAGGCTACCACGAAATGTAACCTTCCCAATGTAGTGTTGCTCGAAGGGTACAATTAACTTCGACATCTGAAATAGTACAAAAATCCAATTAGCTTTGCCATCGAATATCATCGAATATAATTCAATTACATGGCATACTGTAGTTGTTAGAAAATATCATCGAAAGACCATCGAAACCAAGTCGAAAATAATAAAAAACAATTGAATATAATCAAAAACAATCAAAATAACATCTAATAATAGCCATATACACAAGGCAGCGAAATAAATCGAAAAACCATCGAATTACATCGAAAACAATCGAAGTCATCATACACAGGAAAAATAATCAACGAACAATCGAAATGGCATCGAAAACCATCGAAAACACATTCACATATAAAAAGATCGAATTAAATGTATCAAACTACTGTCGAATACAATCGAATTATTCCCATTTAACATATGCTTCGAATTAGTGTCGAATACAATCGAATATAATCGAATTATACCCATTTAACTTATGCATTGAATTATTGTCGAATACGATCGAATATAATCGAATTATACACATTTTTCAAATCCATTGAATTACCGTCGAATACAATCGGATATAATCGAATTATACATATTTACCATATGCATCGAATTACTGTTGAATACAATCGAATATAATCGAATTATCTCCTATATAAAGTGCATCGAAAATCTATCGAATACAATCGAATAACATCGAATTATCTAAAAATATTGAAGACATCGAATTCGAATCGAATGAAATCGAAATCTATCGAATTAAATTATACGTACGTCCAAATATAATAAAATACTATCGAAAAGCATCGAAATTGATTGCAGGCTTTTAAAATACCTATTTATCGAATCTAATCGAAATCTTAGCCAATACAAACCATCGAATGTTATCGAAACGGATAGAAATTAATCGAAATCAGTCGAATCAGATCGAAAACACAATTGAATAGGATCGAATTGAAACTTACTAATCAGTTCAGCCTTGATTTCGTATTCAAATCATTAATTTCGAGTTATAGATTCTACATTATCTACACAAAACAAACCCTAAATTCCAATGTGTTAAAAAATGAGAAAGAATCAAAATGTACCTCGACTTTGCTATGTTACGGACACAATTGTTGATAAAGTGAGAAAGAGAGAGCAGAGGAGCTTTAATGGCGAATGGAGGAGGAGAAGAGAACGACTGCCGGAGAACAGGTGAGCGAGAGAGAGAGACTGTTCTTTTCTTTCTCTTTTTCTTCTGATTTTTTTTTTAAAACCAAATAACTAAAGGTCAGAATTAACTTTTGGGTGATGTGCTTGTAAATAATTACAACCCTCATTTGGGGCATATTTAATGAAATTTCTCGAACAGAATAACTCACCCATTCCAATGTAATGTACAAGGAAGAAATCCAAAAAAATTTCTCTTAGATTCAAAAGACGGAGAAAGTAGCTTCAATTCAGCACGGGCAAGAAGCCTCCACGTTGGTTATAATCTCATAGAGGACCTCCAATTCCAAGAGGCGCTCTTCAACATCCATCTGCTATATGACTCTCCTCCCTTGTCAGAGAACGACGTCGATCAGGTCTTTGGGTATTTCTTCGATCTCCAGCTATAGAGAATCTTGTCCTTAATTCTCGCATTCAATAGCTATTTCTATCTTTCAAAAAAAAAATTGTACGAAACTCTCTACGCTCGCAGTACAACTTCTTCCCCCGCTGACTTCCTCTACCCTCGCCCCGCAGACGACTGTCTCGTCCCCGAACGACAATCCAAACCCGTAAACGACATCAGTTTGCGTTACCCTATTACTAATATTTCTATTGCAATGGTCTCTTTCCATGTGTTGGGAGTTGTATGAAGCTTATTCTGATTGTGTTGTCGCCTTTAGTAATCTCGGCATTCGTTAACAGTTATTTCATTCTATTAGGGGAAAAAAAAAAAATTCTTACCACTCTACAAACTCTCTCTTATTCAAAGTTTGATTCGAACTTAATATGTGGTTTTTGTCTATATTATATCTGTACCTACAGATTTTTATATCATGGTATTGCTAAATTAACTTTATCTGTTTACATTTTCTTGCTAAAATTTTCTGAACGAAAAGAGAAATAAAAGAGAGAAAATCTCCAATTATTCCTACTGGTCAGGGATGTTGACCGAAAATCTCCAATTATTAGAGTCAGGTGCATTGACAGTTTGTTTACTGTTGAATGCATTTAGTTTTTTTTCCTTTTTTCCTTGCATCATATGCAATTTNTGTTTACTTATGGATTGGCTAGGATAGTTTTAAGAGTGGAGAATTAGTTTATTTATTGGAAGACTTTCTCTTCCAATTCAATCTGTTATTATAGAGATATTTTGCATTATAATAACAGATTTGTTTTCAAAATTTAAAAAAAAAAAAAGAGAGAGAAAATGGTGGATGTTTGTGACAAAATGAAAGCGCCCCTTCAGATGTTCGATGAAATGTCAAACTTATATTTAAGGCATTCTTATTTCCTGGGAACATTTTGAGTTTTGTTGACAAACCTCTTGGTCAACGTTTGTAAGTCTATTTTCTATTTAATTTATTGCTCCCTTTTCTGACCATTCTCGATAGATTTGAGTGTTAACAAATAATCATGTTATTTGGTAGTATTAAGTTAGTGACTTTGTCACTTAGGCAACCCGAACATAATAACTTAAGATAGTTTTGGTAAACTATAAGCTAAGATATATATATATATATATATATATAGTTTTTTGGGAGAAACTTATAAGCTAGGATTTTTAGTCATACTAGTAAAGATTTGTTTTAAGAATAATTATTTGCTAACATTACATGCAAATCTGTAATTGGCACCAAAACAAAAATTGGTCAAGTGACAGATTAATCCTCGGCCTGATTTTAATTACAAAGTTACTTATAATCTTAGAAATTCTCTTTTTCTCTCTCTTAGATGTTAAAATTTATGATTTTTTTTTTGGTAGTTGATTATATTTCTTAATATTGTAAAGATGGGTTGTCAAAAGTTATTGGAGCCTCCTTAGGACCCTTTATACCAAAACTTTTTATTAGCTTCAAGTTAGATTTTCTTGAGCATTAACTAGTGGAAGCACCAAGGTAGATTATAATAAATTCCCATTTAGTGATTTTTCTTTTTGTTTAGTTGTAGTAAAAACCATTTTAAAACAAGTATAAATTTTCTTCAAGAATAATGCTTTCATTCATTATTAAAAAATAATTTTGTCATGAATTTCCTATATCTAACATAGATATTCACGACTTAATTATATATTTGAAGAAATCTAGTGCAACTATCCTATTTCCAAACTTTTATACCAGCGGTGGAGAACTTGCAACAATGATTGATAATACTTAGTCATTCATCTCTAATAGAACACTTTTCCTATACTATTAATAATCTAATATGACTATAATACTTAATCTTATATAATTTCTCTAATCAAAGAAAATAGGAAGTCAATTTAGTCGCTTTGTTAACTTTATTTCAAATTTCACCAAAAGTTGAACATTTTTCCTAAATCACGACTAATTTTAAGGATCTCTAATACTTTGTACTATGTAATTTCTCTAATCAAAGGAAATAATAAGTCAATTTAGTCATTTTGTCGACTTAGTTTCACAATTTCATCTCTAATTGGAAATATTTTTCCTAAACTAGCTATGACTAAATGATGTATCGAATACTTGGTCTTGCATAGTTTCTCTAATCAAAGTAGTTAGGAAATCAATTTAGATATTCTATTGGCTTAATTTTATCCTTAATTGAACATTTTTCTTAAATTATAATTAATCTTTTGTGATACTAATACTTAGTCTTATGCAATTTCTAGGAAGTCAATTTAGTTATTTTGTTGGCTTAATTTATAACCTCTAATTAAACATTTTTTCTAAACCATAATTAATCTTATGTGACACTAATACTTGGTTAAATTTGTAATATGTAATACATTTTCATTTGTTTTCTTAATGTTTAATCATATTATTAGGGTTGTGTTCATATGATGCATAACTAAAAATTAATACCATGTGTTACTGGGTTTGTTTTTGGCCTTATATTGAGCAAATATTAGACTGTATTGGTTTGTGTTTATGCTGATAAATACATTACCTAATTTATGTGTCTTCTTACTAAAACTATGTGCTTTGTTACTATTTATTGGTGTCTTCTCACTGAATTGTGTGACAACCTTAATATGTACTACAGAACATAGTAAAAGTACTTATTTGTCACTACTAAATACTGATTCAGTTATCATTGTGCCCTTTAAAAAGAATTAAAAAAATCCTGAAAAACTATTTTTTATTTAACTTTAACAAGAACCGATCATGACAACTTAATATAACATGTTACTTTTTGAACTTTTTGCTATCATGGTGGGCCAAAACATCTTTTTTCTCTTACAATATTTGTGGTCACAATAAAGGTGTGCGTGACTAGTCCCTCTATTTCACTAAATTGGACTAAATCGGAAGGCTAATTGTAAATTTGGTCTTTTGACTATTTAGATTGGGGACTTTATCAATTTTGATCTCATTTTATTTTAAAGTGGACAAACTATAACTTATTTATAAAATTAAGATTTTTAATTTAGCAAAAAATTCGTAATTTTCCAAAATTACCCCACGCTTGTCAAAAATTTTCAATCATATTGTAAAAGACAAAGTAAAAGATGTGCGACCCTTTCAAAATTCTAAAATTACCCTTAAAGGGAAAGTGGTCATTTCTCTCGTCCATGCTTGTTGACTCCGAGACTGGGGGAAAACTCGATTATTCATTAATGCAACCTTTCGGGATTGGAACGTGGCTGGATTGATCTGATCTTTTTACTAGTCACAGAGGTGGTCAATGCTGTTTTGAAACGAAAACCCTCCAATTGTGTCAGCTCATGAGATGGCTTCTTGGGCCTTTAGGCTAGGCATCTCTGGGACTTTTTTTATTTAGGATGCAACCGCTGATATAGTTATAACTATTTTATCTGTTTAATTGAGTTCTTTTTTTTCGAGAAAAATAAAAGAAATTAAAAAACCTATGTTGGACCACAATCGAAAATTTTCAACCTTCGTTGATATTTTTTGACCTCTAGTCAAAATGGCTGACATTGATAGTCAAACAAGTTTGATCACAATCGAAATATTTCGACAGCAGTCAAATAGAGGTGCAACCAGGATCGGAATTAGGATTAGCAGTGGTGTCGGGGTGCTGCAGGTTATAATGAAATATTTAAGCACTTTTAGATGTGTAACATGACAATGGAGTTAGTTTTGATAAAATTTATGGATGAGTCACTTTTTTCATCATGAAGGCATTAGCAAGCCCCATGGGTGTAAATACACCTTTAATGGCACGTTTACTTTACCTAATCGTAATTGGAATAAATAAAAGGAGAAATGAATAGGAATAAAATAGAAGAGTATATGAATCATTATTTGTATTATGTTATTTACTTAAAACGAATAGGAAAGAGAATCATATTCATTAGAATACTATTCATTGCCTACTTAACCCACGAAAAGTAATGGGAATACATTATATTAACTAAACTGTCCTTTTAAATGTATGTATGTTTTAAAATACATAGATTTTTTGGGGTAAAATTATATTTTACAATTTTAATAATTAAAAAAAGAGAAAGAAGTGTTTATAGGTAATCATATTTCCTAAGATGTTGGTGGGGGAAGCATTCCTACTCTTTTCCCCCAAATTTATGTAGGCCTCAAGCATTTTCCCCTTTCCTATATTTTAGTAAACATTTGAATGGAAATCATTACTCCATATATCATTCCAATTACTCTTTAGTAAACATGCCATAAATTACTGGTTATTTGGTCTCTAATTATCTGACTTAATGATGTAAGATAAGATCAGAAAATAGAAAGAGAATATGTAGAATATCAAGGGGTAAATATAATTAAATTAAAAATAGATGAATAGGTAGAAAAATAATAGAATTAGATGAGAACTCAGGGAAAAAAAGAATCATAGAGAGAGAAAACTAAATAATCACTCAATATTTATTCATGATCTAGAAAAAAAAAATTACATAGATAATACTGTTTATAGATAGATAATTGAACACAATTAGTAAATGAAATAAAAACAAGAAATTGATGAAACCAGAAAACATAAAACTAGTTATTCAAAATTAAAATAACCTAATAATTAAAATAAAATCTAATTAATAAAAGTAATAATAACTTCTTAATACATTCTATTCCTTGTCTGCATCACTTAAGCAATTAAATTCATTAATTATTTTTTGGGGTTCAATGAAAAAATAAGGAAAAAAAAGGACACACGAGCAGAATTTTCTAAAAAATATGGAAGTAACTCTTGCAAATATGTTTGATGTGCATCAGGCAAGCCCATAAAAGGGGGGGGGGGGGAAATGAACGCAAGACAAGCGTTGATGCGTGCTTCACTCTGGAGGTAAAATATGCCTAATTTAAGGCATATACTCCCCTCAATAAAACTTGGCAAAATATACATATACCCACTTGAAAAGTTTAAACTACCTTCAATAATTATTTTTCATCCTATATGCCTTTTAACATATCTCATCTTATGAAACATAAGTAATTATCCAAATTTCTTTGTTTAAATTCAATAAGTATAGTTTGAAATAGTTTATTATCAAATTTCGAAATATTCTGAGGTAATTTATGTGTTAAAAAATTAAATTTGAGTTTACTTTTGCCACTTTTATCATGATTTGCGAAACTGTGAAAAACTATCAAAATTTTATCAAAAATATCACTTCATTGAAATTATATCGTAATTGTGTTGAAAGTTATCGAAAATACCATTTTCATCAAAATATTTTCGAAAATACCACTTTCATGTAAATATCGTCGAAATATCACTTTTCAAAATAGCATCAAAAAGTATCAAAAATACCACTTTTATCAAAATTTCGTCAAAAATACTATTTTCGTCAAAATATCGTCGAAAATAAACCATCAAAATCTCATCGAAAATTATCAAAAATACTTTTGTCATCGTAATTGTATTGAAAATACCATTTTAATCGAACATTATCAAAAATCATTAAAACATTTCGACAATTATCGAGATTTTTTTGGTTAAAATTTGTAAAATTAATTTCAAAATAATTTTTCAACATATAAATTATCTCATAATAACTCGAAATTTGATAATAAGCTATTTTAAGCTATACCCATAAGTATGTGGAGGAGAGTGAATAGAGAAAAGAGGGAAATGATGAATTAAACTTGTTGAGAATGAAAGACGAAAGAGAACGAAAGAGGGAGAGAATTTGGCCGTGTTGGGAGAGATGGGAACGAGGCTTTGTGCGAGTAAAGGGCATTATAATTCTCAGGACTTAGATTTCAATCGAGAGAGAGAGGAGGAGAGGTTTTGTGTGTGAGAGAGATTCGGATCTTGAGAGAGAAGAGTGAAATTGACGGAGAGAATATTTTTCCTTGGGTATTATTAAGGGTATTTTCACCCACAAGCATATTTTTCAAAGATTTTTTTTTTAGACTAGTATATGCCCCAAAATATGCCTATTTTGATACATATTTTTCCTAATTTCTCTTGCGCATCAGCACCTGTCAAGATGTGATAGGTTTTGTTAGGGCGGTGACATGTCCTAATATATATATTAAAAAAACCATAGTTCTTTTGGAGTGTCTTTTCAACATTTCTCCCCCAAATTCGACGGTTGAACCTATTTTAATATTCTTTTCTATTTGAATAATACTTTAGATCCCATCTATCCTACTTTTTTGATATCACCTTATGTGGCAAGTAATTTGTCATTATTTAATTGGTGAATATTATTAAACTTATTAGTGGTAAGTGTTAATTCACCAATTGAAACACTATCATTTTTATTTTAGTGGTAAGTGTTAATTCACCAATTGAACAGTGATAAATCACGTGCCATATCATGTGCTATTAAAAAAGTTGGATAAAAGGTGAGATCTATATCACTATCATTTTTATTTTAGTTGTATGCTTATTTGGGGATTTCAGCAATGAAATTCTTTAATTACACTAAACAAATTCCTTTTTCAAAAAAAAAAAAAAAAGCAATAATTGTACTTAACTTTCTTTCTTTCATTTTATATATATTTTTTCCTTTTTCAATTTACCTGGATACTATAGGTAACTTAATATGATATTTATAATAACTTTTTTTTATTATTTTCTTTCCCATTTACCCTGATGTACTAGGTCCTATGCTAACTTTTTTCCCCTTTCTTTTGAATTTAGCCGGAAACCCTTGTAACATTATAAGATACTTATGATAACTTTTTTTATTCTTTTTTTAATTAATAATTTACCCGCATACCATATGTATCTACAAGGATACTCATGCTAGCTATGGTCAATTTTCAATAAAGAACACCCAGTACCCCTACTAACTATAAGGATACTATGCTAACATTTGCCTGTTTATACTAATATCTCTTATATATATATAAAAATATATATGGCAATGTAGAATACTTATATGTATGAGTGTTTTTTCATTGGGTATTGTAACATTTATCTATGGGATGGATACTCTAATTTGAATCGTCTGATTTTGATTGTACAACTATAATTAGTTGAGTTATTATATATCGAAAAAATCTATTATATTTAATACTTTTATATTTATAAAAAGATATTTATTACTTAATGTATGGATAACCCTTTTCGTTACGAGTTAATTTATTCTCTTTTTTTCTTTTTAAATTCTATTCCATTAATTTAATTATGTAGAAGAATAGTTCCTCAAATATATGTGTATATATATGTGTGTAGAAAAATAGCTTTCGTAGTTTTTCCTTTTAAAATTGATTATTCTTATTTAAATTAAGAAAAATAAAAATTAACTGTACAAAGTTTATAAAAAAGTTTTTTTTTAAAGAAGCATTTCTTTCAAATGTATTTGCTTAATGTATAACAGGGTTTTATAAAAAAAGTATATTCCCAATATTAAGAAGTATGCTTATGTTAGGAGTTTACTTTGTGTCCAACAAAAAAGAAATTTAAGTAAATATTGAAATTACAATAATACATATTTAAATTAAAGGTATTTAAAAAAAATTAAAACTTTAAAATTAAAATTAAAATAAGAAAGAAATTAAAATTAAAAAAATTGAATTAGAAAAATTAATAGAATGAGATGACTTATTATTGTAGGTTAATTTCAACTTGGTCAAACTTATCTATCTATGGAGCAAAAATAAAAATCCCCCTTGAAAACTCACCATATATATATAAATATATATTTCAGTTTCCTCCAACAACATTGGTAATATGGTAGATACCTATGGTAAAATCCTGTATTTCTTTTTTTCTTTCTTTTTTTTTTTTTTAATTTTTTATTTTTTTTTCAATGAAGAATGCCCAATTTATTTTTAATTTTTGTTCTTTCAATGAAGAACTCCCAACTCCCCATCTATTTGTTGAAAACTAGATGCAATATGTTAGGATACCTATATATTGTAATCTTCTTCTTCTTGTTCTTTTTTTTATTATCATCTTTTTTTTTTTAAAAGAAATAAAGTACCTCGCAATTCACATAATAAAGTACCTCATAATTCACATTCTTATATCTCAAATACTATAAGTAGTATAATCCTATAGTATTTTATTTTATTTTAAATTTACCCGAAAATCTAATTAACATGATAGGATACATATGATAACCTTTTTTTTTTCTTTTTTTTTTCTTTTTGTTTTATTTTTAAAATTTTTCCGCAATTTATTCGGATACCATAAGTATCCTTGTAAGAGACATGTGATACCTACAATGATACGTACGGTGATACTTATAAGAGACATGTGATATCTACAATGATACTTTTGATACCTGTGGTAAATTTTTCAATAAGGAACACCATGCATCCTATAGGAATCCCATGAATAAAATACGGCCTAAATACTAAACCACATACCTAATATCCATAATGGATACTTAGTTACAACCATTTAATTTTGACTTTTCTCAAAGATTGTGTGATAAAAGTAACCATCTTATTATCCATTCAAGTCACACGTTCGAAAGCTTATTGAGAAATTTAGGTGGATGACCAAAATTTTAAATTTGATTAAATAGATGTCCATTTTTAAAATTTTATAGCTAAATGTCCATGTATATATATTTTTACACTTGGTAGATACGCATATCTACCAATTTTAGTTACTATACTGAAATGCATTGGATATATAATTTTTTATACTTGGTATATAAAATTTTACACTTGGTATATATGCATATATACCGGACATTTTGTTATAACATTTGTCAAAGGGACATTTACTGAAATTGAGCCCAAAATTTGGTCATATTTCTATAAGCCCCAAGCTTATTTTTGTTGCTACAATTTTTTTTCCCTAAACACTGTGCTAAAATTTTATCACCCTTTTTTCTAATTCTTAATTGTTTTAAAAAAAATGAAAAAAGAAAAAGTTGTCATAGAAAGTTCATGAAATAAAAAAGGAAAAAATAGAACGTTAAAGAAAAAAAAGAAAAAGAAACTGAAAAGATAAACGAAAAAGAAAAAGCACCTAATCTAGTTAAAAAGTACAATTAAAATAATTTAAATGGTAAATAATTTATTCGTGTGGCCATATTGGAAAGCGACCGTCTTCGAGTAATTCGAGGCATCAACTCTACTCTTCCTCAGGGTCATTCAGATGGTATTTTCCATGATGTTAAGTCTTTGTTGAACTTAGCTGATTGTGGTTATTGCCATTTTGTTATTTTGTTTCCCGTAATAGAAATAAAGTAGTCCATACATTAGTTAGAAATGCTTTATCTTCTACCAATGATATGCATTAGTTTGATTCTAGTCGTTTGTTTATTTCCTCTCTTGAACTAGACAATTTAAAGTTTGATTCCCTAAAAAAACAAAAAAATAAAAAAATAAAAAGGAGCATGTCTCAGGCCACACATGCATCAACAAACATTCATTATCACAGGCACGATAGATTTATCTTTTATCTTTCTAGGTCACGTTTGGTTCATGGAATGAAATTGGAATAGTAATGAGAATGGTAATAGAATGGAATTAGAAAAGGAATATGAATGATAATACATTGTTTGGTTAAAATTGGAATCAACAGTGGAATAGAATGAAATATATTGTGTATTGACAAAATTACTCTTACTTTTAAATATTTTAGTAGAGCAAAGAGGGAAAAACTAGTTTTACCAAAATTTGAAAGAGATTAGAACTTTTATTCCATTGATAGAGAAGTAGAATAGCCATTAGAAGCATTTTGGTCTACAAAATATTGAGTAATATTGACACTGTTAGAAGAATGTTCTTCTTTTACCCCCTAACTCTAATACTATTAGAAAATGTTAGTGAACAATGACTATATAGTCATTTCAGTTTTTAAAGAGCTAAACAAATGTCCTTACTAATTTTTATCTTTTTTGTTGGGTATTTTCAAATAATTGGTTTTTATTATTAAATAATAAAATAAATAGAAAATGATAACATGACGTTTTTTTACATAATATATATATATATATATATATATATATAAATAGAAACAAAACAAAAAACATAAGAAAAATATGTAATATAATAGCTTTTTACTCAAACTTGATATATCTGTATTAGATGTATTTTTTTTGTTACAGTCGTTGTTTTATTTTAAATATAAATTAACATGTAAGGAAAAAAAAATACACCTTTTTGTCTTCTTAGTTATATTTAAGGGTTTTGGATACTTATATATACCTATTTTTCAGAAAATAATACCAAATTTACGATCTTTCAAAAATAATAAAAATCCGTACGACCTTTTTATGGCATTTATCTAAATATTTTGAAAGTTAGAAAAAGCAGTAGCATTTTAGTAAATAAATCATCTTTTTTTTTTACAGGAAACCACAAAGGTTTCCTGAAAACCAGTTTGGTTTAATTTAGTTTCCTATTAGCGGAATTGTGTATACTTTTTGCCTTGTTTTCTTCACCCTATATTCATTTTTTCGAATTTAATTATCGAAACTAACATTTTATTCTACTAATCTTTTATTTTAGGATATTAGAAATTGAAAGTCTTATTACACTACTTATGTTCTTTCAACAATATTTTTAAAACGACGTCATTTTTTTTTAATAAAATTCAAAATTAATTCGTTTACAATTTTTTTCATCAATAAAAATGACCAACTATTCTTCATATTTCTCAAATGCCAAAGATGACCTTATTGAGATACCTGCAATAAATTTATAATTTTTTTTTTTTTTTACAATTTAGAACACTTAATTCCCTTTTAATTTATTTGGTTACTACCATATGTAATTTGGTACAATACTATTGGTAACTAAGTGAAAGAATGTCAGTAATTAAGCGAGATACCATTGGTAATCAAGTGGTAACTGACGGATATTCAAGTGGGTGACCAATGATAATAAAGTGATTTCTCAAGTCTCAACGATTCTATGATCTCAAAAAAAAAAAGGCCTGAACAATTATATATATGTAAAAATAATAATAATAATAACAATTTTATTCGGTTCAGATTGGGTCGGCCCAGTACGGGTTCTTTGGGCCTTATTCGGGTTGATCGGTTGGGCGAAGATTGTGCACCCTTAGGCCAAAATTTTCCCTAATTTCCCAAGCACCTGTAAATTAGGTACAGGAACAAATGTAGGCGTATTTTGCTAGTTCTCTTTAGAGTTTATGTCAGTCTCATTTTGTACTGACCAGCATTGCGACATTTTCAAATTTCCGGCCTTTTTTAGGTGAGGGATGAGACCTACACAGCCTTTGAGAACATTTACCCTGTTCTTACTGAGTTCAAGAAAAATCAGCAATGATGGGGCGGCGTAGGACTGAAACGTAATTGCACTTGTATTAAAATTTTGGCATTTGTGTTTTTCATCATCACTCTATATAGCATGAAAGTGTCTGCTTACCTAATGCCGGTCCTTGGAATGTTCGACTTTTAGAAGTCTTCGATTCAGTTCTGTTGGCACATGTAACAGATAAGAGCCAACCAAAGACCAGTTTTGCTTGCAGAAGGTTTGCAATGGATGATTGTGTTGCTTTGACGACCACTTTGCCTGGATTGAATTGTAAATATGAAAAAGGATTTTGTCATAGTTGACTGATAACAATGATAAATTAAGATTTGATTTCAATAACTGTGGTTAATGTTAGGGTTTATGCCCTAAAAGCATGTATATTTTGGATATTTGTTGAATTAATAAAATGACATTTTTCTATTTGAATTTGTGCATAATAGGTATATCTTTAAATATTAGAAAATCCCTAGTTTATTTATGTGACCATAAATTTAGTATATAAGTGTTATATACATGAGGATTAAATTTATGAATAATAAACTAAATATAGTCCGTGATAATTAATTAAAGTTTGGGATATTTAATTAAATAATATTAGTACGGTCCATTAACACTAAGAATGTAATAGTCTTATCCAGACCATTGATGTGTTGACATCACAATGGAAATACTTTATATAATTCGATTATATAGTACTGGACCAGACATGATTTGAATCTCACATAAATTCCGTTAACTATTGAGAGTTCAAATAATGTCATTATATGATCATATATGGATCAATCTTAATTCTGAATAGTTATAGACTCATATTTATAACATTATGTTCTTTAACAAACTTGTTAAAGGTTTGTTTCGTAAATAGATTGAAATACTTGTATCTTGGGAGTATGATGAGATGAACAGCTGAGAATGTAACTTACAGATATGGTATCCATTCCTTCCATTAGGAAGCTAGAAAAATAATTCCCTTGTGTATTGATTCAGGACTTGAACAGTTTGAGTACTTAATTTATAATAGATTTATAAATTAATTGTTCATTAGAGAATCAATGGTACACCAGGATAAAGATATAATTGGAGAGGTAAACGGAATGTGACCTAACTCCAATTATGAATTATCTATGGAGGATTGAACTACATGTAATGATTAAATCGATGGACTGCTCGCTGTTTTCCGAGTAAATTAATTCTGTAACTTCAAGAGTGCAATTCCCGATTTTTAGTAGAATAATACTGGAATTAATAAATTAAATAAATTAATTAAGGAGTTTAATTAATTGTCATAATTTATTGGATCTTAAATTACAGGTCCATATGTCCCAATTCTACCTCTTACAAACACTGTACTAGATATTGCATTATTTCTGTTACCGCACACTTTGTCTAGATAAATAGTTTATCTATATGTAATTAATAATTGTTATTAATTAATTAATTAATTAATTTTGAATTATTAATTTAAATTTATGGAGAGATAAATTTCTTAATTTGTTTAAATTTTGAATTTAAAAATATCTAATTATCAGATAATTAGATAAATAGAAATTGGGAAACTGACTGAAAGCGAAATACTCTTTCTAGTTATCTGCTAGTTTATATAGATATATATATTAATTAATTAGATTAGATTAATTAACTTAAATATATATATATAAAATCACGTTTTTAAAAACAAAGAGGTTCACGTTTTTTTTTTTGTTTTGTTTTGTTTAAAAGTTTTATATATATATATATTAATTAATATGATTAATTAATTTATTAAATAGTTTAATAAATATATATATATATAAAGGAAACTTAGCAGAAACATAATATATTATTTTCTACAGAGCCTCCATAAACTAGAGAGGAAAAAGAAGAGAGTCTTCCTATTCTCTGTAGAACAAACTCTTGCAATCTCATGTGTTGAGAATATTGCAAGGGTCTAAAGTGTGAGTTTTAAGAAATTATACGCAACGTCCACATGTTCATCCAGTTGTGCTTGAGGCTTAGAAAATCGTGGTTTAAAAGACAGAGAAACTAGGATTCGCTGATAAGCTGCGAGAGGTATAAGATTTATTTTCTTTGTATATTCTTATTTTGCTATGAATTAATACTATGTACTCATATAGTCAATTATTTTGAGAAAATTTTTTAAAGTTTCTGGGCTAATCTTCTGCTGTGAAAATCGTTTTAAAATCCAAGAGTTAATGGTTAGCATAAAATTGTGTGAACAACACCAGCCATGTCTTCGGACAGAATCAGAAAGTGGATAAAAGAGGAATTTTTTCGTTTTATTGGCTGAGCCAGAGAATATTTTATTTATTTTTTTCTTTGCATCTCGGAAGTTGTGATAAGATAACAGTCGATGGGTTACCATTGATCTGTTATTACGGGTTTCTATTTTACTTTTTTTTTTTTTTTTCTTTTGTCGTTTTGGTGATTCTTGATTAAATCAGTTGAGTCTGATCTAGAAATTTTAACAAATAAATTTCTACTATTCGTCACTAGATCCTGTTATGTGGGAAGGAGTAAGAGGTGCGTGGTTGACTCATGCGAACGCAAAAATAGTAATTTGACATATCTCGAGCCAAGGATAAATATCAAGATATCGGGTGAAATTTTCAGCAAAAGAAAAGTGTGAAAATTCGTTAATGCTTTCCTATATTTGTTTGTTACTTGGTTTTGAATTTGAAACGAACTGGGTGAACATTGAACATCGTTAGTTTTTTCAGTTAGGATTTGTGTAAAACATGAACCGAGCATCAGTGCCCGATGAGGCTCTTCGACTTTAAAAGTCGTGCAACTCTTTCTCTAATCGTCATATTTTGTTGGGGTTCTTTTTTTTTTTTTGAACACAAATTCACAATCTCCCTCCAATTTTGGGTTTCATAGCAGAGTACCGAATTTATAAACATAAACATTAAGAAGAAAAAGGAAAAGCTGCACTTTCTCACCACACAACTTTAACTTGGGGATATCATCAGTGCTTTGCACTTGCACATTAATAAAGAAACACTCTTCAGTAGTGTATGTTATCCTTAAGTATTTTTGTAACCCTTTAGGGCTCTTGCTATGTTTAAAGCCAAAACTTTGATCATAGGAGTACGATCTATGTTCAATTTACAAATGAGTATTGAAATAAAGTAAGAAGGTAATAAAACTGATCAAGATTGTACTTTGAAGGTACCACTGATAATGTGGTCCGTTCCATGGAACGGTTTGACCATGGAGATTTGCTCGGACCATGGAGATTTGCTCAACTGAAAACTGAAAAGTTAGATTAGCAGCACCCGGGAAAAGCGAGCAACCCAAAAGAGACACATAACTAATATTTGTTACAATATTGCGCGAACGCACAAGCAGGCTGTTCAAAGAAACCAAAAGGAATTGTCGGATCAAGAACATACAAGTAGCCATCACAATGTCTTGTTTTTCATGTTTGTAGCCTGAAAAGATGTTTATCTCTAACCAATGGTCGCTGACTTTCTGATTGCCTGGCTATGTTTTGGTTTGTTTAAAATCCTTTGGACCAGCCAGATCTGACCGAGTACATGAATTCATCTCCTTCAACAGTGACATTGCCAACTCCAACTTCCCCATTTTCCTTAGATTATTCACCAGTGATCGATAAATATAGATTGAAGGACGAATCTGCCTTGCCTTCATCTCGTTATATAGTCTCAACGATTCCTCAACATTTCCTGAACGACCAAAACAATCAATCAATGCAGTATAAGTAAGCAAATCTGGCTGAATTCTGTTGTCACCCATTTCCTTGAAATGTACTGCACAGATGTCGACTCGTCCTACCTTCTTTAGGCTGTTTAACAATGTATTGTAAGAAACAACATCAGGGGAGATCCCAGCTTCCTTCATGGAGGAAAACTCATGAAGCATTTTATCAACACGACCAGCACGACCCAAAATATCTAAAATGACATTATACATAATCAAATCTGGTTTGCATTTCAAGCTCTTTATCTGGTTAAATATTAAAAGGGCCTGATCAATCTGCCTATATTCCGCAAAGGCAAGGATGATCCTGTTTAGAACCTTCAAGCTTGGGAAGGTCAGTTCCACCACATCTTTGATAAATCTAAATAGCCGAGTGTAATCATTCGTCTTTGCAAAAGCCTTGGCTATATAAAGATAAGAAGTCGGAGGCCAAGGTTCAGATGACCCAATTGCATCTATAAAAACTTGAGATACAAGGCCAATGTCATTCTTCTTACTGGCTGCTGCCAATAGGGCTTCGTATGCATTAGAGCCAATGAAGACATGTTTATCATGCAAGGATTTAAGAAATCTAGCAGCAGCAGAAAGATTTCCAGACCTGCATAGCTTATCAATATAAGCATTACAGATTTCAGAAGTGGATCTCAAAGCATCTCCCGTGGCTGTGGCAGCAAAAATTTCGTTCAAGACCACTTCTTCTTCGTTGGGAGAGGTCTTAGTTGTAAATGACCGAGAATTGCCAATAAATCTACTCGCAACAACGAAGAGAGGCCAGGTCCAAAAGAAAACAACAGGGAAGGATATGATTTGGTTCTGTAATTAGAAGTGGAGCTGTTTAGTTGAGATAAACATACTAAGCCAATCCACGGAAAAACATACAATAGTGAAAATGTAGACGTTTGAAGAAAAGCTGTAAATGCCAGAATCTTGTCTTATCCCCTTGAATGGCCTTAGTCTGGTAAGTTGAGGTTTAGAAATAGTAGCCCGTAAATTATAAAAGTTCCAAGGTTACCAATCATAGTCACATGCAAGGCATCAATATGCAATTGACTTGCAGAAAATTTAAAAGAGCAGGAGAATTTTATTCTAGGATGTGCTAACTAACATGACTCAAACCAGGTTATCGAAATAGAGGTTATATTATGTGTGATTAGGTATCAAGTCTCTTAAAGTAAATTCTATTACAATTGAATGTGGGACTTATCCATAAAATCATTTTCTCCACCACCAAAAATATCCTTTGGAGGATTTGAATTATCCCACTCGAGTATGATGAGAAAAATGACCTTTTAAGATCCTTCAAAAAATTCACACTGCTATATAATACTGCGCATATAGTAAATATAGCTGTTCTCTGCGTAGACATTTTTTTCTTACCCGTTAGAACTGCATATGTATCGTTTCTACCCCAAACTCAGAACAACTATAAACAGTTATTTTCTCAGTTCCAACAAAATATGTTTTCCAACACAACAAAAATCCCAGTTCCTAAACAAGAAATTGGATTATATATGACTTACAGCGCAACAGTTATGTCTACTTGGAATTAAAGGAATTGGATTCTGAATAAAGCGGATCGAAGCCAAGTTGCAGCGAGTACTTAATTCTGCTACTGCTTTACTGCATAAGAAAATATGCCTGAAGCTCCGTGAAGGGAATAGCATGCTGCTAATGGAAGGCCCCTTAGGAATCTCCCAAGTTAACTTTTAAAAAGACAGAACAATAGAAAGCAAACTAGAAAACAAATAAGATGCAGTGGCCTCTTACTCTATTCTACACTGGTGTGCATGCAAATTGAGGCACGGTAAATAATTCAATACAGTATTATGTTCAATTGGTATCAAAAGGCAATGACCTCTTCTATTAGTGTCAATAAACAAAAGTTTGTGTGCACGTAGCCTCTCCTACAAAATCATTCAACAAAACTTGATACTTCTAAAGTAATGAAATAAATAAGACAACTAAATAAACATGATGAGAAAACAAATTTCCTACAGGTACAGAGAGCTACAAATAAAAAATAAACCTATCAATACAAGTAGACACATTCTGGGGAAAAAACAAAATGCTGTTGAGATTTTAAGTCCTCCTAACCCAGAATCCAGAATCCAAAATCCAACCCATTTAGCTGACATTTTTTATGGCCTATCTAATCAGTGAAGTGATAGGATCCCCTAGGAAATGGAAGACAAGGGCCAATACAAGTTTTAAGAGGTATCCACAAAGCAAACAATAGCAAATGCAGCCCTTTCTCCAGTTATACAATTCAAACAAAAACGCTGTCGAAGCATACCATAGAAATACCATGTTTGCAAAGTATTTAATAATAAACATCAATTCTTCTGCATAAGCAGTATTTGGGTTTCTAACACTTATACCTACAAAAACTGAAAAAAAATTACAAAAATACGGAAGTCAAACTTTTTTCTAATTTTTGTACAGTTTTTATTAGGAAAATATCATTTTTTTAAAAATATTTAGCAAAGTACCATTTTTAAAATAGTTAACCGGTTTCTAGAAACTAGTTACCGGTTACTGGTTACCAGTTATATATCAGTTATAAATATCTTTGGTTACTACTAGAAACTAGTTACTATTTTAAAAAATAGTATTTTTCTAAATATTTTTTAAAAACGATATTTTTCTAATAAAAACCGTACCGCTTAGAAAAAAGAAAACTACCGTATTTTTCAAATTTTTTTCGAAAACACCGTATATTGTGTAATTTCCCCGAGTGATATTAGACATCGAGAATGTAAGGATGGGCCTTGTGAGATCCTAATTCATGACTGGCCCATTAATCCATGTTCAATTCACTTAATGCCCGTATAACACTTTTGGTGTATACCAATATTTTAATATCCCTACTTTTTAGAGAAACAAAAAATGAGAAATACCTTTTCATTTTATTTATTTACTTTTGGTCTTTTCTCTTGTATAAAAATAAATAAATCCACACAAATCCATTTATCTAATAGGTACAACTGATTCATGAACTTCCATTTCCAGTTAGGATTTTACATTCGCAGTTGAATTTGGTCACAAGCTATAAACATCAAATAGACATAATAATAGCATCTGGTCATAAAAACTCACATTCATTTGGACTACGATGCTTTTAAAATGGGGCTTATAGAAATATGACCAAATTTTGGGCCCAATTTAAGTAAATATTCATTTGTCAAATGTTATAGCAAAATATCTGGTATATATGTTTATATACCAAGTATACAATTTTATATGTCAAGTACAAAAAATTATATACACACTACATTTCAGTACAGTAACCGAAATTGGTAGATAAATATATCTACCAAGTATAAAAATATATATACCTGGACATTTAATTATAAAATTTAAAAAATAGACATCTACTTAATCAAATTTAAAATATTGGTCATCTACCTAAATTTCTCTTTTAAAAATTTAAAAGAAAAAAGATGCCATTTCTTTTGGATTTTAGATATTTATACCTATATTTTCAAAAATAATACCAAATTTACGACCTTCCCCAAATAATTAAAATTTTGTACGACTTTTAGTGACATTTTTCTAAATACTTTAGCTAGGAAATGCGATGACATTTTTTTATTTTTGCCATCTTTTTTAAAAACGTAAGTTTTTAATATTAAATATGTTAAATACATTGTTTTTGCTTCTTGGCTTAGTGATTGGGTCACCAACTAACTTTCTTCCCAAATGGGGTTTGAACCTCATGACTTCATGTTATTTTTTTCTTTTTTCTTTTTTTTTGGGTTATTTTTATTACTTTTATTAGTTTTTTTTTTCCATTATTTTTATTAGTTTCATTAGTTTCTTTCAGTTATTTTTTCCATTCTTTTTATCTCTTTCATTAGTTTCTTCCAAATTTATCTTTTATTTCATTGTTTTTATCCATTATTTTAATTTTTTCCTTAGTTTCTTCAATTTTTTCTTTTATTTAATTAGTTCTTTCTAGTTATTTTTTTTCATTTTGTTTTTAAAAATCATTAGTTTCTTCTGATTTTTTCTTCCATTAAATCTTTTCCCCCCCTCTTAGGATATATTAACTATTTTGTTTTTTCTCTAATCTTTACGAAACAAGAAAAATATGTTTTATTTTTTCTTTTTCATTTTTTTTAACCCAACTTTGGTTTCCAGAAAACTAGTTTGGTTTTTTTTAGCAGAATACTCTATACGTAAGTAAATCACAGGAAATAATAAAGGTTTCCTAGTAACCTGTATGATTTCCTTTTAGTTTAATGCTCTGTATATAAGTAAATTATAAGAAACCACAAAGATTTCTTGGAAACCAGTTTAGTTTCTTTATAATAGAATACCATGTATGTAAGTAAATCACAGAAAATCAGTTTGATTTATGTGTAGCAGAATGTCTTGTATATAAATAAATAACAGGAAACCAGTTTAGTTTCTTTTTAGTAAAATTTCCTGAATATAAGTAAATCACATGAAGTTACAAAGATTTTTTGAAAATCAGTTTGGTTTTTTTTTAGCGAAATGCCTTATACGTAAATAAATTATTGGAAACTACAAAGGTTTCCTAAAAATCAGGTTAGTTTCTTTTTAGCGGAATGTCATGTACGTAAGTAAATCACAAGAAACCTTTGGAAACTACAAAGGTTTCCTAGAAACCAGTTTGATTTCCCTATAACAAAATATCATCTGTGTAAGTAAATCATAGGAAGTCTTTGGAAACCATAAAGGTTTCTTAGAAACTAATTTAGTTTCCTTATAACAAAATGCCTTGTATGTAAATAAATCACAAAAAACTAAAAAAGTTTCTAGGAAACCAGTTTGTTTTATGTGTAGCAGAATATCTTGTATATAGGCAAATCACAGGAAACTATAAAGATTTCATAGAAACCAGTTTGATTTCTTTTTAGCAAAATTTCTTGTACGTAAATAAATCACAGGAAACTATAAAGTTTTCCTTTTAGCAAAATTCCATGTACATAACTAAATTACAGGAAACTACAAAAGTTTCCTGAAAACTAGGTTGGTTTTTTTTTTTTTTAAGCAAAATGCCTTGTATGTAAGTAAATCACAGGAAATTTTTGAAAACCATATATATTTCCTGGAAAATAGTTTATTTTCCTTTTAACATATTGTCCTTGACGTAAGTAGATCACATGAAACCACAAAGATTTCCTAAAAACCAGTTTGGTTTCATTTTTGCAGAATGTTTTATATGTAAGTAGATCATAGGAAACTGCAAAAATTTCCTAAAAACCAGTTTGGTTTCCTTTTAGCAGAATGCCAAATAACTAATTTGGTTTCTTAGTAGAGGTGGCAAAATGGGTGGGTCGGTCGCCTGGCCCAAAAAGGAAAAATAAAGCCTGGATCTAGCCCGTTGGCCTGTCGGGCTCCTAGGCGAGCCAAGACAAGGCTGGGCTGGCCCGCTCTAGCCCTTTTTTTTTTTCTTTTTTCTTTTTTTAACAATAAGGGCCCCCAAAAAAAGTTATGGGCCCTTAAAAAAATGGTTGCCATGGTAATGGGTCCCGGGCTGTCCCGTTAGGCCCGACCCAAATTACCACCTTTATTTCTTAGTAATCAAATTGATTGCTCTAGTTGGTTTCTTATTACTAACTAAATTAATTAGTAACCAACTTCTAGATTGGTTTCTGGTTACCAATAGAAATCAATTTGGATTGGTTTTTGGTTTCAAAAGTAACCATTAACCATTTTCTCCTAAAAAAAAAAAAGGACAGTAACCAGATTGGTTTCTCTACTGATTTCTGGTTATCAGTAGAAACTAATTTAGTTTGGCTTTCAGCTTCAAGAGTAGCCAGTAACTATTTGCTTAAAAGAGAAAAAAAATAAAAAATAAAAATTAGTAACTAATTTAGTTTCTCAGTAACCAGATTGGTTTATCAAGTTAGTTTCTCTTAACCAAATTCGTAGCAAATTACTAACTTAGTTTTCGGTTACATGTAGGAACTAATTTAGTTTTTGGTTTCAAGAGTAGTTAGTAACCATTTCCTCAAAAGAAAGAAAGAAAAAAGCCAGTAACTAATTTGGTTTCTCAGTAGCTAGATTAGTTTCTCAAGTTGGTAACCACTTAAATTGCTAATTATTAGTTAATAGTAAAAGCTAATTTAATTTCTCGATTTCACTAACTAAGTTAACAAAATTGGTTATTGATTTGCAATAATTAATTTTGTTATTGGTTTCTAATTCTGAATAATCGATTTCTAATTCTGAATAATCGATTTCGTTACTACTAATAACTAGAAACTATAGAAACCAAATAGCAATCATAAGCCAATAACCAAAAAAACGTGGTAACTATAAGTTCTTCCGCTTAGAGAATATATATATATATATATATAAAATAATAGGTTACTAAGTATTTGTTTTTGCTAAAATAGTTATTTACCCATATAACCTAGAAAAAAAAAATGCGAGTAAACTAATGGATTTTCATTTTCTCAAATAATAATTAAAAAAATACATATGTTTTTCTCGTTCCATAAAGATTAAAGGAAAAAAAATAGTTTCTTGCATCTCTAAGAAAAAAAATGTAGTTATTTTTGTCATAAGAAAGGGAAAAAAAAAGAGTTAATATTTTCATTTATTAAAAAAAAAAGCAAAAACAGAAAAAGATTTTTTTTTTGAAAAAAAAAAAGAGCAAAAGAAAAAGATAGTATAAAGGAAAAAGTATTAGAAAAAAAGAAAAAGAAAAAAATAAAAATAAAAAAAAACATAAAAAAGAGAAAAATAAATGAAGTAAGAAAGGAAAAGAGAAAAAAAAAGGGAGACCTGTGATTTGAACCATCAATCGTATCCTTAAGGATACTAGAAAAACACGCTAGCCATCAGACCATGTCTTTCATCCTTTGTTATGCACAATATTTATTACATAAATTATTTAACAAATGAGAACTTATTTACGAAAATACCACTGCGTTTTAGATGTCGTACTTTTTAGAATTTTCTTTTAGAAAAGTCATATAAAAGTTGAATAATTTTTTAAAACCGTAATTTTAGAATTATTTTTTGAAAAATCGTATTGCGTGTCATTTACCCATTTCTTTTCTTAGCAGAGACATCTCCCTAGCCCATAAATATGGCCTTTCATTTGGAGGAAATTAGGCCATACACAGCCTTTTTTGAAAGGTTTTGAAAAATACAATAAGTTCATTTTTTAGGACATCCTTGATGTTCCTAAAAATGCCATTTTTAAAAAAAATTTACAATAGGTCATTTTGGCCTAAGTTAGTCCTATCCATATCATTTTTCCTATTTGTAAACCAAAACACACCAATGAGCGACGGAAAGAAATAAGAGAGAAAGAAAGATAAAGAAAAGAAATAATTGAGTAGAGAATTCTCGCATATCAATATTTGTATTGGCATTTATATTCTTGTCTCTAATATTTTATTTACACACATAACAATTATATACGAGCCAACCTTTTTGTGCTTTTCAAAAAAAGAGAAAAAATTATCAGTTTTGAGAGAGAAAAAATAAACTGGTGTGGTCCTAAGTTTTAGGCCTAATATTTCAAGCTGCATTCGTCTCCACAGGACATGTAATCGCACACAAATCTAATTCTAAGGTGCCTCCATACTTTCTAGGCTTATCCAAAGTGCCTCTATACTATATACCTTATGACTAAATTTTTAGTAAGCCTATATAAATATGTGAAAACTTTGCTTCCTTTTCTCATTTTCAATATTGCCCCATTGATGATGTCTCGAAAGAATGAGCCAAAACAAAAGATTTCATTATCATCTTCTTTCTAGACGGCGAACGACTTTTCTCGACCTTCAGATGCTTATATTGGGCATGGGAGAAGGAAAAATCAATGTGAGTTCATCGAGAACAATGACAGTCTCCATATAGAAAAATGAAAACGTAGTAAGGACCTACTCACAAACATTATCTGATTAAATATGAATTACTAGACACTACAATACATATCTCTTCTCTTCTGAGGAACAACATATGTGAACGTTTTGAGTGCCATTGAGTTCTGAAAGAAAAATCACCGTATTAGTAAACTACACTATTTTATAGGTCCTTTTAGAAGAAAAATATTGTGGTCCAACAAATTCAGGGTGTCCAAAAATACTTTAACCACTCCAAGAAAAAGAAATAAACTAGGAGCATCAAATATTATAGACATGGCACAAACATTAATACAAGTGCAACGTAATTTCTAGGTATCGATGGTACTGTTAATGACACAATATAAATATATATCATATTATCGTACATAATAATATCAACATATCACATTCGGACTTGCCTATATATGACTTGTATGGCCACTATACCGTTTTATTAGCCAAGGCTCAAGATATTTTACAACAATATCGTATTCATTCTCATTATAAAATTTTTTTGGGAATAATTAGAGCGTGACTTCATGCTACAACATGAATATATATACAATTACCAAAATGTGATGCATGCTTTGCAAAAAATTAAGATTGATGTTGAGTTCAATTTAGATACAAAAAAAGAACAAACGACTTTTTATACGTACATTGGAAAATAGTTGAATTCAGAAAATAAAAGTTGTCAACAAAAAAGCTCCTTAACATATGAATTTTACATGGAGTTATTATTAAAAAAAAAAAAATGAAAGTACTCATTGAATTTCTAGCTATATCAAATAAAATATTTGGTTTCTAGCAATAAAAACTTTGAGTTTTTAGTTATATCGAATAAAACTTTGTGATTTTGAAATCTAGTCAAATTAGGTTCAAAACAACTATTTGATCAAAATTTTGTACAAGAACATATAGCATGATTAAGAAACAAATTCACTTTTTTCAGTTGTATCATACTTTTAAAAGAAAATGATAAAAGGAATAAGGAAACCACGGTCCATCAAAAACAAATTTAGGTAACCAAAAGAATGAAAACAGTTGATCGTGGCAATTATGATATTAAATCAAAGCCCAGTTGATCTTGATTAATGTCTGAAGCCAATTTTGGGAAGAATAGCGGATATATCTACGTGTCATGAATCCCAGGCACGGACAAAATCATGTAGACAAGTTGTCAATATTTCAATCATATCAATTCGAAAGGGAACAGTTCCGTTTACAAATGTGATTGACATTTTAGATAGTTTTTTAGTTTAGTTTATACTAGGGTGTGTTCATGGCCGGTTTGGACGGTCTAAATCGTCACCAGAAATCAATCCGAATATGCGGTTTGGCCGGTTTATCAATTCGTGCGGTTTGAGTTTGTCGATTCAAACCGGCCAAACTGCACCTATATTTTTGCGGCCGGTTTGAGCGGTTTCCGCGGTTTGAAAACTTAAAAAATTTGAATTAATACAATATCAACTAAGCTCATATCATAATCATATTTTATCTAAAATATAAAGTCCAAATATAAAACGAAACTATAACATAGTTAAAAGCTATAACCAAATCGAAAGTCATAGTAAACTTAAATTTTAGTTACAACTTACAACTTAATCAAATTGAATAGTAAACTTAAAGTCTTTAATCTTAAACATATCATAACAATAAGACTTAAAGTCTAAAATATCATAAGAGTCTTAAGTAACATAGTCCTAAATAAGCTAAGAGTAATCATTACTCAATTAGAATGAATGAGCTTAAATTTTTAACTATTAATATACATTTAAAAAAAATACATATACAAACTTATTAGCCGGTTCGGTTTGAATCCAACCGAATTTTTCTAAAACCGAAAATCAAACCGGCCAAGTCGGTTTTCATATTTTCTAATCCGTAACCGGCCATTTAAGAAAAAAAACCACACGGATTAGGCGGTTTGGATTGGATTGGGCGGTTTCCACGGTTTGACGGTTTTTTTGAACACCCCTAGTTTATACTGTCAAATTATGCTTGTGCAAATATCTTAATTATATCCGCACCACAAAAAAAAAAAAAATCTTATTTATATGAAATAGTATCGCCTAGTTTTGGTAATTTATTAAGATGCTACAACACTACAAGTTACAATTTATACCTTTTCTTAAATGCACTTTTACACACGACTCAAAAATTTTATAAATTTAATTATGATCTAGATGTTTTTTTTTTAATCATAATTACAGCAGGCACATTAATACCGGACTAGCCCAAATTCTGAGATCTATTTAATAGAAAAAAAAAAATTAGTTCGTTTGCAAAATGAATTCTTTTATTTGGGACATTATATATCCCATTTTATAACTCGACTACCTTTGACCATGCCCGAAATGTTTGTCAGACCATTAAAATGTCCTAATGTTTTTGAAAAGTGGGGTATTTTCCAAAAGATACTATTAAAATGGTCTATTACATATAATTTCATAAAATTTTATACGTTTTGATATGAGCATTTGCATTTGGTTTGATTCATGGAAGATGTTTGATCATTGGGTTGGCCAATAATAGTCTTGCTAGCTGGAGCCTTCAATAATTAAGTCCGGCATGAAAAACAGCGATTAGAAATATTTCCATTCGTTTAAATGTCTCATTATAATCAAACTCAAGGGCATGGATAGTAATATTTGACCTTAGTTTCAATTAGTGTTCGTTAAACTTCGAAACCTAGTGGTGGGACATAATTTTGTCCAGATGACTAATCCAAGTTCAATCATGTTTTTTGAAGCTATTACTTCTAATGGTAAAATTAGGTTGTCAATCATATTTCAAAAAAAAAAAAAAAAAAGTTGTCAATCTAAAGCTGTAAAGCAAAAGGACAAAAATGTCAATTTTATCGCTCTCAAAATTTAAGCAGTCAGAGAGAAGCAATTGTTTCCAGATATGATCAACAATGTTGATATCGAATATATATTACGAAAATCAGGAAATTTTTCTTAAAACATATTGTATTATTTACGCTAGTTTGTGTCCAAGATAAAATAATATACATGTTCTACACACTAATAAAAGGGGCTATTTTGCACAAATTTTTTAAAAGGAGCGTATTCCTTAAAACACACTTATATTTTGCCAAAAAAAAAAAAAAAACCCCTATTTTGTTGAATACAATACGACATGAATTATAACTAGTATGAGAAAACCGCCAAACTCAATTATTAGCAAAAATTAAACCCCACTTTATTTGTTTATTTTTAAAATTTTTATTTTATTTTATTTTTTTCTTATTTGATACCCCAAAAGAGTTTTGAGTATGAATTGTATTTTTGGTCCAAAAATTATCTTTCCCAAAATATTGCACTTAAGTAGTTATAAATTTAGTTATTTATGTGCTTTATATAAGTGATTAATTTGATCCTTTTCCACAGTCGAACTACATGAAATGTGTAATTGAAATCCGCGGATGTTTAATACTCTTGTAATAGTTATGGTTATCGAGGGGGCAAAAAAAGAAGGGGGAGGGGGGGAGAAAAAAAAAACAAATAAATAAGATTACTCAGTTTAACCTTTAAAATCTAGTAATTCACGACCAAATTCTTCCATTAAATAATTGAAATTCTCTCTAATTCACGACCAAATTCTTCCATTCAATAATTGAAATTCTCTATGTTTTTCTTGAAAAACCACATGAATCGAAACCTGAATACTACAATAAAAATTCGGGTAGACACGGTAATTAATTCAAAGTCAAATTCTTCCTAAATTTATTTCGCTTTCACACAGAATATATTATTTTCTACCTTTTGTTTTGGAAAAAAGGCATTAATTTGGAATTTTTGCGATATTTTGTACTGAAAAAAAGTTTCCAAAAAGTTTTGTGGACATTTTGAAACATTCTGGTGACATTATTGGTGCAACACTGATATATCTATCAATATCAACATTTATTTTTGTTTATTAATTTATAATCGCCATTGTATCGACATCAATACATCCTCAAAATTATCGACATTTTACTAATATTTTACGTATATATACTCGAGAAAAAATTATTTATTCCCCAATAGTTATGCCAATCCTTTTAAGGAAACGATAATTAACGCAATAATGTATCATGTTCCGATGTTTCAGTCCTGACAACAGCCCATGTTCGAAAGTCACTTATTGGTCTCCTAACCTCAAAGGCAGTGCGGAGGTGTGAAAAAGTAGGTTAGGTTCTTTCTTTCTTTTTTTTTTTTTAAAAATAAAATAACGTAGCTAACATACAAGTTCAATATTCATGTAATTGCGAGATATTAATTAGCTACTTTTTCTGGCAAACTTTAGTCAATCTAAAGTCAGTTTAATATTCAAATATGAGATAGTACGTACGTAGTAGCTTAACTTTTTCTTTTTTCGCCGTTTACTTCGAAGTAAAAAGGAAAGAAAAAAATAGAAGAGAATGTAATTTTGTAGAGAAATGAAATGAATGAGAGGGGACGTAGGTAGAAAGATCAGTGCATATAATATAAACTTGAGTAGTAGTGAAGTTGAAGTTATTGTTGTAGTAAAAATATACTTTAGATTAAAAGGTAATGATATATGAATCTAAAATCATTAATTAATTTGGACATACGTAACCTAAAATCAAGAAATTGATTAAAAATATACGTTGTCACATAATTAATATCATGTGTAGTTACAAACTCATGCACATAAGGACGTTCTTTATTAATTAGGTAGCAGAAGAAAAAGAAAAACAACGGCAGCCACAAGTAAAACGCACGACAATTATAAGGCCAACGAACATACATGTAGGAAAGTTATAATACCGAATATATATATATATACACACACACACGACGCATACACGTACGCACTAATTAACAAGTGATGAGATAGCTCAAGATGCATATGACATAGACTTTAATAGAGAAAAATAGACACAAGGATTCAAGCGAGGCTTTGCATGGGCATACAAGGGCGTAGCCTTAAACAAGGACTTGGCCTCGCTCAAGTCGATCTTCTCCATGCCTTGTAGAATACTCCACGTGAAACCTTGCACAAGCCTTCCCAAAAGCATAACAGTCACGTTCGACCCCAGCCCCACCCCAGTGCACCCTCTCCTCCCCGTAGTGAAGCTGATGAAGCGCAGGTCGGCCTCCGCCAGGTCACGGCGGTTGTCGGCCAGGTGGCGGTCCGGGTCGAAGCCCAGCGGGTCATCCCAGACGGCGGGGTTGCGGCCGAGGCCGGGGCGGCTGAGCAGAATGCTGCTGCCCCTGGAGATGAAGTAGCCAGCGACTGTGCAATCGGCAATGGAGACGTGGGGGAGATTGGAGGGCGCAACCGGGTGGAGGCGGACAGCTTCTCTTGCGCAGGCTATGATGTAAGGGAGGTGAGGGATGTCGGACTCTTGGAGGAGCCTGTCCTTACTGCCTACTACCCTATCCACTTCCTCCGTTGCTCTTCGGAGCATCTCTGGCTGGTTCAACATCTCGGATAGGGCCCACTCTGCTGCGCCGTATGGATTGTCTACTACAGTCTACAGCCAAAAACAGTTCCTGCTTTTTGCAATTTGCAATTACATATGTATATTCATTTGGATTCATTCATAGATATATCATAACGTCCGTTCAAACTAACTAATGAGTGAGCATTATTGTAGGATGGAATTGGCCCCTACACTTTTGTGCGTGGTGGCTAATTGATGTGCCAGCATTGTAAAATTTCCATCATATGTACATACAATTGGCCCGTGCCCTTTTGTGCGTCGTTTTATTCATAAATAAAAGATAAATAAAGTAGAGATGACAAGACACTTGCATAAAAAATGTATAACAAATAATATATATGACGTGTATTTTAATCAATTCTAATGTGGTGTATATTTTAATTATTTCTTATTTCGAAGTGGAGTCAAATTATATAAAACTATGTGATTAAAAATAATATAATTACAAGATTATGATGTCTCAATTTTTACTATAAATGAAAAGGTATCTTCGTCTAATTGTTCATAATATAATGTTAATATCTGGAATAAATAAAGTGTGTTTATGCATATATGCTATTGATTAGTTCTATAAATGTATTATTCTCCTTTTAATTTTTGATATAATGTGATCAAAACATCAATATTTTAGTTTGACGTGAATTAGGATCATATAAAAATTAATCACAGAAACAATCCATCTTCATATTCTTGCTTAATTAAATATGCAAGAATTAGGAGATGCAAATCATAATTAACCTAGCTATGTGGTGTTTTTTCTTTTTTTCTTTTTCCCTCTCCACTTGTTAACCGTACTAAGAAATATTCAAGTTATCAGTGCAAATAGAAACTAGTTATACATGAATTTAAGGGGACTAAAGAAAAGTAAATACTTTAAGAAATATTCAAGTTATCAGTGCAAATAGAAACTAGTTATATATGAATTTAAGGGGACTAAAGAAAAGTAAAATATTTTAGTATTTTTTTCCAATATATATATAATAAGTCCATCAGTGTTACGATTATGTAGCTAGAAATGTATAACTACTCAAGACATTCTGCTTTTAAACAAATGCTAATAAATTTACGAAAGACATACAAAAATATCTACTAATTTAAATGTCATTGTGTTAGAATTTATTTTTTATTCTTAAAAATGAAAGTAATGAATGATATCTAAAAACTAAAGGCTATTTGATACAAAACCATCTGATGAATTCCAAATTGAGTTGTAAAATTAATCCTAAACTCATTTTTTTGGAACAAAATTCTTGATGTTAGAGAATTTAGATTTTGTCACTCCTAATTGTAACAGAAGCCTTATGTAGTGTGAAATCAAAAGATATAACTGGTATTTTAGATATTTTACTCATTTTCACCCAACAACTTGACATATATTTTTAATATATATTATACACATATTTGCTTATCACTAAATATAAAATCCTTATAATAATCATGAACTTTACATGTTTAAAAGTAAATTTTTAACTGAATAACATATACATATTATGTAAAAAAAATCAATATTAATTTTTATATAACTAAGTTAAAAATCAAACCCTAATTTTAGTTTTAAAGTATAATTCAACTCAAGAAATCATAATATAATTAAAAGTGCATAACATAACTACAATGAAATTATTTAAAAAAAAAACATTTTATGAGTCATTAATATAGTGTGAAAAGAAGTCAAAAAATCTTGTTTGGGTATTTAAATTTGGTGGAAGAGTAATGGCAACTAGTGCTAGTCAATGACCAGCAGAAAAATAATATTTTAATTAGGGAGTAGGCGACGCTAATCAATGTAATGCAATAAAGTCATTGAAAAACCCAAAACATTCCTCTTTTTCTATAAGCTTCTTATAATTTTTGAATTAAATAGGAAAAAATGAAAAAAAAAAGAAGATGAAACTCTTTGAAATACCAGTACTTATGTCCTTAATTTGACTTCACACTATGTGAAGCTTTCATTATGAAAAGGTGTGTCATAATAAATATTCTCAACACTAAGAGATTTTGCTGCAAAAAAATAAATTCAAGATTAATTTTACTAAATTAGTTAGAATTTTGTAGTTTTCGTATTAAATAGCCAAAATTAATTTAAAAAAAAAAAATCAAAGTGTGTGTACAATTAGCACATATTGACCTAGCTAGCTCACTGTGACTTGCGCTCGGACTTCTTCGTCGGACAAAAGTGGGTCCCCATAAGAAATATCCTTGAGCGAGATGAAAACATCAAGCAAGTCCTCAGGCTCCTTCCTCATCCCATATTCCCATCTCTGCATAGTCGAATTCTATCGTTGACTTCAATGGGATCTTGGTACTTGTTGATCACTTTCATGGCCTCATTAACCGTCTTCTGATGCCCATCTAAGTCCAGCCATTTCAACCACGGAAGGTAGTCCGAACACAGAAGGGATATTATAGGTACTAACAAGGTTCTCTTGAAAAAAATAAATATTTACTTTGTTTCTATTTTTTTAAATTTTTACTATAACTGACTAAAAACTAGAAGGAATACTATTTTAACCAAAATGAAAACGTACAATAATTTAATTTTGTTTTTTTGTTATAGATTTATGTGCCCTAAAAAAACTTGGTACCTTGAGAGATACTTGAACAATATAAGCGTATTATTTAATTTGAATGGTGAACATAAATATGTTAGATACTATTAGTAATTGACTAGAAACTAGAAGAAATATCGAGTTAAAATAGAAAATATGAGAATAGTAACCTAAATGGATACATGCAAACTCATATACATAAGGACGTTCTTTATTAATTAGGTAGCAGAAGAAAAAGAAAAACAACGGCAGCGACAAGTGGAAACTGTATATAGTATAATTTTTTTAACTTTTTCACTAAAAACTGTATATAGTATAATTTCTCCGTAAAGCAATTGTTATAAATAAATAGAAAAAAATACTTAATGGATCGTGGCCTTTACATATATACATAGGAGTGATGGTAAATATATTTATTAACATAAGATAGCAATTTATCTTATGTTGGAAGTGATAGCAATTTATCACTTCCAAAAAGTGAAAATAAAAATAAAACTTATCAAATTCCTCCGTGATATGATATCAGCTATGACAAAATATTTGCATGAATAAATCTCATCAGAAAAATTAATCAATTCCAATCAATCATGAAGTTTTCTATATGATTCCTGTGAAACTACGTACATAATTTTAAAACTAATGAAAAAACTTTTAACTGGATACGATATATGAAAATGAGATGAATTGAATTTACGTCAAATACATATTTTCATTCCAATCTGATTGGATTTGGGATTTTCAAATTTGTCGGGAATAGTTGGATAGTGAAACTCATCAACGCTGCCAAATCTGTGTCGTTTTTCTCCTTGAAAGTCACAATTGATTAGATAACTAGCGAAATTGGTGCTATGCCACTTCTTTCTTTCTTTTTTTTTTTTTTCCTGATAATGATATTTTTAGGATTTCAATAAAGTAATTGTCCTTTGTACTACAAGTTTCTAAATTGCGTTTGAATGTGGTAACAATAATAATCACATTTGACGAGGCTAGTTTTTCTTTTTATTTTTTCTTTTGTCCGTGCAAATTAGATTTTAATATATTAATTTTAAAGGGATAACAAAAAAAAAGATATTTTGTAAATTTTACGTCTTTGCAAAGGAAAAATTGGTAAAATATTGCATATATGTTTTTCTTTCAAATCTTACTGGATTGACACATATTATAACAAAAATTGAGATTTATAATAATTGATAAAGATGTCTTTACTCTTCAAAATTGTCGATTGGTTTAAAAGACAATCAAAAAAAGGACTCTTTGGAAATATACTATTCAAATGGCAACCATTTAAACTAATGAATGCTCTGTAGCATCTGACAAATCTAATTATGCCAACTTTCAAACACAATTATTAATTTTCATGATTTATGCTATACGATTTTGAAAGGTAAAAATTAAACAATTTTAAACTCTAAATTTGACTATAGATGTGAATTTTGTGAGCATAAATTTTATTGCTATGGATGAAAATATGTTGTTGTTTTTTTTTTTTCTTTTTTAAATAATTTTATCCATAATTTTAAGCTAAAAACATTAAAAGAAGTGAATTCTTTTATAATTTTTAATTATTTTAATTGAATGATGTGCCAAATAATTATTGAGCATATTAGACGAATGATTTGCTTCTACTCATTGAAAAAAACAAAAGTGGATCTCTATTGGTGTGTTCTTAGGGATATAAATTTTATCTACTATTATAGTTTATCAATTTTACTATTAGAATTACAAATGGTTACAAACGTTACTGATTTCTCAAATAATATAGCACCTTTTGTTCAGCACAGTTGTAAACTTCGCACAAAAAATGTGTGAATTTAAAAGAATGATACTACACTTGTCTGATACTGTACTTCTCAGTTAATTGATATTAATTAGGGGTGGCAATATAGGTCATGACACGATAACACGACTCGAAACCCACACGATTAGCTGAACCTACTTGACACGAAATTGACTCGAATTGACACGATTAAGTAATTTTTTAATAAATTATATTAAATAATTATTTTCAAAAAAATATTTTTTCATGAATTTCTTGTAAATAAAATAAAAAACATAAAGCTAATGAACTAATTTCTCTTACTATAGTAAAATTTAATTAAAAAAATCGAGTAAACTAACAGTTATACTATTTATATACGTTTTGACCCATCAACCTGCACGTCGTTTTCATTAAATAGGTGCACGTAGGTTAACCTGTTAACGACACGATTTAATTAGGTTAAACACGACACGACACAGATTGCCACCCCTAGTATTAATGGAAATTATTATTACAAAAGATAGAATTGTTTTGAAAATGCTTTATTGGGATTTTGATAGGTGGTATTCTTTGAAGATCATGTTTGGTGTGCCGTGATACGACTTGGAACGGCTTGTCGATTGTTGAATTGGATCAGACCTCATTGTATAATAATAAGACCATTGAGCTTATATATATTCTAACTTTATATCTTTCCCCATCTTATAATTAAATTGTGGGATTCAGATTCATGATATGTACATACTAGGGGCTGTGAAATTTTCAAAGTTAAGTCACAGCAGCCCCTTGTGGCTTACTAATTAGTGTATATACATATGGATACTTGCATATTCGTTATGGTTACAAAGTAAGTCATTTTGATGCTGGCTTATAAATTAAGAATAAAGAAGTCTATTGTGGTTATGAGGAACCCGTGTACGGCCATTAATCCTGATCAACTTGCTAGGTGGGCTTATCATGATCTGACTTTTATGAAGTCGTGTGACATTATAGAATTATTATTAATCTTGAGAAATTTAGGTAGATGACCAAAATTTTAAATTTGATTAAGTAGATGTCTATTTTTAAAATTTTATAGCTAAATGTCCAGGTATATATATTTTTACACCTGGTAGATACACATATCTACCAATTTTAGTTACTATACTGAAGTGCACTGGGTATATAATTTTTTATACTTAGTATATAAAATTTTACACTTGATATATAAGCATATATACCGGACATTTTGCTATAACATTTGACAAAGGGACATTTACTGAAATTGGGCCCAAAATTTGGTCATATTTCTATAAGCCCCTATTATCTTTTGATAATTGGAAGAAGAATAATTGGAAAGGAGAGGAATCTGAGTTTTAGGACCTCCATAACAGAGAGAATATTTAGTTACCAAGCTATATACCTCCAACTACACTCTTCATATATAGTCGTAAGAGAAATAAATTAGTATATGAGGCTATAATAATGGGATTCATGGAGAAACGAATAAATTTTGAACCTATTTTAAGTAAAAATCCATTTTTCAAATGCTGTAACAAAATGATATAATCGTTATATATCATATATGAAATATAATGTACCCTATATAAAAATTAATATACTTAGTATACATAAGTGAATATATTAGGTGTAAAAATAGATATAATTGATCATTTAACTATAAAAATGAAAAGAAAAGAAAAGAAAAATAAGCATTTGTTAAATGAAGTATAAAAAAGGAGAAACTGTGATTTTCCTATAATTATTTTACCATGCTTAACGGACACCATTTGTCATATGATACAAAATTGACCTTAAAATTGACTATCCAAGTACATGGGCCATTACAGTGCATATGGATGGCAAGGGGAAAGGGCTTGATTAGGAGTAATTTGGACAAAATTGACTTTTTAAGAACAATTTTTTAAATTAATTTTTAGACGTCATAATATTAGTGACGTGTAGTCAACGTATTAGTGAGTCACAATATTTATTATCTATCATAAATATTCATGTGACCACTGGTTACTAGCTAATATAGTGATTAGCTATCACTTGTCACTAATATTCTAATAGTTCAAAAAAAGTCATTTCGAAATTAGCCTTAAAAAAATCATTTGGATTCCTACTCGAGATCCAAATCCCATATGACGAGAGTTAATAATGGGCCGTTAATCGTCGTGGTGTAAATACTTTTACCTCTAAAAAACCTAAAAGAATTACAAAACTAGGGAGGCTAAATTTTTTTTTTCCCCAATATCTTGACAGTTTTTATTAGAAACATATCACCTTTTAATATTTTTTTATAAGAAAAATACTCTTTTTAAAATGATTACTAATTACCAGTTTCTAAAATTGGTTACCGGTTACCAGTCACTAGTTATAAATACTTATGATTACTAGTTATCAGTTTTTGGAAACTGGTTATCGGTTACTAGTTACTATTTTCAAAAATAATATTTTTTAAATATTTTTTAAAAAATAATATTTTTTTAATAAAAACCGTACCGAACATATAAAAAAATACATGCCACCGTAATTTTTTAATTTTTTTTTTTACTAAAAATGCCATAAAAGGCCTAATTTCCCTTCTTTTAAGGGAAATCGTCGCCACTAGGACTCTTTTGATTCCAAAAAAAAAAAAAAAAAGATTTTGAATATCTTTTGGAAGCAAAAATTGGACCCCACTTGAATGAAAAGACTTAATTACCCTTATTGAGGTTGCCTCTCTATACCCAACCTACCTAAACTAAATCCTAAAAATTTCACTATACAAATAAAGTACAAAAAATCCAATGGAGTCAAATGGTCCTAGTTCTGTCCTTTTAATAGAGAAAATTTGCTCAGTAGCATTTTGTGGGGCTATGTTTTTACCATTAATGATGCTTTTTTTTTTGTTTTTATTTTTATTTTATTTCATATTTCTTATTATAGAGTCTTAAATTTGCCCCCCTAATTTTTATCTAATTAGTTGAGATTTATATACTGATTAAATTTTATCAAATTGATTGGTTGAAATTTGTTTACGATTGGTTGAGTTTTGTTAGCTGACTAGTTGGATTTTTAACACGTTATTATAGTTAAGGACACTATATATTAATACCACTTTAAGATCTTTCAAGATTCGTGGAATAATTAAATCTAAGATCTTAGTATTCACTTTGTGAATTGATTGATAATTTTGTCTAAATGGCCATTGAGAACAAAATTATTGGCAACATTATTCCTTGATAGAAAGATGGTAACTTAAAGGTAAATATGTGTTGGAGGGATATTGCGGTAATTTTTCCTATCCAACTACGGCATTGTATAGAGATTCTATATGTGGTATAGAATATGCTAGATGGATCGATTAATCAAGACTAGTTGATTAAATATCTATAAAAGGCACGACATCTAATTTAAGAGTGCATTATTGGGCCTTTAGTGGAGTATCCCCTTTACTAATAGTATTTATATAAATACCGTAATAAGAGTTATTATGTATTTATCATACTATTGGAGCTTAGATTATTTGGATCTATTATGTCTCTTGCCTAGCTCAACAAAGCCCATTAATTGGTTGATGGTATTTGTGAATTTAGTTTCAAGAAATTGTGTAAAATAATAATTCTGTACAGAAGTTGGTATTTTTATAAATAAGTTTTATGAGTTGACATATTTATAAAAATACACCTAAAGCCCAAATTGGAGAAGAAGTCCAATCCTAGTTGGACTGGGATTAGCAGTTTTTGGGCTTTATATATAAAAGATACATGAGAGAAAAAACTGCACAGTAACCCTAGTGTGTTACACGAAAATTAGAGGGAAAGAAAGAGAGAGAATTCGGCCAATATTGAGAGGAGAGGAGAGAAAAAGTTTCTTGCAATCTCACAGTCTCATCTCACATCCCGATGTTCCAAAGGATCAAGAAGGTGATTATCATCGTTCTCCAACGAAGGATTCAACTTGGTGCTCACTCGCCTCATCAACCAAGAGCAAGAGTATAGACAAGAAGATCTAGGGTTGGAGATTTGATCACCATCAACAAGGAGATCAAGAAGGAGTATGCAATAAGAGGTAAACCCTAATCTTATCTCTAGGGTTTATGTATCTAGATTTGATTTATATTATACATGATCCTGTAATTGATATATACATATTCTATAGTTATGAAAACTGTTTTCATGTAAAAATTTTAAAATATAAATCCGCTAATTTTTCTGTTGCGTTCATGATGTGATCATGTGTTATCCATAGTTTGCATGCATATATGTTTTTTCCTAAGTGTTAGGTCAAAATACAATCATTCAATTCCTGGACTCGATCTTTGTTGGGATCTACCAACATGTCGTCTACGTACAACAATAAGATAATGAAATCACTATCTTCATCACACCTCTTAAAGTATGTGCAGTGGTCTGAACTGAGTTTGTTGTACCTAAGGCTTATGATAAAGGAATCAAATCTCTTATACCTACACTTCGGCGCCTGTTTGATACCATATATAGATTTTGTTCAACTTACAAACTAAGTTTTCATTGCCTATTTCAGCAAAACCTTCTGGTTGAAGCATATAAATTTCTTCTTTAAGTTCTCCATGAAGAAAAACAATTTTCAAATCTAGCTGCTCTAGATGTAAGTCAAACATAGTACAAATCGCCAGAATCACTCTAATTCTTATGAGTCGAACCACAGGTGAAAATATCTCGTTGAAGTTAATACCTTCTTTCTAGGTATATCCCTTTACCATTAATCTCACACAATACTGCTCTACCTGATCATTACTATCACGCTTGATCTTGTAGACCCATTTGTTGTTAATGGCCTTCTTTTCTTGTGGTATTGAAACGAGATCCTATATCTTGTTCTTGTGAAGGGTTTTGATCTCTTTTTACATTGCTATCATTCATAGGGATACATCTGAGCTTTTGGTAGCTTTATGGAAAGTTGTTGGCTCTCCATCTTCTGTTAGAAGGCAATATGTAATGTTACTCTCTGTGATATAATTTGAGTGCCACACTTGTAGTCTTCTCTCACAAGTTAACCTACGGATTTTAGAAGACTCTTCCTCGGCTAGTTCTTTTACTTCGTGCTCTGGTACTGCTTCAGAAGAATCTGAAACTTCATAATTATTTTCTACATGAACTGTAGTAGTTTCTGGATTGTTATCGTCTCCTTTTTCTTATAGTTTATTTTCTGTAAATATCACGTCTCTGCTGATGACAATCTTATGGGCAGTGGAATCCTATAGACGATATCCATTGACTTCATCTGTATTCCCAAGAATACATACTATCTGAACTTTGAATCCAGTTTTGTGATTTTTTAAGTATTGTACATTACGTACACAGGACTTCCAAATATGTGCAAGCGAGAATAATCAGCTGGCATACCAGTCCATATCTCTATCAGTGTCTTTAGATCAATTGTAGTTAATGGAGACCGATTGATTACATAACAAGCTATTTTGACTGCTTCCGTTCAAAATGTCTTGTGTAGACCTGCAGCTCTCAACATTACTCTTGTCCCTTTTTAACCAGGTTTTGTTTATCCGCTCTGCCACTCCATTTTGCTGAGGGATGTCTACCACTGTAAATTGCCTTTTGATATCTTCTTGTTGACAAAAATTATCAAATTCATTGCTTGTATATTCTTCTCTATTGTCCGTCTTCAAACACTTGATCTTCTCTCTAGATTCAAGCTCTACTCAAGCTTTGAATATTTTGAAGACAGAAAACATATCCGCCTTCTTTTTGATAGGATACATCCAACATCTCCTAGAGTAATCATCAATAAAAGATATAAGGTATCTAGCTCCTCTTAGGAACATCACCGGTGCTTGCCAAACATCAGAGTTAACCAAGTCTAGAACCATTTTACTTTTAGAACTGGATATGTTGAACTTTAATCTATACTATTTCCTTGTGACACAATGCTCACAAAGGGTAAAGATACCTTTGTGAGACCAGGAAACAACCTTCGTTCAGAGAGAATCCTCAAGTCTCGTTCTGATATATGGCCGAGCTTATGATGCCACATCACCGTCAATTCTTCTCTGGAATTCGTTGAAGCAACTGATGCATCTACTTCCATCACTGTATCTCCTTTAAGCATTTAAAGATTCACTGCAATCTTCTCCGCCTTCATTACTATAAGTGCACTCTTCATGATCTTCATTATCCCATTCTCAACATAGGTTTTGCAACTAAGATTATCTTATTAGTCCAAAGATAATAGATTTTTCTTTAGGCCATTCACATGTCACACTTCTTGAATAGTACGAACAGTGCCGCCTTACATTTTCATCTTGATGGTGCCAATCCTAGTGGTCTTTAAGGCATGATCATTATCCCATGAACACAGATTCTCCAGAGATAGGTTCATATATATGAAACCACTCTCTGTGAGAAGTCATGTGCCATATTACTCCGGAATCCACTAACTAAATACTAGTGAGCTGCCTTCTACCCTTAGAAACTGTTGCTGCTTCACTATACATGATTTCTCCATCGTTTGATGTACTTGCAATGTTCCTCTGAACATTTGATGACTCGAGGTCCTTCACTCTGGAATCTCCATTCTTCTTGAGTTGCCGATACTCCCTTTTGACGTGCCCTTTCTCGCAACAATAATAATACTTGACATTCTTCTTATTTCTTGACTTTGATCTACTATGATTCTGACTCCCACTGGGGCCATATTCCATTGTCTTCCCTCTCATTATCCAAGCCTCTACTTGGTATGAATTTGTCAATCTGTCTTCTTTGTTCTTACGCTGATTTTCTTCTTCAAGAACAATAGCTGTAAGATCGTTGAAAACTAGAGTTGTAGTATTGCTAGTCATATTTATGATAAGCTGATCATACGAATCATGTAGATTCTAAAGTAAGATTTCTACACGTTCATTATCCTCTATTTTATGCTCCATTAATATGAGATGTGAATATAGAGTGTTGAGAGTGTTGATGTGGTCGATCACTGTTACTGATTCTGCAATCTGAAGAGTGTAAAGCATTCTCTTCAAAAAAATTTTGTTGTGAAGTAACTTGGCCTGATATCAGTGTATCCCATATTTCTTTGGCTGACTTATTCTCTTTAATACTCGACATAACTCCATCTGTTAGCGCCAGATATAAGGTAGCAACAACATTGCTCTTAATCTCATCTCACTTTTTATCATCAGTAATCTCAGCAGGCCTTTTCCTAATTACTATTAGATAATTATTTTTTCTCAAGATTGTCTTTATCTTTACTTTCCACAAAGAGAAATTGCTCCCATAGAACTTCTCAATATCGAATTTTGCCACCATTTTTGTTCGCCACGATGTGCTCAGTTACCACTGTTTTACTGTGCGTGAATAGTATTGTATATATAAATAGTATCATACAAATAAATAGTATGTATATATGAATAATATTCTAACCAATGGCTCTGATACCACTGTTAGGAGATCAGCTTTGCGAATGCGACAACACCCAGCTAAAATACAAGTTGAGAAAATTTGGGTAAAATAGAAAAAATAAGGTACACAAAAGATTTAATGTAGTTCACCCAATTTAGGCTATGTCTACGGAAAAGGCCATGCAGCATTTCACTACGAAAAGGAGATTACAACTCATTTCTCTCTAAATACAAGGAGAAAACAAATGAACTTTTTTCTTTTGAAATAGGAGAATATACACTCTCTAAATAATTTAGGAGAAAAAATAAGTGAGATACTTAGAGGAATTCCTAGACTTGAATTTTCTCTTAGAAGGAAGAGGAGATATTGAGAATGAGATACAAAATGAGGTTGAGGTGAGAGGTATTTATAGGTAAACCCTTCACCTCCTTATCTGATCAATACATCCTCCTTTTTCCCCTTTTTTCTTCTTTCCTTCACGTGGGCTACGTCATTGAATGTGGTCTAAGCCACATTATTTAACCATTCACACCATTCAAAATTTTGGGAGTTCTTTTATAAATAGCAATTCTAAAATTCTACTTATATTATTAAACATTTAAATAAATATATTAAGAACTATATATATCTCGGTTCTGTGCCAAAATACCCCTCTATTAGTCAACAAACTTCAACTAATTGCAGTAAAGTTGTGGACAAATTTAGAATTTCACAATAAAAACTGCTATAGAACAAAAATTTAAAAAGAAAAAATGCACTTAGCAATCAGCCTTTTTTCCTCAGTAGTTTATTTTTTGTTTTGTCTAATTTTTTCAAGTATACAGGATATTTTCGTAAATAGCAATCTCTAGGTAAGTATTAGTATTTTAGTAGTCTTTTCTTTTTTATAAAAATAAAAATTGTCAAAATAGAAAGTCCAAGCACCAAAATGACTCAGTGTCTTATTATTGATGTATAGTTTTCTAAAGGGCAAAAGACACCTAGTACTATCTTTTGAAAAAGAATATCAATAATACAGTCGTACTTAACTAACTTATTTCTATATGATCTTTTTATTAAAAAATACTCAAATTTGCTTAACACTCTATAAACTCCTTTTTCTCACACACTTGATTCTTCCTGAGCACTCTTTACTCCCTTCTAATAAGATTTCACTTCTTTATTTATTTGTTTCCTCTCATTTTTGACAAAAATGCAGAGGAAGATTTAGAAGAAGCTTTGTAAAGCCGTGAATAATGGCAGCTGATATAAGCTCTTGGGTCCAAGTCATGAGTATGTACAAGGATGATCAAGATAGGTCGATGGGTATTGATTTAAATTAAGCTACGAGAATTCAACGTCTGGGATATTTCGAGACTTTCTTTATGGGTTTTTTTTATTCTTCTTCTTCCAAGAATGTGAATGATACCCAGGAGCTTGACTTTTATTTTGTGGTTTTTCTTTTCGGTTTTTTTAGCTTTAATTTTATTGTTTGAAATATAGACAACTGGAGTATCGAGGCTTGTTTATTTTTCTGATGATAAATTAGTCCGTGAAGTATTTACTTAGTTGTTTTAACCTGAGATGTATTGAAAATTGAGATTTTTTCTTTTGTTTTTATTTCTTTTATCTGATATGCATACATTCATATATGCCATAATACACAAAAGTATTCGAAGTAGATAAGTGGTTGATAAAGTTATGTAGAATTATTAGAAATGGAATTGTTGCACAACAAATGCTCGATGAAATTGCTCAATAATAATCAAGTAGACACTTTTGTGGTTTCCTGTGATTTCCTTAGCTATATAGCATTATGCAAAAAGGAAACCACGATGGTTTCTAGGAAATCTTCGTAGTTTCTTATGATTTTTAGCTATATGGCATTCTGTGAAAAGGAAATCATGATAGTTTCTAAGAAACCTTCGTGATTTCCTGTGATTTATTTAGCTACAGGATATTTTGCAAAAAAGAAAATCACTATTCTGCAAAAAGAAAACCACAATGATTTCCAGAAAATATTTGTGATTTCCTGTGATTTACTTACGTACAAGACATTCTGCTAAAAGAAACTAAATTGGTTTCTAGGAAACCTTTGTGGTTTCCTGTGACTTACTTACAGACAAGACATTCTGTTAATAGGAAACCTCTATAGTTTCCTGTGAAAAAAAAAGATGGCTTATTTACTAAAATGCCACCGTATTTTTTAGCTCCCAAAATATTTAGAAAAATGCCCTAAGAAGGTCGTACAAAATTTTTATTATTTTTGAAAAATCGTAAATTTGGTAATATTTTTTGAAAAATAGGTATAAGTTTCCAAATCCCTTTCCTAAATCCAAATTTTAATTTTACATAAAATAAAGAGGTATTTAGGCTATATACCAGTTTTGGGAATTATTACAACCATAGCATTTTTAGGCAGATTTTTTTAATTAACTGCCATAAAACTAAAACATTTTTAACTGCTATACATGAAAAAATCCGGAAAAAAAGTAATTGTTTTTGTTAGAAGTCATGCCTGGACCAAAGTCCGTTCAAACGTTTTATGCATATATAGTCAATGCATAATAACAATATTCCTTCAAGAAAAAAAAAATCATATATAGTCAATACATAAGAACAATATTCCTTCAAGAGCAAAAATATAAATATATAAGCGCAATATATAATTATCAGTGCCGGCTCAAAGGGCTAGGCGAGAGAGGCACTTGCCTAAGGCCCCTTGTGCCGGGACAAACCCTATTTTTTTCTGTGTATATGTATAAATACATATATAACTAACTTGTTTGTTAGATTATAAAGTAAAATACTTTTATTTAACAAGAGTTATGCATTTATAAAAGACATATACAAACGTGATTAGTAATTATAAGTTTTAAATTCAGGCTTTATTAAAGTTAATAAAAGAAAAAAGATACATATGTACGTACGAAGTGTAAATAAAATTATGATTTTTATTTATGGGAATTAATATATATATATTTGGAAGACTATATATATATTTAATGAGATAGAAAATAATTCTAGAATGATTTTAAACTATGTAGTGGTTTAGTTTTAGTTTCATCTTGGTCTCGAATATTTAATAATTATCCTTCAGTTCATTATGTATTCTTTTTAGTTTCGATCTAGTACATTCTTGATAATGTTATGCGGGTTCAGTGAAAGAACATTAACTATCCTTGACGTATTTGTCATCATTACTATTAGAACTGTATTAATGAAATTAAAGGATATCACAATTTCGGTTTTCTAGAAGTCCAATTTTCATAATCAATTAACTTTTTTACATAAATATTAAAGAATAAGTTGTTACAAGAAATTTTACAAAGAGATCAATAAAGTTAAATAAAAATTTTATTAAAAATAATTAAAGAAAAAAAAAATCATAGACGTGCTTATTAAAATATGGCCCCCAATTCGCTGGAGCGGACTGTGATAATTATTGACGTAGATAGTATACAGTTAATGGCGTTATCCAATCTAATTCCTGGTCCTTGGGAAAGTACTCAAGCATGTTAATATATCCAGCCCAAACTTCTTTATAAATTCGCCTGATCATCATCGCTTAACAATTCTCATAAACAGCTTGAGCTATATATACATCTAGTCACTTACCAAACTTCTATTTCTATATATTTCAAGTTTACTCTCAATTTGATAAATATTAAAGAAAATGTCTTCTGGTGAAACTACAAGTAGTACAACTGATGAGAATCGCCCTATGTCAGCCAACTTTAGTCCAAGCATTTGGGGTGATTATTTCATGTCATGTGCTTCTAATCCGTCTATTATGGTATTTTTTTTTCCTTCTTGTTTTGTTTTCGTTTTTGTTTTTGTTTTTTGGCTTTACTGATTTATGTTACGTTGATTATTTAAATTATTATCTCAACTGGTTTTTTGTTCAGGAAATGGACAAAAGCAAAGCTGGTGAAAAGATGGTCGAGCTGAAGAAAGAAGTGAAGAGAAATATAGTTGAGGTCGATGATTCTGTTGAAAACCCTTCAGAAAAACTCAAGTTAATTGATGCTATTCAACGTTTGGGGGTTTCTTACTATTTTCAAGAAGAGATTGAAGTAGTTTTGCAGCAATTGCATAACAATCTTCACAACTATGATGACAAAAAATATGATGATGATGACCTCTACATTGTTGCTCTTCGCTTTCGATTGCTTAGATAACAAGGTTATAATGTTCCATCTGGTAAGTAAAAGAACATGTACACATATATTGATATATAGCTCTCCGTATAAGAACTCATAAGTGCAAATTTAGGCACTGGTGCCTAGTTATAAATAAGCAGAAATCGTTATATTTCTCAGTTTTCACGAAAAATGTTTCCGCTTCCCAAAATTTGCTTTTTTACCCATATATAATATTTTACTTGGATAAGTAACGTTTTGCTTGGAGAGTATAACATTTTTGCTCGCGGCACTAATACCTCCTTTTTGGGATGGAGCATTGTAGCCGAGGCCCATATATTAATACAGAGTTGTACACATACACACAAGATCTTATATAAGTATATCTTTTTATTTACCTTCGTAGTACATGTTTTTTTTTTCCTTAAAGAATTCGAAGTTTGACAATTTTTTTAATTCTAATTTCCTTCACTTTAAATTATTAAGAAGAAAATACTTAAATCAATCCTTCGAGATCCTTCGAAATAAGTAGACCTTTTCACACGAAACTTCTTTCTCATCATTTTCTCTATAAATTAAGCAAAATATATTTTCTCTATAAATTAAGCAAAATATTTTTTTTTGTTGCGATGAATTTAAAGTGACGTTCTTTTTTGTTTTTCATAATATATTTATAGTCATAAATCCAGTTATCAGGAGCGACGAGAGTTATAAGTACCTATATAAAAGTAAATTTTGTATTTTTATATAGACAAATTTTTATATAATTTTATTTTTTCCAGTTAAAGATGGTAATCACAATAAAAAAAAATTGTTGTATTTTTCTGTTTTCATTTCTTTGGTTGAATAATAACTCTCATGGTGACGATTTCACACTTATGTATATAATTAATGCGTTGGTTGGTGACCGATGAAGCAGACATGTTCAACAAGTTCAAGAACAACGATGGAAAATTTGATAATTCACTTACGAACGATGTTCGAGGACTGTTAAGCTTGTATGAAGCTGCACAACTGAGAGTGCATGGAGAGGATATATTAGATGATGCACTTAGTTTCACAACCACTCATCCTGAATCTATAGCATCCCATTTAAGCTCTCCTCTTTCAGACCAAGTAAAGCATGCCTTAAAGCATCCTATTCGAAAGAGCTTACAAAGGAGAGAGGCAAGGCATTACATCTCCATCTACCATCAAGACGCTTCTCATAGTGAGGTTCTTTTGACTCTGGCAAAGTTAGATTTCAACTTGCTGCAAAAACTGCATCAGAAGGAATTAAGTGACATTACGAGGTTAGTTATGTATTAACTCAATAGGTAAGAATAACAGTAATAAACATGTTTTTTTTTTTCTTTTTTTTTTTGAAGTAATATAGTAATAAACATGTTGATCTTACATGCACGAGAATCTTTGTGGGAACTTGACCTATAACGATCTCCCAGTTCATGATTTGCCGTATTCTCTATCATGACAAACAAAAACATTAGAATTTTCTTGTCGTACATACACTTGTAACACACTACTTTCCTTTCTCGTTAGAATAATACTAACATGCTAGCTTGTGGTGCTAAAACATACACAGATCATTATCAATACGTGATACGGCCCCCAATTAACTGGAGCCGGCTCTGATAATTATTGACCTAGATAGTATACAGTTAATGGTTGCTTAAGTTGTTACGTATAATTGTTATGCAATCTAAATTCTGGTCCTTGGGAAAGTACTCATGCATGTTAATAGATTCAGCCCAAACTGCTATATAAATTCGCCTGACTGACTGCATATTTTTATTAGTGTATGATTTTAAGTAACACATATGTTCCATAACATTTTCATTTTTCATTTTTATGGGTGGGGTCCTTATAAGGAATCTTACAAGCATCAATCTTTCACTATTTCACTATTGTGTGTCTACGTCAAATAGTTAGGAAAATAGACAAATATAGCGAAACCAACAATTAATTATATTCATAACATTCTGACAAGATGAGATTTTTCATATGTAACTGAGCAAATGTAATATTTCTTCAAATTTTGAGTTTTATTTGTTGAGTAATTTGATTGATTCTTATTAGGTGGTGGAAGGACTTTGATTATAGCAGTAAGCAATCTTTTGCAAGAGACAGGATAGTGGAATGCTACTTTTGGGCATTGGGAGTGTTTTTTGAGGCTGAAACTAGGGGTGTCAATTCGTGTCGACGGGTCGGGTTCGTGTCGGGTTGAAGTCTAATATATACATAAATTATGTCAACCCGAACCCGACCCGTGACCCGTCGTGTCAGAAAATCATCAACACTAACCCGACCCGCACCTAAAACGGGTTGACCCGAACCCGACCCGCATAACCCGCTTTGGTGAATAACATCCAACCCACAACCGATTTTGATCCCTCAACCCGTTTTTGACCTGCTAACCTGCTATGACCCGTATTTTTTTACTTATATTTTTTTTTCTAAGGCTATTATTGTCTCATTTTAAAATAAATAAATTAGGGATAATTTATAAATATAATTAATAACTTATAATCCCAAAACTTACATTGTACAAATTAAATATATCTATAATAATAGTCATAAACAAATTAAATAAAAAATATTTTTATAATTTAATTATATATATATTTGTTGGCGGGTCAAACGGGTCAAGTTCGTGTCAAGCGGGTTGACCCGAACCCGACCCGCACCCTTTTTCTTCAACCCTAACCCGCAAAAAATCGTGTCGTGTTCGTGTCGTGTCGTAACCCGAATTGCCACCCCTAGCTGAAACTTCCCAAATTAGGATGATAATGACCAAATTAGTTGCTATACTCACCATCATTGATGATATTTATGATAGCTTTGGCACAGTTGAAGAACTGGAGCTCTTTACTGAAGCAATAGAAAGGTTTAAACTTAACTATACATTGCAGCTGGATAATTAATATTTGATCACTTGAAGTGTATATTTGGCCAGAGATATTCATATAACTAGTCCTGTTGAATATATCTTTTACCAGGTGGGATATATGTTCTATTGACCAACTGCCAGAGTACATGAAACTCTGTTACAAGGCACTCTTGGATCTTTATGGTACTGAAATTGAAGAATTTACTAAAGAAAGGCCATACTGCGTAGGCTATGCTAAGAAGGGGGTAAGCTTTTATCCATAGTTAAATGATGATCAGCAAGTCATGAATTCAGGGATTTTTTTTTTTTTCTAGTATAAAGTACGAATCTTATGTAATTATTTATTGAAATGAAAACTTGCATTAATTAGAGTAGAAACATCATGAAACTAAAACTGACTGATGAATTGATTAATTTCCTTGCCTTTTCAGTTGCAAAAGCAAGTTACAGTTTACTTCCATGAAGCCAAATGGTTACACCAGAAATATATTCCAATGTTAGACGAATATATGCCCACTGGACTTAATAACGCTGGGTCTTTTGTGCTCATTGTGATGGCTTTCATTGGAATGGGAGATGTGGTTACTAAAGACTCCTTGGATTGGGTTTTTACTGACCCTATGCCTAAGATAGTAAGGTCTATGTCAGTAGTTGGCAGAGTTATGAACGACATTGCCTACCACAAGGTACATACATACATCTATAGTCTATACGTGTATTTTTCACTACATACATATAATTGTGGATTATAATTAACAACAAAGTTAAAATTATATTATAGCTTTCTTTTTCGTCGAACTCCTTAAACCTAAAAGTAAAAGCTATATATCACAAACAGATTTAATTGTTAATAACTAAGCTGGGATATTTTAATTTTTTTCCCCCCTTTTTCGTAGGCTCTTCGGTTATACCCTGACATACTAGAATTTGCGCATTTTTGTGTTTTAGTCTGAACAAAGGAGATTAGGACGTATAGTTGCTTCAGCTGTGGAGTGTCACATGAAACAGTATGGCTCAACGGAACAAGAAGCCATAGATGAACTTAGCCAACAAGTTAGTGAAGCATGGAAGGACCTCAATGAAGAGTGCCTCTATCCGACCACTATCCCAATGCCCCTCCTAATGCGAGTTATCGATCTTGTGCGTGTAAACCATGAGATGTATAGAGAGGGAGATGGTTTTACAGAAGGGAGGTTGCTCAAGGATTTACTAGCATCTCTATTCATCAATCCCTATATCAATACCTAATTGCATATAATTTATTAGGTTGTTTGATGGAATAACCTAGACGGAAGATATTAAATAAATTCTGTCATCACCATATATAGGTTTTTCTACCGGTTAGAAGGTAACACGTAACATGCATATGTACGAGTCTTTGTATATTTAATAAATGTGCGGGTCTCGTGCTATTGACATGTAACTTTGTACTTGGTTAAAAACTAGTGGTGAGATATCTGTTAGTGATGAAGTATAAGAGTGTGCAATATATATTTAGACTTGGATTTATTTTCATTCTGTATGTCCTCGTGCAAGTTTCAGTTCATGGCCTAGCGCATAACTTTGAGTCGTAGCTCAAAGGAGTCATATTAAGAAGTACTAGCAGTAGTAATAATAACTAGTTTCAAGGATGTGAATTTAAGAATAATTATGTGTGTAATGAGACCTCATTAATAAAATCAGTTTCGGTTTTTATAAGGTTTATGTACTTAACTTTGTTCCTAAATTTCCTTGTCATATACGTCTTGCATATACTTAACTGACACTACAATATTGAGCACATGCGAACACAACAATATTAAAAAGAATAACATATTTTTACTTTTTCTCCTCTCAAAAAATAAAACTACTTTTTCTTGTTGATTTTCATTTTTCAAAAACAAAAAAAAGTATTTGGTAATTTTACTTTTCAAAATTAAAAAAAAAGGTGTTTGGTAATAATATATTTAATTATTTTTAGAAGCGAAAAAATTTTCAAAACAAAAAATGTACTTTATTTTTTGCTCAAAAAAATATATTGTTGAATTCACTTTTTCTTTCATTAATTTCTCTCACCTAATAAAAAAAGAACAATTAACATGAATATAGCAATGACTGAAAAAAAAAATCTGCATGACCACTAGTACATGATTATGAATTCATTCAGTTGATAAATTTCACGGGAGAGACTCTTGAAGCATGCTTTAAATAAGTGATCAAATTCTGAAAGATTTCACGATCTATATTCCAAACGAAAGAAACTTTCACTATTTTTTATTTATATTAAAAAAGATTGTCCTACGACACTTGATACCTTCATCCATTTCAAATTCAATACTCAAAAAGCACCTAAAAGCTAGAACAATAAGTTATTTTCTTCCTTCTCCCTCTCTTCTTCTTCTTTTTCTTTCTTTTTTTTTTTTTCCCTGTCAGTTCATAATTTGAGGACGTTTCATACTCCATGCACTAAGATTCTGTACTGTCACAGTCTCACTTCCATTATTGAATACGTACAAATGAGCATTATTGGAAACTGCCAAACTTGGGTAAACTCTAGATGTAATGCATGTCTTTCCTCCTGCTCCAAAACTTTCAACGACAGAATGATCAATCTGCATATATAGAAAACAGAGGAAAGGGGAAGAGTTAAAGTAGTCCATAGGGAGTGACAAATATAAAGATGAGTAATAGTTTATTGACTTTGCATACCAAACTCCTAAGAGAAATCTTGTTATCACTTATATCTACATCTACAAATCCAGCAAATGATGGCTTATACAGCCCTGCTGATAAGGATGACCTGTCCAACCGAAGTGGTTTTTTTTTTTTAAAAAAAAAAAAAAAATCAAACGGAGAAAAGAAAATCAAAATATAATCGTTATAGTAGTTGGTAGAATAGAAAAACAAACCTTGAAGCATCAGAACACAATAGAACTACATTCTTCTTTTGGGCTCTAAATATCCTAAAAAATACTGGTGTAAATTCCTCTAGCTTCTCTGAAGCTAATGTCAACAACCCAAATGGTCCAATCCCCCCTTGAACTTGTGAGCCCTTTTGGGCACAAAGGTTTTGTGCATTATCCCAGCTTAGATCAAACTTCTCAGCTTTCGTCAAAGTCGAAAACGAGAAGATGACTTCTACATCAGCCTGTGTGAAATCATAACAAGTAAAATAAAATGTATTCCAAAGTAGTAACAAGTTCTTATCTTGAGAAATTAATGGAGATCAAATTTTAACATACTTGGGCAGCAGTTATTCCTTTAATTTCGGTAAAATCTCCTTTTCCGAGTTTCACGTTGCTTATCTCAACCTTTTTCTCCCTCAGAGTTTCTATTTCTTCAATCGGCCATTGTAGCAATTGTTTTCCACTAGAGTCAAGCCACACTGTCCTTGGGATTAACTAACAAAAAATACAAAAAAAATTTACGTAGAAGGGAAAAAAAAAAGAAAAAAAAAAACAATTAGCTAGTAGCTAATAGAGATTAAAAACAAATCAATGAGCATTTCTTAGTGTCAGTCTACCTGGATTCCAGCCCATCCTTTCTCTATATCATCGTCGCGAGTATCGGACTCGTTAGCCCAACCCCACAAAATCCTTCTTGCCTTTGCCGGATCATAGAATGTCTTTGAAGCATAAAAATTTCCATAATCATATCTCAGTCCCGCCCAACCATCGACAGAGGTATTATCCGGAATGTACCTATCTTTTTGAGGAAAATACGTTCCTAAAGTGTAGTACTCGTACCTAGTGATATCAAGACTCACTTTCAAGACATGTTTGATGTTTTGTCCGAGCTCAGATGTGTCCAACCCATTCTTTCCCGATTTCGAAACCGGGTAAAAATCAGGACATTCCCACATGCCAGTACTAGCAGCCGAGTGTAGAGGGTGTTGAGCCTTGACCCAGTGCTTGAAATCTCTACTCCTATACAAATGCGCCATCCCTCTTTTCCTCCTTTTGCCTCCAACCACCATTCTCCAGTGACCATCTTCACCCCACCACGCGGTCGTTGGGTCGCGGAAAGCGCTGGCGTTTTCACCATTTTCTGGAACAACTAATGGATTGTTCTTAGGTTTGATCCATTCGCGAAGATACGGATCGGATATGTTCTTCGGGATGGCGTAGTTTTGGACTTGCTTTATCTGGGGATCAATGCCAGTGTACAAGATCACAGGCTTATTGCCAGGGAGAAGAGTGGCTGAACCAGACCAACATCCGTTTATGTCATATGGCTCTGAGGGAAACAGGGCGGGATCAAGAGGCTCCCAGTTGACCATGTCCTTTGATACTGAATGAGCCCACACAATGTTACCCCATACTGCTCCCCATGGGTTGTACTGATAAAATAGATGGTAAACTCCGTTGAAATACATAGGTCCTGTTTGTAAGTTATGAGAAAACAAACATACAAATTATCTAAATGAAAACCAAAATTAAAAAAAAAAAAAAAAAAGGACAAAGAGTGAAATATATGTATTTTTATTTAATATAAAGGACTTACCATTTGGGTCTAGTGATTTTTTGTTGCATCCCGCGAGAAGAAAAGAAAAAAGAACAAAGAAAAAGTTAGAAACAATAACACAATACATTCATAAATAACTAATTTTAAAAGAATATGATACAACTATATGGATTTTTTGCCGAGGCTATGTTATTTTTGCAAACCATTTATCACTGTGGAACTATTAAATCTATACACATATCTCTGATTCGCTGGAAGGATATGGATTTTTTGCCGAGGCTATGTTATTTTTGCAAACCATTGATCACTGTGGAACTATTAAATCTATACACATATCTCTGATTCGCTGGAAGGAAATAGTATAAAGGAAAGAAAATAAGAGTAATAGTATATATAAAAAATATTTTTCTTATATATTGGTTGGTACCTAGGAGAGAAGGAAATTGCGAATTTCGTAATAACCATTTATAATTTTAAATTTGTTATTTTATTTATAAAAAAGGTAAATAAGTAATTTAATATTAAGGGATTAACCTAATATTAATCACATGTTACAAAAGTTTGGATGAATCTATTAGCACTTCTCGTCTACTCTCTCCCTTCTTTAGTTTGATCAAACTTGTTATTACTAAAAAGCCCTTAGTTAAATTACTTTCAGATATATATATATATATTAATAGGCCAAGGATGTAGTTCTCTCGACCGGACAAGTCCCGTTTATATTTTGACCAACACAGGTCATATTTTAACTAACACTGTACTGATCAAACATGACATGTATTGGCCAAAATATGAACATGACTGGTCTCCTTGAAGGGACTACATCCATGTCCATATTAATATATATAATATTAATATATATATATTAAATTAAAAGATAAGAGAAAAGAGCGATTATGGATAATGATATCTCTTCTTTAGTATGATCATAAAAACTTCCAACCATAAGAGTTTCGAACTTCGCTAATAGGAATATTCGTACCATTGACCATAATCATCCACAGACCAAGGCTTACCATTAGACCATCCCACTCAGTGATGAAAAGCGGATTAGACTAACGTTTGAATTAAAAATCAATATTCTCATATATACTCTCTAGGGGACTACGCTACACCTTGTGGTCTAATGCTATTTTCACTGTAGACGTTTCTGCCTCATTTGCCTTTGCACCATATGACCTTGTTGTGAATACCAATCGTAATAAGAGATACAAAAGTGTCACAATAATAAATATAATACTCAATAATCTAAGGCTATAGATGTAGTCTCCTCGAGGGGAGTAGTCCCATTCATATTTTGACCAACACAAGTCATATTTTAACCAATCTGTGTTGGCCAAAATATGATTTGTATTTGTCAAAACATGAACAGGACTGATCCCGTGAGCGGGATTACATCCTTGCCCACAATTTAAAATTATTGATTCCAATCATTACAATTCCAACCTTTCCCTTGCCATCCGTACAACTCCCATATATATAAATACCCAACATGCATCATTTTGAGAATACAAACGTTCAGTCAAAAGAAAAATTAAATAATATTATGTGAAAACTTCTGTGGGAAATCACGAACAAACATTAGGATAAGAACTTTAGTCATTATACTTGTTGAATTGGAGAGATCTTAGAAGCATATAAGACAAAGAAAAAGAAGAGAAAAGTATTGAATATGGAGAAAAGGTTGAGAGTTGGAAAAAAAACAAAACAAAAAAAAAAAAAGGTTACTATGAAAAGAAAGACAGAACAAAAGGAAGGGATAATTTAGGAATAACCCAAAAGCTATATTAAGTAGTTTTTTAATTTTATACTTTAACTAAAAGGGTAAATTTAGAAAAATTATGGGGAGAGCATCGATGGGTAGCAATAGACCTACATGAAAAGTTCTTTTTTTTTTTTTTTTTTNTGGAGAGGTAAAATAGTGGATTCCACTTATTTTTTTTCCCCTCTCCATCCTTTTTTCCCTCTAACTCTATTAACAAATAACTTCTTACTTTCTCTTTAATTTTTGAGTCTTTTGGCAAAATGACAAAATGAAAAAAAAAATATTAGCAAAATATCCATCTTCTTTTTAATATTGATGGTCGCTTAATGTAAAAATAAGGTCTCAATATAAAAGCAAAGGTTTGCTTAAGTCATTTTTCACAAAGAAAAATGTTGGACATGACCTTCCATTTCTCATATTATTATTTTGCCCAATTCCTCTCACTCTTTTTCCTTGTACTTTTTACCTCTCACTTTTCCTTCATAAAGACATACATATATGTATATATAGGGAGAGTTTTCAATGAATATTTTTGTTTTGTTCCATAGATGGGTATGTTTGGTTAGGTTTTAATGACCTACACTAGCTAGCAAGTCATATTCACCTATTTTTATTCTATTTTTAATTGGAAAAATTACATAATATAAGGTGTTTTTGGAAAAAATTTGAAAAATACGGTTGTTTTGTATTTTTTAAGATGCGGTACGATTTTTATTAGAAAAATACTATGTTTCAAAAATATTTAGAAAAATACTATTTTTTAAAATAGTAACTAGTTTCTGGTAACCAGTTTCCAAAAACTGGTAACTAGTAACCAAAAATATTTATAACTGGTATATAACTAGTAACTAGTTTCTTGAAACCGGTAAGTAGTAACTATTTTAAAAATGGTATTTTTCTAAATATTTTTTAAAAAATGATATTTTCCTAATAAAAACCGTACAAAAATTAAAAAAAGTCTGACTTCCGTATATTTGTAATTTTTTTCGGTTTTTGCAGGTAGAAGTGTTAGAAACCCCTTTTAATTTTAGTAGAGAATCCTACTTACTTTTTCCCAATTCCCATTTATGTAAAGAATATATTTTTGGAAATTTTTTAAAAAGAAAAAATTTAATATAAAGTAAATAAATTATTGCAATTTTGTCCCATATCCAAATACTAAAACGTATAGCATTAGAACTTCAATTAAAAAGATGATAATTGCCTCATAATTTCAGTTAGAATTCAAATTAAAATGTTGTGTCCTATATCGTTAAGACAAGATCCCTGTGACCCTCATAATTCCTTCATCGAAAAATTAAATCTACCCTCCTATGAAGTTTTCGATCTTGCTTAATTAGGTCTAGAAATTTTATCGACATTTTCACCACGCACTCTAATAAATTCGGGTCGTGCATGGGCTTTTTATTATAAACCGTGATCCTTAACAATAATTTACTCACAAGTCACAAGGCTGGCTTTAGATAAGATGTAAATTAAAGAAAAGAAATTAGTTTATAACTAACAAATATAAAATTGGAAATTAATCATCATCAAGAAACCAAAATAAATCAGATTTTTTTAAAAATAATTTCGCCAAAATTTTAGAGATAATAATTCATCTATCCAAAGTCGTAAATTATTGATTGGTCAAAAAGTATATAAAGTGTACATACTATATAACACAATTAAATTTAGGCAACATATACGTTTAATTATTTATACCAATAAAAACTACAAAAGTTTCTAAAAAATACTAGAGATTTCATTGTATTTAATTCTTTCATAAAACAATTTTCATATTCTCGGTTGAAAATTAATTAAAAAAAGTTTATTTTAGATAAAATAAAGAATACATAAATACAATAAAAGATATAATGGAATTGAAAAAATAGTTAAAAAAAAAAACAGGGTATAAACAAGTTGCCCATAATACATTAGATATTTTTTGGTACAATTACTAATTTCATCAAAGCCATCCATTTAAAATCTAATGATCCAAATTAAAGTATCCATCAATTAGTAAATAATATGATCCCATTGAAGAAGCATCCAATTATGGCCCATATAAGGCACCAATCCAATAGGTATTATTTTTAACTATTTATAAATATTGTTTTGTCCAATTAAAATTCATTAAGCACATTTTTTCATATTAGGTGGAGAGAAAAAACATTAAACAATATGTATTTTATTATTTTTATTTTTTTTTCAACTACTTAAATTTTGGTAATCCTTAGATGAAGCGCTAAAAAAAAATACCTATGAATAGATAAAAAAAATTACCTACTGAATTATTGCCTATATATGTTTGTATATAGATAGATATACTGAATTATTGCCTATATATATATGTTTATATATTATATCTTGTGAGGATATATAAGAAGAAAATCCGAAAGTCTACCAAAAACGTTCAGATAAGGTAGACTCGGCAATGTTAACTTTTGTGTAGTATGGTTGGAATTCAAGCAAAAAAAAAAAAAAGGTGTTTTTGTTGGAAGCTTAGTTTATTGTTTATGTAAACAAAAATTTAATTATCTGTCTAAATAAAGTAAATGTACTATTTTCGACGCAAAAAAAGAGTCCACTATGAGTAGCTGAAAATATCTTGTCCTTTTCAAAAAAATAAAAGAAAAGAAAATTCTTAATTCTTTGGTAATAGATTTTAAAACTCATTACTTCTCACTGAAAATAAAAAGGTCATTTTAATTAAACCTTTAATCAGCGAAATGAGCTGAAAAGAAAATATTTCTGATAAGAAATTAATTAATAATTAATATGGTTTCTAATATCATTGAGAAATAATGTACACATATTGTGGTCCTTCGAAGTATACTGAGCGGATAATTAACAAAAAGAAAAAATCGAATCCAGAAAATTAGATGGATAACACACCTCTTTTATTCATCCTTTTTAACCTAGACAATAAATTCATGATAGCAGATGATATATGAGATAATTAAGTGCATGTAATTGATACCACAAAAAAAAAAAAAAGTGCATGTAATTGATTTTCATCTAGATAGAAGCTACTCCTAATTAAATGCTGGAATTATGTGGATGGATGCATATTAATTGCCTTAATCTTGGTCAACTAAAGCTGCGTGCAAAGCAACATAACGCCATAGAAATAAATGCATGCCAAAAGCATTGTTGCATGTTGTACCCAAAAAACATTCCCCCTTTAGCAGATTTTCAGCCAAATAAAAAGGGATTGAGATATAGATGCGTTTTTGACTTAATTACCTCCCACATTAAATGGGATAAATTGATTATATCATCAACGTGATTCTAACTCTAGAAAAAAAGAAAAAAAAGAAAAAACACTATCAAAAAAGAATCTTTTATATATTAGGATACAAATGAAAAGTATAAAAACAATTGCTGTTAGACTAAAAGTATGATACATGTATTTGTAAATGTATGAAACATGTATTTGTTAACAAGAAGTCAACAAGAGGAGTTGCTAGAGAGAGAACACACCATTGATCCAATGCTTTGGGGGCTGGAAATGATAGCCAGTTCTAAGAAGAGGCTTCACCTTGGCAGCATCAAGAGACTGATACTCGGGATAAACTTGGTGAGAAGCTTCAATGCCATGGATGTCACAGCTGATCGAACAAAGCAAGCAAATGAAAAGAGAAAATGAAAGTAACTTAAAAGTATCCATTTAGTAGTACTAAATGAATTTTCAAAATGAAAGAATTTTCAAAATGAATTAGTAGTATTTGGATGAACAAGGATAAGAGTAGGACTATTTATAGAGGGGAAGAAAAGAAAGTACTATATCATGTGAGCAGTCATATAATTGAATGTAACGACAAAAATGGGATATTTAGATAAACTTAGTTTTAGAGTTTCTTTTAACTAGCTGTAGTAGAAAGTCCACTGGACTTCCGGAAACCCAAATATAAAGAAAAATATTATTCATTAATTGTATAATCTCAATTAAAACGTTAGAAAACTACCTCCTTAAAAGGTGCCATTATTTTTGTTAGTTTTTGTTTTAGAATTTTTCTCCCCCTCTTTAACTGTTTCTATCCGAAATTAATAGAAAAGATTAATTAGGCAATTATATTTGAAACAATAATCAAATTAAAAAGGGATTGTAACATTTTTTTTCCGACTATCGATAGAAAATATCTAATTAAACAAACATTTTAATTAATATTCTGTGAATATTGGGAATTAATTTAATCCTGATGGACTTTCGTCAAAACAACGACATGGAAATACCTCCAGCTAATTTGTCTCCATAATGAGCCTTGTAACTTTGTTTTGGTACAAATACATTAGCCAAAATATGAAATAAGACTCGACAAAATTCTCTTAGGCTCCATTTGGAACCTCAATTTTCGGAGGGAAAGAAAAAAAGTTTCATAGGAATTCATTTTCTCTTATTTGGATTGAAACAAAAAATTATTGAAATATTTTTTCAAGAAAAACAAAAACTTGATTTAATGTTATTTTTAGTATATAGAACGTTGACATATTAATTAGTAAAATCAGAAGTGTGAAAATAAAGCTCTATAAACTTTTAGAAAAATTATTTTCTCTTCATATTTTCATGACATTTTCCTTATAATTTTTTTTCCTTCAAAATCTGGATTCCAAATGGAGCCTTAATGATTTTCCGTTGTATTTTATTTAAAAAGTGAAAGGGAAAAAAAAAAGAAAAACTATTTTTTTATAGGATAGGACTACATTTTTCAATGTTAGATTATATCAAATCCATAAAGTATGGTATGCTGACTTGAATATATGGTATATGAAATATTCTCGAAACCTAGAAAATCCTAACCTCTCTTTACCTACATCTTTTTCCAATAAAAAAGCCAGCGCCGCCCTATTTAGAGGCTAGAAAGGGGGTCTTCCCTTTTCCTTCTCCGGCTTCCTCTCCTCACCATCTTCTTTCTCCTCCTTCCTACTTCTTTTTCTTTTTCTTTTTTTTTTTTAGTTTTATTAAGTCCAGATGTAAAAATGGTTTGTAGTACCACTTTTTGTGTGGATTTTAGTTTAGTTTATATCTTAAATCTAAGATTTCTTCTTACATCTAGATCTATTTAATGGCTGGTTTTTGTTTTCTTTTTTTTTTTTCTATAGGTATGGATCTCAATTGGTGCTAGCCTCATATAATCGACTCTGCTAAGAATGCAGCCAAGAGCAAGTGTTGAAGATAATAGAATGCTTGCGGTCCTTATTATCTCTTTCTCTTGAAGAATTAGGGTAACCCACATATTTATTCTTAATTGTATTTGTGATTCATTTTTAACTCTTTTCTTTGAAGAGTTTGATATTGTAAACCTTATACTTACACTGTAATTTGATACTTTTTACTTCGATTAATGAATTTCCTTGAGGAGCCTCCTTATATATAAAAAAAAAAAGATAAAATATAGTATGGTATGCTAAACTAAATTTTAAAACATATGCATGTCGAGGAGTGTTGTGTATTATATGAAGTTTTTTATTCATTAGGCCTTTTTTTTTGGGTTCTGACGGGATTTTTTAATAAAATTTATATATAAACTAGCCTAACTAAGATTTGAATTCCTTCTCTCTCACACACTCCCAATAATCCTAGACTAATTAAGAGAATTTTACTCGGTATATGATGCTTAAGAAGTACAGAAATAATGTTAAAAAGATAATTATAAGGCTTTGAAAATCTCTACTGTTGAAATGCGAAATTGGGCAACAATGAGATTATAAATTTTGGGTAGAATTGATAATTAAAAGCAATTAAAAACAATTAAAATAATGGAGAATAATAGATTTATAGTAGTTCAAACCTAAAAAAGATGATCTACTTTCATTGAATTGATCTTATTGTGGATTATGGAGGATCTACAAAGTGTTTCTAACACAGTTGACATTGTGCACTTTTAACTCTTTCTATCCGAAATTAATAAAAAAAAGGTTAGATAACTATATTTGAAACAATAATCAAATTAATACCGGATTGTAACATTTTTTTTTTCATAGAAAATATTTAATTAAACAAACGTTTTAATTAGTATCCCTTTAATAATAGGATGTGATTTAATCCTGATGGACTCTCCTCAAAACAACGACATTGAAATGCTTCCATTTAATTTGTCCCCATTGTCGTAATGCGCCTTGTAACTTTGTTTTTGTACAACAATACATTAGCCAAATATATGAAATAAGGCTCGACAAAAATCTCCCAATGATTTTCCGTTGTATCTTTAATCTATCTATCTATAATCTATATATATAACGTTATTAAAAGAGTGAAACTCAGTTAATGTTCATACTTCGTCAACTTATTTTGTCCTTTAGCAGTACTGTTTATTGGTTACATTATTTTGTCTGTCTTTAGAGGTTTATTGTTTTTTTGTTTGGAAATCGTCTTAAGCTCTTATTTTAGTTACTATTTGAGACCTCAAATAAATGAGGTAATGAGTTTCTGATGCAGCAGATTACTAGATTTCGTTCTAATTTGTGTTCTCATATGAGAAGAGAAATAAGTAAAATTCTCAAAGAGAATTTAGAACAGAAAACTAAGATTTGATTGAAAATTGGATGATTACAACTCTTGCCAGTGAAGGCTATTTATACAAGTCTATGATTAATCTAAGCCATCTAATAAAATAATTCTAAGAAACTTATAACTATACACCTAGCTCCTACCAACCAAACACACTTCAAATAAACAAATTGTCCATCTAACATACTTTAAATAAACAAATTATTCACCTAACACACTTCAAATAAATAAGTCTATAATATCTAACACAAAAAAGTATTCTACCAATCAATAGAATGTTCCTTAGATTGGGTTTTAGGATTTTGGATTTTGGCTTTGGGTCATAGTTATATGGGTTGTGGATTATTGCATCAGTTTGTGGGTTGCTAGTTATGGGCTGCTGCATCAGTTCTCCCCCTCTTGAAAAAAACTCGTCCTCGAGTTGCTCAAGGTATGACTTCCGGTCCATAGCGCTTATACAGATCTTGAACATTGAAGATTTTAGAAATTATGTAACAATCTGGTAGATCAATGACATAGCATTATCATTAATCTTTTGAATGATGCGAAATGGGCCAATTTTCTTCTGCTTGAGTTTATTGTATTCCATTACTGGAAGTTTTTCTTTACATAAATGAACCATTACAAAATCACCCATTTTGAACGACTTGAATCTTCTATGCTTGTCAGCATTAGCCTTGTATTTTGTAGTGGACTCTTATAACTTTCTTTTGACTTCTTCGTAGATGTGGATCGCCTTATTAATCAAATGATCGATAATGATGCTCATCCCTGAAAGTTTTGATAAAGATTCCAAGTTAAGTATGCAATGGAGGATGAATATAAATAACTCCAAATGGAGATTTACCGCTGGAACAATTTAGCATGTTATTGTAGGCAAACTCAGCTTGCGGTAAGATATTCTCCCATTGTTTAGGGGCTTTCTTTAATCAAGTGCCATAAAATATTGCCAGTGTGTGATTGGTGACATCAATTTGCCCATCTGTTTGGGGATGACAAGTGCTACTAAACTGTAAGGTGGTATCAAGTCTCTTCCACAAAGTGTACCAAAATGACTGAGGAATTTACTATCACGATCAGAGACTATTATCTTTGATAATCCATGCAGACGAACAATCTCTCGAAAGAATAATTAAGCAATATAGGTAGCATCTGAAGTTTTCTTGTAGGGAATAAAATGAGCTATCTTTGAAAAATGATCTGTCACAACAAAGATAGAATCTGAAACTTTTTTTAATCGCGGTAGTCCCAAAATGAAATCCATGGAAAAATCTTCCTAAAGAGTATTAGGAATAGGAAGTGGCATGTACAATCCAGTGTTTTGAGCTTGTTCCTTTGTTATCTGGCATATATAATAATGCTTGACAAATTTCTCGACATCACACTTAAGATGTGGCCAAAAGTATCGAGCTTTCACTAATGAAATAGTTTTGTCTCACCCCATATGTCCTCCTAATCCTCCTGCGTGTAGCTCTTGAATGATGTGTTTTCTGAGAGATCATCATGGAATACATAAATAGTTTTCAAAGAATAGAAAACCATCATGTATTTGATGTTTATTTTCAACTCCACTAATGCACTTCTGCCATTCTTCCTTGAAATCTTCATTATCTACATATAAGTTTTTCAAATAATCAAAATTGATTATTTCATTTTAAACAGCTGTCAGCAACATAACTCGGCGACTCAATGTATGAACGACCTTGTTTGATTGCCCTGACTTATGCTTGAGAGAGAAAGTAAACTTCTGGATGTAGGCAATCCATCGAGCATGCATTTGATTCGGTTTGGAAGAGTTGTTGAGGTATTTAAGAGCTTGATAATCCGTATTAAGGATGAATTCTTTCTACACTAGATACGGCTCCCATTATTGTAATATATGAACAATCGTATATAATTCTTGTTCGTACATTGATCACTTCTTTAGCATCACAGTCGACTTCGAAAATTTTGTCAAAGTCAGGAAGTGCAAAGATGGGTGCATTTATAAGTTTTTCCTTCAAGATAGCAAAACTCTGTTCCGCTTTTTCTGTTCAAAAAAATTGCTTCTGCTTCAAACAGTTAGTGAGCAGTGCGGCTATAGTGCTAAAGTTTCTTACAAATCATCTAAAGAACGTTGCGAGACCATGAAAATTCCGAACTTCTATAATGGTCGTCAGTGTTAGCTATTCTCTAATAGCCTTTACCTTATCTTGACCAATTTTGATTCCGTCAAAATTTACAACAAAGCCCAAGAAGACTGAATCATCTGTCATAAAATTACATTTCTTTAGGTTAACATACAACTGATTGTCATAGAGTGCATTAAAAACTTCGGTCAAGTGTTGTAGATGGTCCTCCTCATTCTGACTATAGACCAAAATGTCATCAAAATAAACGACGATAAATCTTCTAATGAAAGAGTTAGAATATCTGATTCATTAACCTCATAAAAGTACTCGGGGCATTTGATAGATGAAACGGCATAAAATTCTCACGAAGTGCATTAAAAACTTCAGTTAAGTGTTGTAGATGGTCCTCCTTTTTCTGACTATAGACCAAAATGTCATCAAAATAAACGACGACAAATCTTCTAATGAAAGGTTAGAATACCTGATTCATTAACCTCATGAAAGTACTCGGGGCATTTAATAGATGAAACAGCATAACTAATCACTCGTACAGTCCTCCATGTATTTTAAATGCAATCTTCCATTCATCTCCAGGATGAATACGAATCTAAAGGTATCCACTCTGCAGATCAATCTTGAAAAGAGTTTTGATTCTCCTAATCTATCAAGCATGTCATTCAATCGTGGTTTAGGAAATTAGTATCGTACCGTGATCTTGTTGATGGCCTAACTATCAATGCAGATCCTCCACCTTCCGTCTTTCTTCAGTGTTCGGAGTACAAGTACAGCCACGAGGCTCATACTTTCTCTAATCATCCCTTTCTTGATGATGTCTTGGACTTATGTTTGCAGGATCTTATACTCGTTAAGACTCATGCGGTAGTGTGACAGACTCCGTAAGCTTACTATGGGAATAAGATCAATTTGGTATTGAATATTTCGTAAAGGTGACAAACCAATGGGTAACTCCTCATGAACGATGTCTTCAAATTCTGATAGTAATGTTTGAACTTATACACGAATATTGGTAGGATTATATGTCTCTTTAGGTGCAAAAAGAAGGTTGGTCCTGGTGGAGGTTGTTTGGTTATTTTGCAGTCTTATAGGAGCCAGAATAATATTTATATTATCGTTGTGGAAGCTATATGTGTTAGCTTTACCATTATGCATAAATCGAACCGCCAAGGTCGACCAAGCAATATATGATAAGCATCCACATCAATAACGTCACATAATACCTCATCTTTGTATTTACCGATAGAGAAAGGAACTCAACATTATTCTGTCACCTTTATTTCACTGACGTCTTTGATCTAACCAATGTAATATGGAGCAGTATGCGGTTGGGTCGGTAGTTATAACTTATCCACCATAGTTTTTGATACTATATTCTCGCTACTCTCACTATCAATGATAAGATCACACACTTGTTGTTCAACCATACAACGGGTCTTGAAGATGTTGTATTGTTGTATGTCTTCTTCCTTCTTTGGTGTATACATCAACCGTGAAATACCTTCATCTCTATAAATGACTTCCTCTGGTTCGGCTTGATCCATGTACTCCTTATTCTCGAAATACGTCTCATCCCCTTCGACGTCTTCATCATGTGTGGTTAGATTGAGGTCTATTCTGATGACATTGATTTGAATAGTGGCCTATTTGTCCATAACGATAATATTTATTATCTCTCGGAACTGCATAAGGGTTGTTAGTATTATTATTAGCTATTTCCTTTTGCGGTCGAGCAGTTGGTTGGTTGTGAGGAGGAGTTGGTCTTAGTGCTTCATCGTGTGGTCTTGCTATGACCTTTTCTTTGCTCAAATCAGATCTTTATAGTGGCGTAAAGGATTGTGAAGTTGTTGGATATTTGTCCTTTTGTTAAGCTAAGTTTCAATTTTCAAAGTGGTTGAATTGCGCTAGACAAAGTATTAAAAGATTGTTTGAATACCTCGTCTTGTATGTTTGCGTGAAGTCCATCAATGAATCTAGAAATCTTTTGACTTTCAGATTTGCAAATATCCACTCGAGCAACCAATCTGTGAAACTCAATTATGTATTCTTGTACTGTCCGGTATGCTTGTCGGCAATGTTGATATCGATTAAAAAGTGCTTGTTCGTAATCTGGAGATAGGAAGTGCTCGATCATCAATTGTTTCATCCACCGTCAAGTGTAAACTTTGTTTCTCCCTTGCCAAATATGTGTCGCTTGTAATTGATCCCACTAAGCTAATGCGCCTCCTTTGAGTCGATAAGCCATTAATTTGACTTTTATGTGTTCTTGAGTACCCCAATAATTAAAGAACTTCTCTACTTCAGCTAGCTAATCAAGGAATTCTTCAATCATAAATAGACCATTAGACTACAGAATCTCGATCTTCATGCAGTAGTCGTTTTGCCGAGGTCTTTAGTTGTTTTCGGGCATGGTTGGTCCTTCATCGTCTTCACTAGAATCTTTATTTTGAAAACATTGATTTCGATGCCGCCTAAAATTTTCAAGAGGATCAACTTCATCATGTCTTCGTTGCTCATAATCGTTGTTTCATCTCCTAAGAAAGTGTCGAGTCAAATTTATAAGCATTGTCTCTAGATTTTGCAATCTTCTATCAAGTGCATCCACTGACTCCTTTGTTGCGAACTGTTTTACAGTGAGATTTTGTTGGCTAGACTCTTCGTATGACATTTTCTATTAGAAAGAAATATATATTTATGGGCACCAATCCAGTAGGTATTTTTTTTTTTTTACCTATGCATAGGTATCAATTGGGCCAATGAAAAATTTTTTTGCACATTTTTTTATTATAAAAAGTAGGAGAGAGAAATAGCATTAATGATGCATGTCTTTTTATGTATTTATTTATAGCCGTTGGATCACCATTAGATGATGATCCAACGACTAAAAAAAAAAAACCTACACATAGGTAAAAAAAAAAAAAAATACCTACTGGATTGGCAACCTATATTTATATATATATATTTTACTTTTTACTTTTTTTTTTTAATTTTTTTTTTTTTGCTTTTATAGGAAAGAAAATAGTACAAACTCTTAAAAGTAAAGAAAAATAAAACTCTCAAAAGTCTAAACAATAATAAATAAATAAATAAATAAATATACAAATATGTATATATTACCTTGCTAAAGGAAGGAAGCAAGTTCTCCAAGGAGGAAACCTTGATATACTCCTTTTTTTTTTTGAAAGAAAGATAGTGTATGGAAGGGTTATATACGTGTATGTGATAAATAATTGTTCTAGAAAGGTGATGGTAAGGATTAGATAACGAAGGTGGTGGTGAAATAAGGATTTTTTTTTTTTTTTGGGTATGGAAATTATGTAGGGTGACGGTGACAGGAAAGCTCCGCCCAATATAGAGGTAGGCTCTGATACCAATTGAAGCAGCGAATTGCTAGATTTCATTTTAACTTACGATCTCACAATAAGAAGAGAAATAAGTAAAATTCTCAAAGAGAATTTAGAAGAGAAAACTAACATTTGATTGAAGATTGGATGATTAATTATAACTCTTGTTAATAAAGGTTATTTATATAAATCTAGGATTAAATCTAAACTATCCAAGAAAATAATTCTAAGAAAATTACAATCATACACCTAGCACCTACCAACCAAATATACTTTAAATAAACAAATTATTTACCTGACATACTTTAAATAAACAAACTATTTACCTAACACACTTCAAATAAATAAGTCTATAATACCTAATATAAAAAAAATATTCTACCAACTAATGGAATATTCCTTAGATTGGGTTTTAGAATTTTAGACTTTGGCTTTTGTCATAGTTATATGGGTTGTGGGTTGCTAGTTGCGGGCTATTGCGTCAGTTTGTAGGTTGCTGCATCAGTTTCTCTCTGCTATCTGTCTATCTATCTCCTCTACCATCTTGTCATTCTTTCTTTTTTGATAATCGACAGTCAATGCTTCCTTCAGGTGCTGCTCACAGACACATGAGTCGGCTACCAAATAAAGGCAGTAACGGCTTCGGCACACAGATCATTCACTGGTGAATCTGAAACCAGAAAGCTGTAAGCGTCTAAAGCAGTTTTTTTTCCCCCTTTCTGGCCATCCTTCTTCTCTTTCTTTATCTCATTATCGAATTTGAGCAATCAACAAATCCTTTCTTCAATTTATATCACTGGGTTAATTTTCAGTCTAGGGTTTGGGAACTCTAGAGCTTTGTCCAAATTTTTTTCTCTTTTGGGTTTGGCCTATAATCCCTTTAGTGATTTTGGTGTTGTTTTCGGTTGAAATCGGCAAGAAAATACGGAGGGAAAGTTGCATATTAAATATATGATGGTGGATGTACATGCCAACATTGTGATTACTCTGGCTGCAGCTTGTGGTGATCATTTGGCTCATGGACTTTCCTAGTAGTAGTCTATGATCACATGGGTAGTAGTTGTGTCTTCCTTATTGGCAAGCTTGATCTTACTGTCTCTCTCTCTATATATATATATTTAACATGTAGTGATTGAAGCAATATTATTATATTAGTTAGAGCTCTCTGTTTTTGTTATTGTTGATTCAAATTTGTTTTTTTTTTTTTTTTTAGTGATATTATTGTCTAAATTTTGTGTGTTCTGTATTTTTCACTATTCTCATTTCTACTTTCTTTTTCTTATCATTACTTATATGGGTCTTGATTTGATTCAGTATAGCTGTTGAAACATTGTCGATTGGGCTGATCTTGATTCAAAATATATGGCCACAATGGCCTCGCTCAGTTAGTCCACAAGCTGACCCTTTGGGTAACTGAGGAGTAAAAGTCCACGACTATGGTTGCCTTCTTCTGAGTAAGGTTATTTAAGATATGGTTATTTCCTTTAAATGTTTTAGATCTTGATTTATTGTGCTCTGCGAACATTATTGGAATGTATAGAATTTGTAAATCTGGTCATTTTAGCCATGTTATGCATGTGGTTTTGCTATATATATATATATATCTTTTTATTTCGGTAAAAAGAATTGCATTTGTCAATTTTAGGCGTCTTCTAGCTGATGATATTTTGAATAATGTTGAGTATGATATCCTTAGACTTATCTTCAACAAGTTTCCATCAGTTTTCATTTATCCCAGCAATGGCAATCTTCTTCTCTGAGGTAATAAATTTTCTATGAAGACTTACGTATTCTCAAGCTATGTGGCTGGTTAGATCTGTCATCTTGCATATCAGATTGTTATTAGCTTATCGAGATAGGCTGAAGTTGGGAAAGTGGACTCATATGAGATTGATTTTGAAGGTGGCGAATTAAAGTCAGAAGCATACTAGATCAATCTAGCAGAGTTCTAGATTTCTTGTCTATGTCCTTTTTTTTCAAACAACTTTCATGTTTGGTTGGATATGAGTGTCCGTTATTTTACTACGGTCAATTGGTCTCAATACGAATTAGTGTTTTAAGTCATAGTCATATTTGTAGTTTAATCTAAAGACTTATCTTCTTGTTTTTACCAATAAATGACATTTAACATTCCTACTTCGGATTGCTCCATCTTTGTGTGATGTGAAGAAAACTTAGTCTGCTTATGAAAAGGCAAAAAGTTTATTTTTATTTTCTATGTTACATGAGATATCTTCTATCCAAAGGGGTAGAATAGTATGAAGTGTCAATCTAAACCCGTGATGGAGTATATTATCCCTTGCATTGTTTTTAATTTAAGCATGCACTTTTTACCTGTTTCAATTTCTAAGACTAATTATCATCTCCTGCAAATGTCTAATATGCTAGCCACTATTTGTGATTATATATATATATATTTGTTCTCTGTGTCCATTTTATGTTCGTTTCTCAATGTTAAAATCTTATATATTTTCCTTTTCAGGGGATATTTGAAGCTTAACATGCAAGTGGGACGTCAAGGGAATTTAACAGTATCTTTTTTCTTTTATTTTCCCATACTTTTTTCTATTTAATTGTTGTTTCTTTATGTAAGGGTATATAGATGCAAGATAATGCTCATAATCATATTTTGTATCAATTTCAGCAATTAAGTAATTTTTCAGTTTTAAATTGGTTAACTTCAGTTATCAAAAAAAGAAAAGAAAGTTAAGCTTCTTTGTGATCAAAGGAGATAAGGAATTTTTGTTCCATTATCCATAAAAAAGTCTCTTCGTCAACGTTTTTTTATTTTTATTTTTATAGCTACTTTCGTCTAACTTATACAAATAGTCTCTTCATTTCTTTTTAGGTTGACTAATGTACCATAAACAAGTATGAATTTCATTAATCTTCGAGACTTTGATAGATAATATTGGACAATGGCGTTGAGTTCTCAACTATTTTTGTCCCTCTATCTCCTTCCTCATCCTCTTCTTTGATAATCGGCTCCCCCCACCAACTAAATCTCCAATTTGAAAATCAGCTCTCTCATACTCTAAACTCTGATCATCCACCAATCAGGTTTTTGATATTTTTTCTGCGGTCAATTTTTTTTAATTCTCTGATTTTATAGCAACTCATATATAACTGTTTATTTTTTCACCTTTTGATTCCTATTTGTTAGGTCAAAAAGTTTTGTATTCTAAATGGCAAAGTTTTGAGAGACGTTATTACAACAAGTCTGAAGTTGTTACAACACGTGTTGTTTTTGCAATAACAAAACCTGTATTTTTCTTTATATGGAAACTTTCTAGAAAGTGTTTATACAGGCCTTGTTTCTATATTTAATGACTCTGATGATTATATTAGTGAAATATAAATGGAATTTCGTGTATAGCTGTTTAGTTGAATAGGATCTTTATCCTATCAATTTTCAATAAATTCATTTTGTATTTACCATATATCATTGATTATTTTTTATTTTGCTCATTCTTTTGTCCTTGATTGATATTTGATTGCCTCTTATTAATCAATGAATTTGGACATGTTTCTAAAATGAATTCATAAGGATTTCCATCCTTAATTATTGATGGATATTTGTACATCAATTAATTAATTTCTATTAGTTAATTGATTTGATTTGCGGAGCTGTTGTTGCAACAACTCTGGATATTTAAGCAATGATTGGTTAATTTTCTTAAATCTTGACATTTGATTGATATTAATTAAGATATATTTTTCTAGGTTAATTATCAATCTTTGGCAGGTTAATTAAAGATTTCCAACTGGGTAAATCGTGTCTAAGTCATATCCAAGGAGCAGTCGTGAATCTGGACTTTTTCCTACTAATTGTTCAAAAAATTGTTGCAACAGAAAGTTCTGGCAGATTATAACATTTTTGAAAAGATTTTGATTTTATTATTAATTCTTTCCTTATTTGATTTCAACCAATTCTCACCACTATGGAAGACCAAGGGAGCTGAAATTTACCTATAAAAGCTCTGGTACTCCAAGGAATTTTGTATGTGTTTCATTGAGAAAAATATTCTTATAGAGAGCTTTTATTTTTAAGGCATAGAGCATGTTCTATTGCCATTGTGAGACTTAGAGAGTTTTAGAATTTTCTAGATACTTTGTTGAGTGCATCTTATTCTCTGAGAAGAAGAACAATACGTCTTCGGGAGGATCCGGACCAGTGAAGGGATTTCACGTATGCAGAATCAACAAGACGAGGGGAGCTCACTAAACAAGATTGGTGGAGTCATTATAACACATTGTGGCAATTGAAAAGAGAGAGTTTTTTATTACATTAGTCAATTGATGTTTGTAATTTTTGTACTTTACTAATTTGTTTAATCTCTGGGCATGGTCCCATGGAGAAAGAGAGTTCCAAATTACGTTAAAAACGTCTTGTGTTCATTCTTTATTTTCTTATTCTTGTTACAACATGATCACTCGTTGTTGCAATAACTTTTCATATGTATATTACAATATAATTAATTAATTATTAATTTAATCAATTAATTAATTATTTAGTAATATCTAAAACAGATCTTTCAATATATATATTTGCGTTCTCATCCAATTCTAAAGACATTTTTTTGGGAGGATCCAATTTGGGGAGTAATTTTTCGAAATCAAAAGATGAACTTTAACATGCATTAGAATATTAATATTTGAATATTCGTTCAAAATCATATTTTGCATGGGTTAGTTATTGAGATTTTGGACTTTTTTTCCTTCTTCTATTGAATGGTACTCTTTAATGTAATTTTTATGTTGGGAAACATGAAAAATTAGTTCATGGGGAAGTGTTTTTTTCTTCTTTTTTTTTTCTTTCTTTTCATGAATTATGATTCATCTTATTACAGTGTATGTATTTATTCTTTTCAGTCTGATATATCTAAATATTAAATATTCGTGACTCAAATGCTTTATGTGACTGTTTAGAATCATAAAAGAATTTATCGTGAATCCTAATTGAAGTGATTAATACCATATTTTCAATATAGCAAAAGATTTTTTTTCCCCTGAGTTACTCTAGTTTGATTCTCATGATTTCTGAGTTTTAATAAAGAAAAACATGCAGGTTACTTCAAGAAACATGAAACACTACTACAAAAAAGAGCATAGATAACATTTATTAAATATTACCTAATGTGTTAAGCAACACTTAGAAGAAACGTAATCTCGTGGGTTAGTATTATTGATAAAAGAAACGTAAGATTTCTGGACATGTTATTTTCTCCATTGGCATAGTATTCTAAGTTTGATAGAGAGGCTATTTGTGTTCTTCAGTTTACATCATAATTTTATCATGTCCTAATATGCTTCTTCTATACTCCAAGTTGAGATAGAGAACATGGTTTTCTACAAAACCTGAGTTTTTAAGAGAGTATCTTTTTTTACCTTATCCTAACATCACTAGAAATATTGTTAATTCTAAAATTCAGTCCTAAAATTCAGTCCAACTCTATTTTGGCTAACATTTTCTTTCGCTTGCTGAAGACTTCTTGTTCTACTGTTTGTGCTTCTCTAGTTTTTCAATAATTCAAACTTCTCTTATACACAGGGACTTATGTTCCGAACTTATATAAGTCATAGATGAATTTCTAATGTAGTGATTTGTTGTGGATGTTGTGGCCGCTAATTTACGCGATTGATGATGATAGAGGGTAACTTGAAAAAAAAGCAATGTTCTCCTTGTGGGACTAATAAGCTTAGGTCACACAATATATTCCTTATTCCAAAGTACTGCTTTCTGTTCTAATCATGAACTGTAACAACGCAAATCCCAATCAATTTTCTTGTATTTATACGTTTCGTTTATTCAAAATTTTCTATTTTGCTTTTAGGTACTCATCTTACTTTTTCTCCTTATTGCCATTTCAAGGACATAGAAGACTTTACTTGCAAAACCTTCGTCTGATCTGTGAATGTTTGTCCTCTATTTTGAAATTGTAGATGGCTCCACACTAACTTAATCAAGGCAGTTATAAAATACTCATTTTTTGTAATTGATTAGTTACCTTTTTCTACATTTTTTTTTTCATGCAGGCAGGATATATATATACATATACATATATATAGGTTGGATTTCAATGGTTACTATAATATTTACCTACCAGTGGTTATTGTTATTTCAGTCATTAGATAAAAATCAGATGGTTCCAATCTATTGGATAGTTGGCCAACAACATTTATGGTAATTAATCAGCTTTGAATTTATAAATATCATTGAATACGTATTTAGATGAACAACTTGTCCTGCTGATATAGCATTGTTAAATCGGTTTTCTTTATTTATGTAAATGGAATCTTGATTTAAGATTCACTCCTTGATTCTTGATTGGAAATTTAAAAAAAAAAAAAGAGTTTTATGTTCCATAAGTCAATCCTATTAAATACATTAATTATTAATAAAATACCATTGACAATATTCTAGGACCTGATTGGTTCACAATTAAAAAGTATATTTTCAGAAAGAGTGAATTGGAATTATAAATCTGGATTTAATTAGTGAAAATATGTTTCTCAAAATTTGATTGGTTGCACGGTCTACCTATTTCTTCCAAGTTTAAAGTTTTGAATCCGTGATTGTGATTCGTTCTGTGGTTGCGTAATTTCAAACCAAGTTTTGTTACTATTATTAATATTACTATTATTATTATTATTGATATTTAGTATATTATTATTACTACATACTATTTTATTATTTTTATTGCCATTAGGTTATAGTCTTTCTATAATCACCATTGTTTTTTGGAATTATCATTAATATTGTTTCTTTGTCTTTTAGAAAAATTATCATCACTGTAATTAATATCATTACAGTGTTAGAAAAGGAAAAGAAAAAACCCATTAAGTAGTTAATATTATATGTAATAAGATATTATATGCCCTAGTGAGACAAAAAAAAAAAAACAACAACTTCATCTGAAGAAGAAAAAAAAAAAAAAAAAAAAAAAAAAAA